>JAZGTN010000028.1:4082500-4582566 GCA_037783415.1 Leptasterias polaris
ATAAAATCAAACGTTTCTGGTGAACAAGCCCCAAGGTCTTTATGCGCAGATGGGTAGTCCCGCGTGCATCTTGATGCGCAGGATAAAGAATTAAGATTTGCTAATCAGTCTTGACCGACGTAGTTGCCCAAGGGCTCAAGAGCACACGCATGCCTATGATATGTGTCTTCAGTAGCAGTCATTATATGGCTATCTATGATGATTGTTCCTTATTAAAGCGTTACCATGGTAATTTCCATCGGACTTTTGTGGAAAAATGCAATTAGGAGTCCAGTGATCATCATCTGCAAAGATCGATCAAACGAACTGAAAGATGCCGGCTTGATTAATAATACATGACAAAGGCCACTGCTGAATACGATTCTGATGGATGGCAACTCGGGAAAAGTAGTTTGAAATAAATTTCAATCAAAGTAAAATTTGACAATTTTGATGTATTGGACCAAATTTTCATTTCAATCAGCCTTTTTTCCCAAATGTCAAATCTTCTAAGATTGTCTAGCAGAGTAGTGTCACAAAAGGTCAATAATCGTTTTGCTGCTTACTTTTTTATCTGATGCACTGGGAGGCGAGAATGACAGGCGGACGCTTATTTATTTATTTATTTTGTTTTTTATTGATAATGTTATTTTTATTAATTTATTCATTGATGATTGATTGATTGGCTGATTGATTGACTGAATGATAGATAAATAGATTGATTGATTGATTGATTGATTGTTTGTTTGATTGGTAAATTGATTTATGGATTTATTTATTTTTTTAAATTTAATGTTGTTATTTATTTGGCAAAATTGTTTGTTCTTTATGTATTTTTTTTATTGATGTATTTTTTATATTTTTTCTTTCTTTTTCCCCTTTTTTTTCTTCTCTTGCTTTGAAGATACAGCTTCATTTATTCAACAACAACAGCAACAGCAACAACAACAACAACAACAACAACAACAACAACAACAACAACAACAACAACAACAACAACAACAACAACAACAGCAACAACAACAACAACAACAACAACAACAATTATACATCAATTCCACATAATAAAGGTCCACATAGCTATTATATAGAAATCGATGAGAAACACAAAAATAAAATAAAATAAAAACAGATAGGCCTACAAGTATAGTATATACAATTTAGCGTGACATAATCACGTGATACGAAAAACCCAAGGAAATAATTTAAATTTCACAAAAAAAAACACCAAAAAACTACATGAAAGATTCAGAAATGAAAAACTACACATAGTCCTAGTTCCCGTTCATACATGAAAAGGCAAATAATAACAAATGAACCTCATTGCAAAATATAATCCTCATCTCCTAATATAAACTCAAGGGAACTTGATGATGATACAAATGAAGGTGACGTATATGGCCAAGGGGACAAAGCTAAAACCATACTCTTTAAAACCCCAAAATTAACTCACCATTATCATTAAAGAAACACAGCGCTTTGTTTGCTGTGTAACACGCCTTAAAGGTTTCAAGACACATCATTTTGTGTTCAAACAATAGAAAGCCCTCAAGTTCCGTTTGTAACATTGAATAATGTCAACATCAGTAAGACATGTGTGACTGTCAAATATTAATTTACATCTGATATTCCATATTTGACGTAGCATTTTGACAACCATCACACTTTGCACTAATTTAAGTTGATACCCCAGAATTCTGTTAAGGTCGGTCAGGTAAAAGTACTTGTTTCCCACATATTTTTAGAAGACATTCAACAAAAATCCAGGTATTAATTGTACACGAGCAGCAAATAAAAAGATGTTGATGGGACTCGTTTTCAATTTTACAAAGAGGACATTAAGTGTCAGGAACATTTTGCATCTTGAGAAGAACATCTCTGGTAGGAAGAACTATATGTTTCACTTTGTACCAAAACTTTTAGTCAGTTCAGAATCCAACAAATAATTTTTAAACCCTCTCTCCCAAATTATGGTCCAATTAATATGAGACGCATAGTGAAACACTTCTTGCCATTTCTTTTGAGCTTTAGGAACAATGAATTTATCTAGAACGAGATTAGCAAGTACTTTTAGCAGTGGTTTTTAGAAATGTGCACCTTTTCACCCTTATTATTTTCAACAACCATCCAATTGTTCGCGGGACCCTCTCTCGTGTCGCAAACCAATTCATGATCGATTTGGTTGTTTATTCTGCCCAAAATTCTTCCGGCATTAATGTTCAAAATTCCACATTTATCAGCGACTTATTGAAAGGTCATTAATTTGTTTTTACGAACCACATCTTTAATTTTAGTAATCCCAACAGATTTAAGCAATGGGATCTTCATGACTGAATTGTCTTTCGTGGCCTTAATTTATTTATTTATTTATTTGTTTATTTATTTACTTATTTGTTTGTTTGCACATTGCTCAAAAATAAGTGTGAGATTGCATAATTTCCTCAATATTGTTCAGAATATACGTATAATACTGAACATAAACAGAAAGATATATTACTGTCCAAGAGACCACTGTCACAATCTCTCTCTAGCTCAGTGTGGTTAGATTTGATGGATCATCGCTCAAGCTCAACAGTTAGTGGGGTTACACAGGGCCGCCGGAGCCGGGGGGGCCGGGGGGGCCCGGGCCCCCCCCCCACTTTTTCCCCCACTTTTTTTTTTTTTTTTTTTTTCCTTTTTTTTTTCTTTTTCTTTTACGTCGGGAGGGGATAGAGCGACAAAACAGGGACACCACAAAAATTATTATTTTTATTTCTCATTTTTTTTTTTTTTTTTTTTTATTTTTTTTTTTTTTTTTTTTACCCCGGAAATAGCCGGGACGGAGGTTTGGTGGTGGGGGGGGGGGGGGGGGGGGGGGGGGGGGGGGGGGGGGGGGGGGGGGGGGGGGGGAACCCTGTTCATAGAGCTATAGCTCTATGACCCTGTTGAATCTTTAGGTAGGTGCGGATCGGGTGACATTCTGACTACAACGCGTCGATGTGACGTACCCGGTAGGCTTTAGTCAAGGCGCTCGAAAACAGACTAGCTCAAACGGCGAAACTTGTGACATTACCGCTCGCGCTGGTCGTTTTTCGTGCGTGATGTATACCATCCGGGTTTGCCGCGAGCGCCTTGACTATAGGCTACGTACCCGGTCGATTGCATTGTATAGTCTGGTTCCATGACCAAAGATTCCCGGACGACAGGTGCCAGTCGGAGATTTTGGGGTCTGGGAACCAGACTAATCATTGTACATGGTGCTTTTATGGTGCTTTACAATCGTTCGCGTTTGTCGGTCGTTGACGTTGGGTTTACCAGTTTACGACGCGACGTCCGTGGATCACAAAACTATGAGACCCAAATCACGCAGATATCAGTAAACTTGTCTGGATGTGTTCTGGTTTTCTAGTTCAATTTTGTTACAAAACATGATAGTTTGGTCAAAGTCTGACATTTGGTCCATAATACCTTAATTTAGAAAAAAAAAAAATATTTTAGCCGAATAAAAAGTTTAGGGTCAAGGATTTTTTTTGCAGTTTGTGAACTTTCCATCGTCATAATGATTTTATTGGGGGAAATTAACTGTTTTACTTTGGAACAAAAAAGTGCATAGCTTCAAACAATTTACTGCTTAAAAATGTTTTATTTTTTATTTTATTTTTTGAGCACATTACACGGAATTACAAGGTAAGAAAAAGAAATGCGGTCGGGCTACCGGACACATTGAAGAATGAATATCTATTATTCATTGGTTTTTATTTCAAGTAAGTGTTTAGAAAACCAGGATTGTACTTTGTGTTCTTAAAAACTTTAAAAATATTTCCTCAAAAAAGTCTGAGGAAAGTGGCCAGGATTCTCCTTAGAATGCACCACAGAGCATCTAGGATCTAAAATTTTCCCGGGGCCCTTGAGCGGGCCCCGGACCCCACGCCGTAGGGGCTTCGCGCTTCGCGCTCGCATTGACGTACCCCCTCACACTTTTCACCACACCCAGCACCAACCTTTATTTTTCAAAGTTGGAGAACACTGACATTAATTAATTGATCACATAAAAATACCCACATTTACAAAACTTTTTGGGGTCTCCACATTCATGTACCTCCCACAGATCTGCCTGGCGGGCCTGGGCATAGCTATAGGCCTTTGAATAGGTCCATTGCTAAAATGGTTCCGACCCATTTTCTAATATTATGCATGATCCTCCCCGTAACTGAGTCCCCGTGTTTACAAATGCATGTATCTATACTATTAGTATTTCCAAATATTTTCAATAAGGGGAATTTTTATAAGGGATTATTTTTTTCATCAGACACTTTCACTCCCTCCAACAAGAAAAATCTTAGAATTGCCTTTTAAGTCAGTACCAAATGCGTCTTGAAAGCAGCTTTTCTCACGTTTTCACACAAAAAACAAAGGGATTTGGACTCTCCCTCCCCGGATCTGCTGATCCAAACAACCCAATGTTGGAAATTGTTGGAAATTGTTGGTGCCCCCCCACTTTTAAATACCTTCCGGCGGGCCTGGGTTACATGATTGTGAGGGGTGTGATCTTCATATCACAGAAGGGGATAATCGCTACTACCCCTGGATAGAACATGGATTTTCTTCCTCCATTGATTTCGAGTCGAGGCCGATCCTACTATCCCTTCCCACCCGGTACCCATCGCACGCAATGCACCAAAAATGCACAACAGCACTTTGCGCAGATCACTAAGCATTGACTTCATTGCGCACGCAGCTTGCAGATAAGTTCACGCAATTGGTCAAGTGAATTTCTAATGTGTGACATGGACCAAGTTTAGTATCCTTGCTCGATCACGTTTCATTGCATTCAACGTGACTATAATTATCAATGGCATGCTCTGCCGACGACCGACATGGCAGCTACCTTATGGCCTATGTATAAACTATACGCACGAAGTGCAGGCATGATCAAGATTTTGGCTGTGAAAATACACAACTTGCCTATGGAAGCACTATAAAATGAAACAATTAAACACAATTAACGAAATTATGCATGGCCGGCCGGGAGAAAAGGGAGAGGTGGTCGGCTGGTGGCCGGCTGGCGTCACCTTAATTGGATCGCCTATTAAAAAAGACAACCCCAAAAACAACGCGATGTGACAAAACGACTGCTTGTTTTTGACCGTGTAAGGCCGGGGGAGGGGGGGGGGGGGGGGGTTGGTGGTTGGCCCCTCATCGTTGCAGTGCTCAGTAAAACGCGCGTCTACCATTTCCGCAATTTTTCGGATTCAATTTATTTGTTTGACTTTCCCATCAGGCCGTTTACGAAACGGAGGCTCAGGCTCAGGCTTAGGCTTCAGAAACGTCGGCCTCATACGAATCAGAGGCTCCGGCTTGGGCTTTGTGTTTGAGGCTTCGGAATTCGGCTCAAAGCGGAGCCTGACGAAGCCTGACGAAGCCTCGGTAAGGGGTGGATTCGCAAAGGCTAATTCAATATGGCCGACGTTTCTGAAGCCTAAGCCTAAGCCTGAGCCTGAGCCTCCGTTTCGGTGTGGGTAGTGCGCTGCGCGTGTCGCGCGTCAAATTGGCAGAGAGTGTCACAATCATAATAATTATGATCGGAAAAAAAAATAAAAAAAATTGAAGAACATTACTTTTCAGAGTCGACGTCACCCATTTAATCATGCGGTGTTCCCTTGTTTTGGTTCAGTGCCTTCCATATTTTTATCCACTCTCCTCTTAGATGACATTGAAATCCGTAGGGCTTATAATGGCGTAGTAGGGTGTCCCGGGTGCCCCCCCCCCCCCCGCCCACCAATTAAATCCAGACTTGGGATTGAAAAATACCAGTGTAAACATATTTTAATAGTGTGATGATTTCAATGCTTTCAAAAGTATTTTGCTATTTTACAAATGTTTCTATACATTACTCATCACGTATTAAAGATATGATCTTATAAAAAATAGTAAACAGCTGGCCGAGCGCTGAAAAAGGGCTTGTTTAACGAATTACAAACGGAAAAAACAGTTTTAAATTGCCAGAAGTGTCCCCTGGAAAAAAATATGGTGCACCCTCTTGCAGTGCACCCCCCCTAAAATGTTACCCTCAAATTCTTTCAGCGCGTTGAGCTTAGACGAATTGCTCTAAGTCTAAAAGACTTTCGAAAGCTTGATCGTTTCTAAGATGACTGGAAACACTACAGTGTTCGACCCCTATAGTCATTTAGTTGATCGTGCCAGCCATTGCTCTACGATCGTGTCAAAGTTCACAATGAGCGTCCTCAGATTTGATGCAGTTAGTTAAAGTGTTTTCCCTAAGTTTTTTTTCCTCGACCCCCTATTTAAAACCGTCCTTTTCATACTGTGATGGCTACCCGCCCCCCCCCCCCCCCCCCCCCCCCCCCATCAAACCTCGGCCAAAGGGATCCTGCTTTTCGGCTCCCTCGACCGGCGGGCTCCGAAATGTACACTGCTCCAAAATTGATGAGGGGCCTCTGATTCTAAACATTAAACTTTGGGCAGCTTCTGGAAAAACAGCCGTCGTGTAGTAAGCACCGCACGACTTTTTGTTTTTCCAGGATGAATTCATGAAACAGTCGTCGCGACCCACAATGCTTTGTACTTCCTCTTTTAATGCCGATCCGTGTACGAGGTAATTTACAGACCAGAAACATCATTTAAAATCTATGAACATCAACTTTTTGTGAACCATTTTGCCTTGGTTCTAACAATTTCCATGAAATTAAGAATTTTCCCCATCATCCCTTGTTAAGATTATTGATAAATATTGATTCTGTGAAGCCGATAAAAGCGAAACAAACAACTCAAATTCAGCAGCAGTAAAATAATGATATTGTAGTTGTACTCAACATCTGTAAATTGTACACAGTTAATGTGTATGTTCATGTATGTCTGGCATGTCTGGCTTTACTTTAATAAAGTTACACTCACCATACACTGACTACCCTCATAAGTTATTGCTCAGCTCGTTTAGAATTAAATAAATACTAAAATAGTCATAATTGTATGTTTTGGCTGAACTAAAGCCTCGTTAAACAGCCATTGGTCATGTGTTGGTTTGGGCTTGGCGGTTAATTTTTTATAATAAAATAGCAACTTGATCTTTGGCAAAGAAAATTTAGAAAAGAAGGTAAACACATCAACGACGTCAAAATAATCATGATCCAGGCAGGGCGCAGGGCATTTGTCAAATTTTAGACGGGTGCCCTGCCTCAACCGTTATGACTACGTGGTTGGGGCAGGGCACCCGTTGATACAAGCGAGAGTTGGATCTTTTTATTTGACCATACGATAATAATCTGGGGCGAGCGAGTAGTACGACCGCAGATGTCAAAATTTCGAAAAACCAAGTACAGCGCCCAAAATTTGAAATAGAACTGAAGCTCAGTAGGCCTACCTGTATCTGACAGACTCTCCCTCAGAGTCAGACACACTCAGTTAACATTAAACAAGTCAATATTCACTTACGAATGTGGGTGGGTGTACACTATCTAACTTAGATAGTGGCTTAGCCTTAGTAACTTAAACTTTGCTCTCACGCGATCACCGCATTGCTGCATACATGCACCAGACATGCCAGACAGTCGGAACCAGTAAACCATGATTGATACATTAACAAAAATAAAGCGTGGACATGGCTATAACTTACAACATTCTAAGTAATAACGACGTCCAAGGCAAAAGTGACATTCACATGGGAGTTTTGTGTGTACAAGTTGATTATTCATTCAAATCAGTGGTGTTGGAAATCTCATGACCAACCATAAGGTTTATCGCGATTCAGAATCGCAATGGATCATGGGAGGGCAGAGGGGGCAAATGCTACAGTCGGTCGTCGTGCGCGAGTTCCCGGGTTGCCCCCTTTCACTACACCATCATGCGCGGCAAAACAGCGCCCTCTCTTGGTATTTTGCTATTCGCGATAAACCTTATTGACGTGTCATCTTCTACAGAAGAACCTTCCCACTGATTTCAAAGCAGTTGTATAGCAATGCAGGTTTGCCATACCAGAGTCACACAGGTATGCCTATTGCCCAATGGCATCCAGTGTTGCGTTTATTAGCACATGTTCGTGCAGATTTAGTATCAGGTGTGTATGAAGTGCGCGTTGTAATGTAGTACTTCTAGAATGGTGAACCATAAAATAGTGGCGTTGTTTGAGAAGGATCTGTTGACCATGATGACGCTCTTTGTCATAATTTATTTTAAAAACCGATATTTGTTTGCCAATTCACTGATTCACTCACAGTTACTTATATTGTTGTTGTTTCAGATGGCCAAGAAAACAGACAAGAAGAAAAGTCGCTCCGCCCTGAATGAGGTGGTGACCAGAGAGTACACGATCCATCTCCATAAGCGCATTCATGGAATGTAAGTCATTCATCAACTATCATTAAACCTTTGTGAAGGAGCTGTGTCGTCATGACCAAAGCGGGCCTGTCAGGGTTTTCCCTTAACTTTTTTTTCCAATCGCCGGTCGGGCAAGTCAACCAAAATTTTGGATCGCCCGCAGGTTTTTTCACTAGCCCACATGTATTGACACACACAATAAAAAAAAAAAAAGGGCACAGAAGTGAAGTTCGCAAAATAGTGTTTTGGGACGATTTTATCCATTAATTTCTGCCCTAAATTATACTTTTTCCCATCAACAACCATTTTCATGGATTCGTTAATAAAAGCTTTCATTGGGATTTTACCACCGTACCCTCATTTATTGTGAAAAGGAACAATTATTTGACTCGTCTGGCGGGCTAGTAAAGGAAGGGTTTTCACTCGCATTTGGCGACCGGGCGACCGCTAATTTCAAACCCTGCCTGTGGCTGTACATGTAATTATGATCTTCCGCCCAGTTACTGCACTCGTGCGGCCTCCCTCCGTATCAAATCTATGGAGCAAGCTTTTAGGCGTGCAGCCGTGATTGGCACGGCTAAATTAAATAAATCACGGCCTATATTCAGATGCACGGCTTCCGTTTTTTACTGCAAGCCGTGCTCTCGAAAAAATAAAAAAAATAAAATTTTGTATCATTAATAATTATTTGATGAAATAAATTTGCAAGAGTGAAACTTAATTCTGGATCAGGAAGAAAAAGTAGCTACGCGCGATCGGTTTGCTCAGTTTCGAGAGAGCTTGATAGCAGAAGAAATATTCTCGATCCCAAGCACGATGTTATATCTCTCTATCCCATACACGCAACCCGCTACATCAGCCTATGATTCTCCCAATTCTTTGGGGAGGAGGTTGTCATTTGTATTTCTGGTTTTTACCTCCACAAATAAATTGCCTTTTCACGGTATTGCTATGCAGACTTCTTTTGAAACCAGACTATTTAACAGCAGCATACATCGCACGTGTATTGATGTAGCTCTGACGGACAGTGTGTTTACGGAAACTAACCGATGCCTCCCGCTTGCAAAGTACATGAAGTAAGACTAAGAAGACCTGCCTGTGGTCTGGATATAAACTTGATCAAGTATTAAACCGTTGTTTCTGCACAAAATATTGATTTTTACATAAACTTAGGTCTCAATTTTAATCAATTAAAGATTCATCAGTCTTCACTTCGTTGACTGCCCATGTACAGCAAAATGGTATGATTCAAAGTCGAGTCTGGACCGACCATGGGCCGACTTGGTATTTAGTAAACAAATTAGTTTTTTAGCAATAGAAATCAGACCGATAAAAACTTTTTTTAAAATTCTTTTTTAGTTGAACACCAATTGAAAATGTATTTGTTATATCTCTTTAAAATCTGAAGCTTGTTTTCTGTTTACTTTTTAAGTTGCTCCCCAGGATTGTAAATGTATACAACAACAAAATTAATAAAAATATCAACAAAACTGTTAAAAAAATAAGACAGTAAAATTACTCAAAATATAGATCATCAGCCATCACACAGGTTCAAATCCTTGCACCATGATGGACCCTGTGTGGTGTTTTTGTTGTAAAACCTTTGCGCAACGCCGGGTACGAGGCTGGTGCAATCGCAATGGGACGCCGTCGTCTTCAAAATCAACTTTCACTTACACACCCTGATTTTTTGGTTACACACCCTGTTTCACTGATCCTGCCTAAAAGCTTGCTTGCTATGGAGAGGGAGTGCAGTAACTGGGTGAGAGTTCATAATTTCCATGGACAGTCACAGGCCTGCTTTGATCGTGACGACAAAGCCCCTTTAAAAGGATGGCTTTACCATCATGTCATGTCAAGGTTGATTATAAATTTATAATGGACTAACAGAGATATACCTGTTGTGCCCGCCTTTCAGCGTGGATTTACACAGAGCCTCCTTTGCCCTTTCTTGTCTTGGCCTAGTTTAGTCTATTGTCGGACTCTCCCTCTGTGCTGTACACATTATGAGGTTCTGTTTTCAGGGTAGCCTTTTGTCAAGGCCTTCGTGTCTTGGAGCCACGATCCCAAGCGACTGAAATGGGAGACCACGCACGCGAGTGGCAAGGGCGAGTGGCGAAGCCACGAGGGCCTTTTCCAACTTGTTTGCGGTTTCTTATGTGTTTCTTTATAATCTCGACTTTTGCTACCCGAAACGGTAGCAAAAGTCCAAACCAATAAGAAGTGCATAACGCACGTTTCATACGTCATGAATAATTCATTACAAAAACCGCAAACAAGTTGGAAAAGGCCCTCGTGGCTTTGCCACTCGGCTCGCGCGCGTGGTCTCTCGTTCCAGTCGTTCCACTGTTTACAAAGCTGTCCAAGCCACGATGGCCTTGACAAAAGGCTATTTTCAGGGCTGAACAGAGCTCCATAATTTAAATATTACCTGTAAGAAGCTACAGTTTTACTAGATTAACATTCCCAGGCACATTTTACATTTTTTGCGGTGGATTTTGAATGTCAGATACTCATAAATTCGTAATTTTTGTGAAATAATTCAGTTCTCATCTCTAAACATTAAGCCTACTGTAAACTTAAAACACAGTTAATCACGAAAACCCATTACGCGTGTGCTTGCGCAGGCACTAATACAATTATTGAATGTCCTGTGCTTGATTGACATGGCAATGTTTGCGAGAACGGACAAAGCAGAAACTTTTAAATGTTGAGAGCTGAATTATTTTGTGTAAATTATGGACTTACGAGGAATATCTGACATCCAAAACTCATTGCCAAAAAATGTATGCTGCCATGGGTTGTTAATCACTTTGAGATTAGAAGCTTCATATAGGTAAGATTTGAATTTTGGAGCGCTTAAATTGTCCTCCCTGGAAATGCACCCTAATATCCCGGTTGTCACTGTAGTATTAATACCAAATTGAAAGGCCTTCATGGCTAGGCCTTGGTGCCCCTTCAAAAAAGAAAAGGCCTCAAAGATGAAATTCTAGGGCTGCTTTTTATATATTTTCTCAAATTTATTACATGTAGAATAATGCTCTCTGGGAATGCCAACAGCCCACAAAAACGAGCCAGGCTCATGATGTATTACATCTGACTTCACTGTTAGAACCAGAAACTTTAAGAAATGCCTGTGCTGCCATAACAGTACATGCATGTACATTGTAGCATTTTTTGCAGTTTAGTTACATTTTTTAGTTATGTCACAAGGTCAGCAAAGCCTGTTTTTTGTGGGTGTTCCTGGAGAGGGATTATTTTAAATGAAACAAATTAGAAATATATGATGAGGGTTTAGTAGAAAATATGTTTTCAGTAATCAAAATCAACTGACCTATCTAATCATTTGGGCTTAATATTTACACTAGACTGGCTGCAGGCCCTGAGGCCAGTTTTTTTTAGTTTGGGCCAGTAAACAAGTCCTTCAGCAGTCTTGTGTTTTTCTATTGAATAGATGACTTTAAAAACACAAATGATGTTCAAATGTTGACTTTGAGCCTGATAAATATCTTTTAAGTCTGCCCTTCATTGTATTAACTAATTATTTACCTCTCTTCTAACCTTCCATTTTGTCCTTTGTGTTCCCAACTTCTTGTGGTCAAGCTATCCCCTTCCCTTCATAACCACCCCCCACCCCTCTGTCTTCATAATCCCTGCTCACCCCCTGCCTTCTCTGAATGCTCTCTGCTTTTCTCCCTCCACTCTCTCTATTCATGTATTTCCACTTGACTACTCTTGCAACTCTTGTCTGCTTGTATGTGTGTTGTGTGTTGTCATTTAGCCTTCGAGAAAGACTCAAAACTAGGGTCGAAACGTCAGGCCACTAACTTATTTTTTGCATTTTTCTTTTAATTCTGTTGAGAATGGAAGTATACTTTCCTATAGAACAGGCCTGGAATTACACAGAGGCTATGGCTTCTGTTGCCCCTGGTCTTGGCCTTGGTGCCCCTCCAAAAGTTTCCCATAGACTTCAAAATTTTACAATGGAAGTGCCCTTTGCAAAATGAAAATGGCCTAGCCCTCTCAAACATGAAATTTCAGGCCTGTAAGACTAAGATAAGTCTTCTCTAATTGAAGAAGAACGTGGCAAATTTACATTTTAATGTTTTGGGTTTCCAGCTCCTTCAAGAAGCGTGCCCCAAGGGCCATCAAGGAGATCCGCAAGTTCGCCAAGAAGATGATGGGAACAGAGGATGTGAGAGTAGACACAAGACTCAACAAGCACGTCTGGTCCAGAGGAGTCAGGTCAGGCCAATAACTATTGCTGAAAGGATGGTTAAAACGTTGCTACAATTTAACAAATTAATGATGGCAAATAATTACAGTTGAAAAATACTGTAGATAATGTTGTCATGATCGTCTTCCAGTACATAGTGTTAGCAAGAGGGGTGTCAGGGTGTCTTTTGGACACCCTGTTTTCAATTTGGACAAACTGTTTTATCTGTCATTTTCATGTAAATATGTTATTGTAAGTAAACAATTTAGACACCTATTTTTTATATTTCCAGCAAATTTGGACACCCTTTTACCAAATCCTGGCTATAACCTTTTTTCCAGTACACCCTTATGAAATGAAATCCATGTATTAAAGTGTGTGTTAGTTTTCTAATCACGTAAAGACGAGGCTTTTTCACATTTCAAAAGTGAAACTGTTCCATTATTATGGCAACAATTAAACAGATTTAAATTAGATTTGGCCCCCCTAAAAAAATGATCTTTACCAGATTACTCTACCAACCCAAACTTTTCTTGAGCGACCCTGAACTTTTTATTAGACTTTTACAAAAAGAACAAAACAATGATTCCAGAGAGAAATGTCTAACCGTGACCAATTTAAAATGTTTTAACAAAGTTGAAATAAAAACCAGAACAGATCAAGAAATATTTACTGATATCTCGGTTATTTAACCATGTAACCAATTATCCTACCACTGAAAAATACCCACTTTTGATATTGCAATACAGGGCTCGAATTTGGGGAAAAAATCCACAAGACCGCAGGGCTTGTTGCTCAGAATTTTTACTGGACCGGAACATTTTTTACAAGACCGAAGTCATATGAGAAGAAAAAATCCAAAACGGAACAAAAACACACCAAAAGATAACTTGTTTTTTCATACTTCTGCGCCTGTGCAAGTTTTTCACTTGCAGATCGCTTAACAGGCAGTTTGGGCTTTGAAACCCCTTCGAGAAATTTCCACATACCTTCTTTTTACACGACGTTTGCTTCCATAGAAAAAATGAAATCAGTTTTGACGATCGTTTTGACAGAACAACAACGTTGTCAATGCAAGACGTGTGGAAACAAGACGTTGCTTTTAATCCATGCAACACAGGGATGTGTGGTGTTGAAAGCATACAACCAAGACGTCATCGATGCGATTTCAACACTATGTAATTCGTTTGTAAGGTATCAGACTTCAAAGTGACTACATCCAATGTGTATGTACACGGTCAGTGGTATACGAACGATGCGCTGTTTACTGTGTTGTGCCGCCGGGCACCAATACATCATGCATGCACTGTGGAAACGGAGGGTGCTGTTCGCTCGCCCCCGGGTGCCTAAACATGGTTTGAGCCCAGCAGTTTTACAAGGTGGTGGGCATGAGTAAACTGCTGGATGGTAAACTTGCACGCAGCAGCATCACGACGAAGAACGCGTTACGGTCGGCTGGGTTTGACGTTCCGCGCTCGGAATTGATTTGACGACAACAAGTAAAAACGGAAACTTTTAAAACTGAGATTGAAATACATTTATTTAATAAAAGATAATATATTTTACATTATTATTAATAATAATATTAGTTTGTTAAAAGAAATACACAAGACCGGCGGACTTGTTCGACATAAAGTTTACTGGACCGAAGCTAAAATCACTGGCCTCGGGCCTGCGGTCCAGCGTAAATTTCGAGCCCTGCAATAATTTTCAAACGTGACAGTTGTAATGTGGGCAGTTTTTTGAAGTTTTCTCAAAATAGAGGCAATGTATTCAGCTGAAACTTGCACAAGTGACTTTTATTGTATCTTTCTTGATAATTTTGCCTATAAATCAGCATTACATTGAAAAAAAAACACCCCAAAACAATGGCCCTACTTTTAAGATGGGTTGTCAATATTGCCAGATTTATTAGTAATGTGACATCGCTTTATGAATAATATTAAGAAAGGAAGATCAATCTTAGCTCCGAGCCCTGTATACAATGAACGTTAATACTGCTGGCCTGGATTGACATGTTGGTGAAATCTGTTTGACCTTTGACAGGAGTGTACCATTCAGAGTGAGGGTACGTCTGGCCAGAAAGAGAAATGAGGATGAAGACTCTCCTAACAAGCTGTACACGTTAGTCACCCATGTGGATGTTGTGACATTCAAAGGTATGTGTTAACTTATTGGGTGTGTTTTAGGGTGGGTTTTTTTTTTGGGGGGGGCGATTGTACATCAACCAAATTAGTTTTCAATTTTAAAGGTACTTATTGTACAAGATTGGTAAGGAGAAAAACATCAATGCCTAGTTTTAGTCTGAAAGCTTACTGATTATAAAGTCCATTGTAAGACCCTTTTTCTCTATAAATTATTTCCCTCCGAAGTGAAGCCATATTCGAGGAAACTGTATCTGAACACCTAAAAATAAACGCAAGAGCTGATTTGGGTTGTTGTAATCAAAATTAAGGACAATGTGTTTACATGTTGAAAATTGTGTATGGTTTTCACCATTTCCCCCTAACTTGCACAATGAGTTTAGCCCAATGTTCACATGTTTGTTATTTCATGTATGTGGTTGATCACACATACCATGAACACTGTCTGTGACTATTTTGTCAGCTCTACCAATCCTGCATAATACCTTTAACTCAAGATTTTTAATTGTGTTTGTTGAGATTTTTTTCAGTTTGTGTGTTATTCTTTTCTTTTTTTGTAATTTTAAAATGCTTGGCAGTTTGCATTTTAAACTACCTGTATTGTTTTCAGGCACAATATTCTATCTGCTTTTAGTATGATTTTCAGGGGTGTTTTTTTTCGCCCTCGGGGAAAAAAACAAAACTGTCATTTAACAGCCTTTAAAAGTCTATACAACCCTATGCCACATATAGGGCAGCCCTTGTACTCAATAAAACTTTCATTTTTGATTTTATTTTTCCAAGGACCAAATATCATGCCTGTGTTTCTTTTTGTACACTGGAAAGTGCTTTTTACCTGTTTTTAATGAGACATTAAAACTTGATTTGACTTCATTGTTTTTTTCAAAATGAATACTTTAATCAATCACAAAATGCACAGAATTGTCAAAACAGATAGAACTAAAAAGCATCTTTTTATTATGAAATGGGGACAAATGGAAAGGTTGGGGGAGTAGTTTGACAATAAACTAGTCCTGCTGGCTAGTCACGGAATTGCGTGGTTTTCCTTTTACATCGTGAACTAACGCGGTCGGCCATTGTTGACTCCACAAAATAGAAGGAAAACCACGCAATTTCGAGGCATATTTGTGTGGATCATTGTATTCTACTTTTAAAACATCTTTCTAACCATATGCATTTTATAACAAACGGTTACAAATGCTTTTTATAGATAGACCAACTCGCCTGATCCAAGGCAACGTGTCCCTTTAAATATGAAGCCTAATAGAACTCAAAACAGGCATGATATTCTTCATACTTAAGTCTGATTTCCGATTTTTTGGCCCTTGGGAAAAATGAGAAAAATGGTGATTTAAATAGCCTGAAAAATATATGAAACCATACACCATATGAACAAGTAGGTCAGCCCTTGTGCTCAAACATTATTTTCATACTTTTTTTCCAAGCACCAAATATCATGCCTGTCAAAAGGAACTACAATTATTACATCTTCAGTTTCTCATTTGGAATTTTTTTCTTTTCTTTCTGCCACAGGATTACAAACAGTCAACGTTGACAGTGAAGACTAGATGCCATGCTTGTAAAGATTTTGGGGGGCTGATAACTTCTTGATGCTTTTGATGAATGTAGAGATCCGAAGTGACCTAGTAATTGTTGATCTTATGGATTGTTGAGATTTGAAGCGTCTTGACACTACATGAATCTGTGGCGTGTACAGACTCAAGGGTGACTTTAATTCTTGTTGGGAATCATGGGGTTTAAGATAACTTCTGGACAATAAAATAGCATCACGCTTCCAGGAGATAACAATATGTGTCGTTGTCGTATTTGTTTTGAGTTGTTTTGTGTTAAATAGCCCAAAATATTCACTAGCGCCATCTTAAAAACATACCGCAAAGCATCTTGGGAAGCCGAATACAGTTAAAGAATACATCAAGCTGCCAAGATGGACGCCATGCCGTTGTTTACATTTAAGCTATGCCAGGTTTTAAAGTTGTGTTGCGCATTGCTCAAAATCAGCACACCATGCTTGCTAGTGTTCTTTGTTCTTCACCAAGGATTGAGTTGTCCATGTTGTCCATGTGGCATATTAGTTTGGGAGCCAAGCAAAGTTTATTCATCCTTTAAATACAAAAGGTTAGAAGTGTGGGATCTGCCGAGAGACAACTTCAAAAAGGGGATTCTTTAGTGTATCGAGTGGTGCCCTATACTAGTCGCCCAAATTTTTGATTTAATCATAATCTTTAGTGCAAGCCGGATTAAGAAGCCGCTTAATTAGTGTTAATTACAGGTTTAGTCATAATAAGTGCAAGGGTAAAGCAAGTGTCAATGCACACCTTGTGGGTTGTAGAAACACAATTATCCACTTGGGATTTGTTTTATGGTGCCACCCCTACTTACAGGGTCAAGGGTCAGCAGGAAATCAAAATTAGCATAATAAGCATACAAATAATAGAGTGCAACTCTAACTTTGTGTGGATCGAAAGTTCATCACAGTTAAATCACAATATACCTACTTAAGAAAGTGATGTTAGTCTAATTAAGGAGGCCCTTAATCAGCACTAATAACATGGTTAATCATTTTGACACAAAATCCACTACTTAACAAAAATTGTAGTGGTGCCCTCTCCTTACTTAAGAAAGGGTCAACAGTCAGTAGATCAGCAATTAGCATATCTTAACTTTAAGTGCAACTTACTTTCGTGGATCCTAAGTTCATCACAGGTCCATCACTAAATGCTTCCTTGAGAACGTGATAAGTAATGCTCAGTCCAATTAAGGAATCCCTTAGCACGTTTGTTCATAAAAATGTCACTACAACTCGGTAAATATTTGGAACCAGCAAGACATGCTTAAAGATGAGGCACTGGGACCAATACTCCGAACTGTCCTTGTCGCGAAAACCAATGAAATAGTTAGTTGTTAACGTTGGTGGCGTTCTCTCCCCCCCCCCCACCCCCCCCCCCCCCACCGACATGTAATGGTGGCAGAAAATACGGGCGTGATTGGCAAAATGGGGCTTCTAAAAAGAACAAACTTTCCCATCCCAAGTTTAAATTTTATGTCAATTTTAATTGAAACAAATTACTTGTATTATAATACAAAAATTTAAATTGTATTTACAACATTTTTCAACTTTGTTTTCAACTGAGAATTTTGTAGCATAAAGCCGGCCAGCCGACCTAAAATTTGATTTCATTGACAAATTAGTCTTCGTTCAAGTTGTTTTCTCGTTTTCGATACAAGCGAGACGTGCACAGTTAATAACGGACGAAATAAAAAAAGTTTCAGTTTTATTTAGTACTTTTTCAGGATGTATTAGTAGTAGAAATATTTTGTGACCAAAGCCTGAATTGAGCAAACTAAAATACCCTTCGCATAGAATTTCCCTGCCCCATTTCGAGGATTTGACTATGTGTGGGGTGGGAGTCGTGTTCTGATATGTGTTTGGATAAGGATTGCCAAGACCCCCCCCCCCCCCCCCCCCCCCCCCATCAACAAAAAGCCTAGCATAATTTATCATGTTCACAACACCATTATTCGCCATTTTGTTGAGATGTGTTGGATACATATCCTATCGAGGACACTTTTTGGTTTGTGTGAATCTATTTGGATACACCCAAACCGAACAGTGCATTCGTTTAGGTATCCTCAATAAAATTTCATGAATTGCTTATGTGCCCACGGACAAAGGCGTAACCATTTTCATTAGGGGGGGGTGGTGAGCATGGGGCGAAGATATAATTTATGGGACGGTCTATTTAATGTTTCGAACCATTCTTTTGTGCATTTTATAGATCTCAATTTATTTGTTCATTTTTAATATTTAGTCTTTTGGGGGAAGGGGTTATGGGGGGGGGGGGCAGCCAATCCCCCATCTTCTCTCTTGTGACACCACTGCGATAAACTAGGATGCCACACTATTCGATTTGAACGTCAAATGTGTGGCTTACATCTCATTGCAAGTCGAAGATATTGTATTTATTTTCATCGGTGTTTTCTCCTTTTACCGAATGGATTCTGGATGCTCACATGCCCTCCCCCCACTCCCTCAAATTTTTGTATAAAGATTTATAATCGTCTGCACTATCACGGGTTAAGTAACCCCGCCCTTAATATTTATTGCAGATCGGCTCGACGGCAACATAAAAGCCGGAAGGTTGTATTGAAACAAGAATGCCCTCCGAACTGAGTCTGGTACTGTTTACCTAATTACACAGATAGCAACAAGTTAACATAATGCTAACACTCGAATAAGTTTGCAGTTCATGAATGTGGTATGTCCAATACGTGCAATGTTGGTTTGTACATTTTTGTAATGTAAATTATATGTAATAGGTCCGTTAGTGCAAAACATATTTAACTGTTATTTACATTACCCTTGTACTTTGATCAAGCCAGATACAAATGTTGCGTCGCAACAGGTGACAATGCACTGATAGGGCGAGAATGAGGGCAGGGAACGGTCTAATTTAACATGATTGAGTAGGTCTACACCCCCAGCGTGGCTCCGTAAACACTTGGCGACTCCAGTTCCTAGCAGGTTGTTATGCCAGATCAAAAGTATCTGGCTTTTAATTGCATTAATTTTAAAGAGGAAATGTCCCAATAGATTCCATCCACGCATAGGAAATAACTTCTCTGTAATCGATGCGCTGGACTTGGATTATTTTACAAATTAGAGGAGGTATCAAGTGAAGCGACGGTGGGAGTATGAGCGGTCTCTTTGTGCCAAGCACAACGAATCGGATATCGAATATCGAATGCATTCAATGAGTAAGTCCTTCAGCTCGTACAGTTTGACTGAATTTTGTAATGAACTCTTATTTGTGTATAGTTGGCGTCTATAGCTGGCTCAAAACATGCATGCGATCATAGAAAAAGGACTTTGTGATGTAATGGATACATTATACAACACAAGGTTCTCAGTAAATTTCAATCCAGCCCGGCTTCTAAGTAGAGGCCTACCGCACAATTTAGTAGCAAAATAACCCTGTCTGACTTGGAAGTGAGTAAATGCCCCGCAAGAGAGTTGAAAACTAGACTCTACTGAACCGTGCATTGACTTGATTTGTTGTCTGATTGATCTAGGCCTATACTTCTTCGGACTGATTTTTGTTTTGTCTCGTCAAGAATTGTGAGTAATTTTGACGATGAGTTATTCGTCTTCAACAACATCAATTGACGTCAGATTGATTGTAAGGATACAATATAAATGTTTGGCTGCTGTATTTATTAGAGAATGGGTAAGGAAACTCATCGCAATAACTAGTTTGGGAAAATGGTTTCTTAAAACAAAATCTTGCATCTACTCTACTTGAAGGACAATTGGTGTGTCGCTCATCGCCAACCATCATTTTAATTCAATGTATTTTGTAGAAATAAAATAGTGTGTACATCATATTTTTGAATAGTTCAAATAGTTGGATAACTGAGTGAGATCAAACCACCTGGGGACGAGTTCGTCTTGTGAGCAAAAATGGATTCTTACGCAGCTCCATTGCCAATGGTTTCTGGAGGAACATCTTCAACACCACTGAGAATTCATGGAGGCGACTCGGGAATGTACAAAGCCCAGTTTCTTAGATGGTGGGAGGAGAGAGGCAAGGCGGAGAAGCAGAGAGGTAGGCTATAAAATGCGTACTCATGCACTCTAAAACCTATACTGGTTAAGACTCTAACCGAATTCTGGGTCCCATGGGACCTGACCTATAATGGGTCAGGGTTGAACCGGGAACTAGTAAAAAAAGAAAGAAGGGATTTTGACCCAGATTCTACGTCAGTTTGACGGTTGACCCATTGAGGTCATTTTGACACAGATTCTACGTCAGTTTGACCCATTGGGGTCATTTTGACACAGATTCCGGGTCAATACTGACACAGACAAGAGTCAGGACCTACGGGACCCCGATCCGCGTCAATTCTGACCTGGGAGGTCTTTGTCATTCTGCCAGTCGTGTTTGCAAATTTATTACTCCGCTGGTATGAAGATGTAAAACCTAATCAAGTTGCAAGACGACTTTCTGGACCTTCTCTATAGCTCTCTTTTTTCTCAATTAATGTTCATTTTTAAACTCACAGCATCTGGAAGAACACACATCTCCTATTAATGGAAGTAGTGTTATAAATATAATTTTGGCAATGACCTAAAAGAATAATGTTATTATTCGAAAGCCTTACGTACCTAATAAAGACGGTAATGGTAGTAAGCATCCTGCGAGAAGTTTTCATCTAAAATACCCTCGTTTATTCGAAATCAATCAAAGTATGTCGACAACTTTGAATCACAAAAGATAGCCAAAGTGCGACTTTTGGAGATTCAAACTTCTGCGGTGTCCATTTGTGAGTGTTGCGGCCAAGGAGGTAGGGGTGTTAGGCCCTTTAGACCTATACAGTGGGTACCCTCTTGCTATCACCTGGCTAAACGTAGACGGATTCCACATTCTTGATGAAAATACAGTGACATTCGTTTGCTGTGTTTTTCAACAACTAGACACTGTATTCAACTAAAACTTTCACCATAACGATGACTCTTATACATTTAACATACTGTACACACGGTCCTGATGTTATCATGCAGAGTTAAGACGTACAAGGTGCGTTTTGATCATGATGAATTCAGTAGATTTTGAAAATTCTCGGTATCTTCCTCGAATCTCATCAGGGAGGGCCGGTTGCTAGGTGACCCCTCTGTTATCTATTTCAAACCGAAAATGTTGATTGAGATGATTTCTTTATCTATTACCTTACTATTTCGTACATGAGAAGTTAAACCGTTTCAATCACCATAAGCTGTAATGAATTTGCAATCAAATGTTTACTTGTCTTCTGCCGATAACAAACTATCAGCCAAGGTCGATTTTCAGAACTGCCCTGTAACGTTTCAGAAAAAAGGTTGGTTTAACAGCAAATTTATCTGAAATCCGATTAAGATAACTACAAAATACATCGATAAGTATACATAAAATACACCAACAATTGGTCCAAGATTACTACCTGGCCAATGGTTCAAATGAGAAAACATTTATTGACAGTTAAAAATAAAATATTGTTGGGATCCCGACATTGTCTCAAGTCCCTCAGGCATTTACAAAATAATTTACATGTTACATAAAAAGTGCAAAAAGGGGGAACTTAAAGGTGCTGTATACGTTTGGTAATTGGAGCCTACTGTTTGTGTTAATCCTATATAAATGTAGGTATATACAATAAAACTAACCTGTGAAAATTTCACTTCAAAAGGTGGTCGCGTTTTTGAGATATTACCGACAAACCGGAGCGAATATTTCCACGCAGGAAGAATATTCCCTATAGGAATACACAATCTGAGAAGTGTTACGGCCGTAATGCTTCTCAGATTCAAATTTTGGGGATAACAAGTGATATATTTTTCCATAACCGTAGTACTTCGAAGTGAAAAGTTTCTCAAAATGCATTATACTAGATCCAAAGCTGCTGTACTTCTTACCAAGTAAGCTTTTATTGCCATTAATTTTCAGAGTCATTACCAAACGTATACATACACACACACTCAAAAAATCTTCCGGGCGAAAAACGGGCCATGCAACTTTAAAGTTTGCCACTCAAACCAAACAATTTAACAAATCTGATCTCAGAGA
The DNA here is from genome assembly GCA_037783415.1 of Leptasterias polaris. Taxonomy (NCBI): domain Eukaryota; kingdom Metazoa; phylum Echinodermata; class Asteroidea; order Forcipulatida; family Asteriidae; genus Leptasterias; species Leptasterias polaris. Next base: position 4,104,772 of record JAZGTN010000028.1, read on the forward strand.
CCTCGTTTGATTAATTTGTCACCAAAGAAAATTCAATTAAATCTATTTAGCTGATGTGTTTACAATTCTGTCACAAAGAGAGCGATTTCATTGCAAAAACCCCAACTCCCTACGTTATAGTGCCACAATAGTTGACCTCTGAGTTTTATTTGTTGCAAGGTGGTTCAAAGGAGCAAAAATATTGGCAACATAATCTTGCCTCATGATCGAAGAGAGCAACAGACGGTAAGGGCAAGATGCGAGGTCCACAATTGGCCCTTTAAAGTTTACATAGCTATTGTTTATAGATTTGAGAAAGTTATAAGCCTTCATGTAAGGTGTTGCATGAAAACAAATCCGCCAATGTTAAATCCTAGTTTGTTAACCGTTAAAAAAAATATTTTTGTCGGGGTCCCGACATTATCTGACGTCCATCAGCCATTTCACAAATAATCTGCATACACGAAATCTTTTGCATGTCAAATCTTGTTCAGAGAAAAAAAAAAAAATCTTTCTGTCCACAAAATTGTGGGCAATGCAACTTTAAGGTTTTCCAATAATTGTATCACAAAATTAATAATTTCAAACCAAACAATTCAACAAATCAGAGACCTCATTGGACATATGAATTTGTTGTGTTCACTTAAGCTCGTTTCCCCTGTTCACGCATTTCCTGATAACAAAACGAAGCGAAAAGGGCAGGTTTTCCCCTCCTTTTCGCTCATAACTTGATAACCCCACGGGTGATTTCACGGGGTAAAACAGTTTCAAAAAGTATATTTTAAGGTCAAGCTAATGGTGGTAGTTGTTTCCTTTTGTTATGAAAAAAACCCGCCGTACTTTTGCATTTGAAAAAACTAAGTTGTGCCGGTTTTCCTGTGGTAGCGTGCATTTTTCACCCCATCAGAATTATTCATTGGGTGTCGATTCTTTTTGGAGTGTCGGATTCCACCGGGTAAAACAGAATCGAATAGTTGAGACTATTACCTTCACTGTGATGTAAGAAAGGTTTCGATTAGTAAAAAAAAAACGCCGTACTTTTGAAGATGAAAAAGTGACCAATGATGATCCTCGATCGATATTCTGTTCTTTGGCCGGAGTTCCCACCGGTCACCGTTTGTTTACACGTGTTTGGTAACCCTACTTGCGACCTTCATCTTCTGAGTTCAAGAACAGATTTTCCGTGTTTACATCATTGGGAAATCTTTGAAAAATGGACCATATCTTATATAATAATCAATGACCATATTGTGAACTTTTTACGGGGAAATTCGATCTTGAAGTAGTGTGAATTTGGAACCTAAAAAGCATGAAATTCAGGATGCGAGGGCCATTTGACCACTTCTATGACGCTACGTGACTTGGACCGTACCATTTTTGTCAAAGGAGGGTATGCGTGGATTCCTTTGTTTATTGCAGGGGGTATATATATACGTTATGGCATCATGGTGAGATTCGTCTAATAATGATTATCATTATTTTTGTTAAACTTCTATTATTGTTGCTATGTGATGAAAAGGTATCACAAAAGTAAGATTTTCTTTGGACTCGTGTAAAACATAATGAGTGTTTTTTTAAATTTGGGATAGCTTAAGTTTTTGTTAAGTGTTGTTAAAAAAGAACTGTTGTTCAGAAAAGATAAACAGAAGTAACTTTTCAGAAACCAACTTCTCATTGCTTCAAATGTTTCTGTTTTCCATGTATTGATAGTTACGAATGAACGTCCCTCTGTGGTTACATAACGCGTTAAGTTTTACCTTTTCTGAAAATGGAACATGCAACCCGGTACTGGTATGGTCGAACGCACAGCTACACAGGGTTTGGGTTAATTATGGAGGTCGAAAAGTGGACATCTGCTTTCCAGCTTTCTAGTTATGAAAAAACGGACTGAACGTTTTTTTCTGGAGCATTTTTCTACTTTTCTGCTTTTTGTCTCCCTGAAAAGTAGATTAAACATTTTCGTAGTTTCCATTTTTCTACTTTTTCACTATCAGTTTCGATGAAAGCAAGTTTTACTTATTCGCCCACTTACGGTCGAAAAGTGGACATTTGTCTTTTGGGTTTCCTAGAAGCAGAAAAGCAGGTTGAACGTTTTAGATAAATCTATTTTTCTACTTTTCTGCTAGCCAGAAAGCAGATTAGACGTTTTGTCACACAGTGGCACAAAAGCGGACATCTACCTATACTGGTTTCCAACAACCTGAAAAGCCGATCGTACGCTAGGGACCATTTCACTTCCCTGCTTTTCTGCTTCCCAGAAAGTGGATCGAACGTTTTTTGAACAGAGGTTTGAAAGTGGACATCTGTTTTACGCACCGCCAGATAAAATGTATTACTTATTAGCAGTTAAATTTACCCCCCTGTTGTACGAATGCACGACTCCACGGCCAATGCGTGTCACTGACTGACGAGATTTGAGGATCCTCGAAAGATAGAGTCGGAAGTTCGATTTTTTTGGGGGGGGGGGGGGGGGGTGGGGGGGGGGGGCTTCGGCCTCAAGCTCACTGATTTGAAGTTAGTACAACCTTGAGACACTTTTATTCTCATCACAAATACTGTCAATGTCGATAGTAATAGTTTGAGGACTGAAAGTTCTTGCTATTTAAGCAGCCTGTCTGGATCCACACGTATTTTGACTGCTGCTGCAAACGAAACATGTAGGCCAATTCTCTGTCCGTAAAAGTCCAAAAACAAATCCCTGGCAAAACATGAATGAGTTTTTGTCGTTTTATTAAAACGTGAACATAGAATTTGCCGCTATAGGCCTAGTTAGTTGTTCTTTCTTTCATATTGTGCTATTGTTGAAACGTAGAGAATGAGAATGAATTTAAACATCCAAACGCACATTGCTAGCGACCTGCGACTCCCAAAAAGCTTGGCGGCTTCACAGAAGAAAATTTAGTTTTGTGAACTTTCCTATTCCTGTTTATTGGCGGCCGGCCATTCGCTTGTTTGTAGGGCTCGTCCACTAGAGGAGGGGGTGTTCTACAATTTTCTTCCCGAAGCATCTGCTGGAAAAAACGTTCGATCCACTTTCTGGGAAGCCAAAAAGCAGAAAAGTGAAATGGTCCCTAGCGTACGATCGGCTTTTCAGGTTGTTGGAAACCAGTAAAGTAGATGTCCGCTTTTGTGCCACTGTGTGACAAAACGTCCAATCTGCTTTCTGGCGAGCAGAAAAGTAGAAAAATAGATTTATCTAAAACGTTCAACCTGCTTTTCTGCTTCTAGAAAACCCAAAAGACAAGTGTCCACTTTTCGACCGTAAGTGTAGGCGAATAAGTAAACTTCCCGCTTTTATCGAAACTGAAAAGTGAAAAAGTAGAAAAATGGAAAGTACGAAAATGTTCAATCTGCTTTTCAGGGGGACAAGAAGCAGAAAAAGAGAAAAATGCACCAGAAAAAACGTTCAATCCGTTTTTTCGTAATTAGAAAGCTGGAAAGCAGATGTCCACTTTTCGACCTCCATAGTTAATCCGATTTAATGAGCCCGTGCACTGCCTCCCAGCGAACGCACAAGAATTAGCATAGTAATCTTAAGTGAACAAAACAGGGGGCAACAAATTCATATGTTAATTTTTCACCAGAGAAAATTCAAGTCAGTCTATTTAGCTGATGTGTTTACAATTCTGCCCCACAGAGAGCGATTTCATTGCAATACAAAAATAAACTGTTTTGTTGGTGCCACAATAGTTGACCTCTGAGTTTTTATTTGTTGCATACCCGAGCCTGGCATGGCAACGTTTGTAAAGGACGAGAGATGACTGGTTACGAACTAGGCAAAATCACAATTGTTTGGTACACGTTTATGTGCCGTAAGAAAAACAATATTCACCACTGCTTTAGAAATCTGATTTTTCAAAGCTAGTATTACTATTAGGATCTCTCTCGATAAAATCAGTTTATTGTCTTTGATATGTAATCTATGAGGGGTAAAGAATTATGGCTACACACGGCAATGGCGAAATGCAAGGTATGTTTTACTATTAACAATCGAAACTGTTCAGATAAAATTATGCAGTTCCGTGTGTAGACCTGCACACAGACACTTTGTGGATGATCTTAATTTCTGAAACCTTCCAGATTTTGTGTTCGGACAAAGCAATACGTTCAATGGGTGCTAAGATCTATAAAATATATGCAAGGTATTATTTACATTCTGGTTCATTTTCACGATAGAATTGTATGTCAAAATGAGTTTCATTGCACAGACAGTTTGTAACGTACTACATGTATATGCAAGAGCATGACGTGTATAGGCCCTATTTACAAACTACAATAGGCCTACAGTGACAGTTTTGTCATAGGCCTAGCTATGACATTAAGTTTCAGCTGGAGTGCAACATGTATACAAGAAATTTCCTAAAGTATACGTTATTGAACTAGGTGGTGGTTTCAAACCCGTTACTAATTCACAGACCAATTGTACCAAGTAGGCCCTACCTTTTCCAATTTTATTTGCAGTCACATGCAAACCAAATAAAAGTGCCGTTTTCAGACTCAATGCCATTGGTTTACAGAACCCAGTTTAAATACTGGTGATTGTGAGCATTGTACACAAACCTATAGAGTTCACTAATATAAGCACGAGAACCATGGTGGACAACACTTTCTGGTCTCTCCTAATTGTAGATGAGCGTCAATCTGTTTTGATCATATTCAGGTTGACCCACACAATTATGTTGACATAAACTAAATTCAAATTAATACCCGGACATCTCAAAGATTATCGGTTGCTTGAGTGCAAAATTTCCATTTATATTGAAATTGTGGTGGCCGTTTGTTATGTTGATGACTGCATTAGTATTATTTTTCTTAATTTCCTAAATTAGTTATGGTTCTTGTTCTATATGTTAATGCCCACAATGGATCAGCTGCGATTCGGTATTCAATTCCTCAAGAGACTGGAGCTAATTTCGTACAATTCTAAAATGCATCCTGATAAACTATTTCATGTTTTTATGCTTCATCTAGTTTTATTTGTTCGGAAGATGGGGAAAAATATTAGGGGAAAATGTGCTACAGTCAGAGTACGTCGATCATAAGAAAGGTAGTTGGCTAGATAGGGCCATCGCAGATTTGAAAGAATATGAAACAATTCTCAAAATGGCTGCCGTTGCTCGTTATCTCTACCTGTATTTGTCCAAAGGACAAATCTGTGATGGCCCAATTGCCAAATATCTTTCTCATACTCTGACTGCCTGCGAAATTATATCTTGTATAACCAAAGGCGCACAATCCCACCACCTATACTTGCCGTGTATACCTACTACATAGACTAAAACAAAATCACAAGTAAACGCTTACGGTTGCATACCGGTACCGACTATTGCTGATGTAAAAGGCGTCGGTCAGGATTTGATGACTGCAGACTCAAGTACATGATCTGTAGATCAAGTGGCAGCTACCGAGGAGAAAACTACTGGAGAGCTCTAGCTTAATTTATTGAAATAACTTAATGAAGTAGACTTTACGACGCGGGTTGGTTTGCTTTTGCATTTCCTTAGTGTTTGATGAATGCAAAACAGTTATTTATGAAGTACTTTAAAGGCAAAGTATAGGCCTACTTTTGGTTTTTGGAACCTTTCCATTGTTTTAATCCTATATATAAATGTGGATGTATACAATAAAACTAACCTGTGAAAATATCGTTTCATAAGGTGGCGTTTTTGAGATATCGCCGAAAATCCGGAGCGAATATTATGTCCACGCAGAAAGAACACTAACCCTAGGAATACACAATCTGATAAACGTTTCTGACAGAAACCCTGCTCAGATTAAAACTTTGGGGCATAAAAACTGATATAATTGTTATACATTTCTTCGAAGTACTATCGAAAGCATGCATGCTTTAGGCTTCTAAACAATACGTTTTTAGTTCCAAAATTTTAAAGAGTGATTAGTGATTACCAATCGTACACCTTCTCTTTAATGTGGCAAAACGTATAGGTTTGAAGTGTTGACTGTTTTCAGTATACGCTCGCCAGATATGAACGAACGTCATCAGCATTTTTGCTGGAATTTTCCTCTCCCTTTTTTCGCTGTTTGAATCCAAGAAAATGTACATCATTGACAAACAGTGTTGGCAAAACTGCTTACTTTAAAGCTCATCGGTACTCCCTTTAAATCAATATAAGGTACAGTATTGGTCACGTTGGTAAAACTGATGTTACTGGTGTAGTAGTGTCATTTCTAGGTTTTGAGTGACGATTAGGTAAACAAATTATTATCAGTGTACATTTGTTTCTGGGCCAATTGATTTCCACTCTCGCTAGAAACGTACCGTGAGGGAGGGTACGCTTACTTCTTCAAGGCCTTTTAGTTTTGGAGGTAAAAGGCTTCGAAGCATCAATTAAAAAGCTCAATTCAAAAGCCTCGAGGAAATATATCTGGGTGTATTGTAAACAATATCATCTATGACTAGTTTTGCTTGTTGCAAACAATGTGCAGTATACTGTTTAGCGATACAACGAATGCTCTTTTTCTATTCACCCCCCCCCCCCCCCCCCCCCCCCCCATCTTTGCAGAGGAAGATCCAATGGAGACGATAAAGAGACGTCTTAAGGAGGTCGGTGGAATGTCCCATACGGAAGCTCCAAGAGTTGTAGACAATGCTGTAACTAGACTAGACACACCACTTCGACGTCATGTGCAGGTAGGGCGATGATAATTCATATCTCTAGACCGTCGGACCACTATTAGATGATCAGCACTGTATTATCCTCTTCAATATTCACTCTCGGATGTTGCATCGCATTTCTTGAAAACTCTTTAATACAATTAGCATTCCGTAATCCTGTTTATGGCTCTGATGAAGTTGACTCATGTGTTTTTGAGTTGCCTTTAGCACTGATTTGACAATAAGGACCTACGTTTTACATTGAATCTACGCAAATATTGACGAAAGACTAAGCTAAATTGAATTTCAAGTCACAGGCTCTGTTTCTGAATCAATTTGCTTTTGAATGTGCCCCCAATAATATTTAGTCGATATCATTAAGCGATTTTCTTGTTTGTTTTTCATCAGCGACTGACGGTAGTAACACCGCGTACTTACCGAAGACAGAGACAAAAAGAAAGAGGTGTTAAGGTGGGTGAGCTGATCGTGCTCTCACAGAATATTATTTGAATGTATAATTTATTGTATGGGTGACAAGTGAATTCGATTTATAAAATAGGCAGGCCTTTTAAAGGTATTTTACCGGATTGGTAGAGCTGACGAAATATTCGCAGACAGTGTTCATGTTCATATGTGATCTAACGTAGATTTTTAAAAACTGTTGAAATTTGGGCTTAATCCGTTTTGAGACAGAAGAAAAAAAGTGAAGAAAAAACAACATGCACAATTTTCAGCATGTAAACACATTATCCTTATTTTGGTTGTAACAACCGAAATCATCTGTTACGGATTTGTTAAAAGTTTATAATGCAGTTTTCTCGATTGACTTCATTTCAGAGGGAAATATTTCACAGCAAAAATTGTTTTAGTACACTGTAAAAAAAAATTGTATTTTTACAGAAAAAAACCCCCAAAAACCATTTGTTTTTCATTTTTACTGAAATATTTCTGCAAAATGACAAAAACTTGGTAAAAATCCCCGTTATTTTACCGATTTCGTAAATTTACATTTTAAATGTGTCTTTACACCTAAAAAGGGACGATTTCTGTAAATTTACAGAAATCATTGTAGATTTGTTTGTAAAAATACATGAGCAATGTTTCTCAATAAGTTTTAGGTAATTTTACTAAATTGTTTGTATATTAACATAATATCTTGGTAAAAATACAGAAAATACTGCGGAGTAACATTTAAACTGCAGTATGCGCGGTGCAAAACAATCCCACAATTCCTTGCAGAGTACCAAGGCACGCTTGGTCACCGGTGTTTTTTATGCACAGTGTTGAAGTCCAAACCAGCTGTTGTGTTAATGAGTTCCAGTGACGAGGACACAACTGACCTTAGTATCATAGAACAATACGTTTGCCAAAAATTTCAACTACAATAAAACAATTAACTTGTGGAAGCATTACTAGACCTTGGAGTTGATAAGCCTTCTGATTTGGAGTATGTTACAAGGTTGCAAGAAATGTCATTCCAAGCTGACCAACGGGAAATGATCCGAATGATCCGTCGCAAGCCTAGCTACAGCTGGTTGTTATAGCTGCCAAGTTCGTGGAGGACATAATACCCACAAAGTTTCGAAGACAAGCTGGAAGATACGGTCATTGGAACTGGCTACAATTCAATATTGAGTCAGTTTGAGCAGCGCTTCGCTATTCAACAGGCCCATCCTCCAACCCAAGAGAAAATAACATTACTTTTATTTTAAAAAAAATACAGTTGCTGCTGTTAATCTAGAAAAACAAATTTGTAGTATCAATTACAGAAAAACAGTACAATTCGAGTACAAAAATACTAGTAAAATAACAAAAGATTATTCATTTTCACAAACTCTCCGTACAAAGGAATAACAAATAAGGGGGTACTTTTACAACAAGACTGTATTTGGGAAGAACGGAAGAAAACGTAAATATACTAAAGTTTCGTTATTAGGCTATAACAGACATTTTGTAAACCAAATTGACATACCAGTTATGTAAAAGTATTATACAGCAAAATGTTGGAAATGGAGTTGCCTGTATTTTTCTGTAAATTTACAGGATTTTTTTTTACAGTGTAGGCCTATGTGCATCATACTCAGTAAGCTTCAGGCTAAAATTTAAATTTGATGTTTTTTTTTATCCATACCCATTCAGATCCACAAGTATTGGTTTTGGATACACTTTTAAATAATTTAAACAGATTGAACTTATTGTTGTATTTATATATAGGCCTATGACGAAGGTCCAGTTTGGATCGAAAGCTAAGGCCATCTACCCTACTAATTTTATATATAGGCCGGTATATATATGTTTATATATATTTAAAATGTTCTAATAACTTTTGTTCTTCTTAGAACCAGCTGGAGAGGAGAGCCTTTATTAGACAGGAACTTTGTTTCCTTTTAGACAATCCATCGGGCTCCAGCTGGTTCACCTCTTCCTCTTTGTTGTTATTGTTTGTTTGGTGTTTAATTTATCTTCTATTGTTTTTGCTATTTTGATTGTGTAATGTACTTTTTTATAACTGCCCGAGAAATAAAATACATCTAAATGTAAAATATAAAATGATCTTTTAGAATCAGAAGCTTCAGGTGTATGCCGTTTGATTTTTTTTTATCTCCTCATAATTATTTTCATTCACAGAGTCATGCAATACACAAGTTCCGATATGCTGCAAGTATGGTTCTTATCCTGGTACGAGGTTGTCGGAAGGGGAGAAAGTAAGACACTCATGTTCATGTTTCTAAACATAAATTTCTAAATTTTTCACAAATCATGTTCTTAAAAAATAATTGCAACATTTGAGGGAGTGATTTTTCAGCTGTAAGGAGAAAAACTAAATATATTGCACTTTCGGAACCTATACTCACACACCCCTGTGTTGCATTAACTCTGTGCCAATTCTTATATTATAATTATATTCTGATAATTATACACTGCACTTTATTGCTCAATTGTTTTCGTCGTCGTCGTCGTCCTATGAGTCATGGCTGACCCTTTGTGACCCTGTTTATGATGTAGTTCCACTTCTGTCTATCCATATACGCCAACTCGCAATCTTCGCTCTACAAACCAACTTCTTTTAACTGTCCCTAATACAACCACTTCCAACGGCGTTCGCGCTTTTTCTGTATCTGCACCCACTCTCTGGAACTCTCTTCCTTTACATATCCGAGCTACAAAGTCTCTGGACATTTTCAAAACATTGCTAAAAACTCACCTGTTCAATATTTATTATGATTGACTATCTGTTTGTTATTTTTTCCACTTGTTTTTGCCGACACATTTATGTAAATCTGTTTTATTCAATGTGCTCTTATTTCTTTCTAAGCTACGTAATTTGTAATCTTTTTGGTTACTCTTTCTGTTTTTTGTTTTTGTTTGGTTTTTATGCGCCTCGGAATAAGTTTAGTCTTAGATAGATGGCGCTTTACAAGTTTTAATTATTATTATTATTATTATTATCCAGTGCAGATCGATAAGCAACGTTTATTGATAAGCCCGTGAGTTCTTTGATTCCGTCTGTCCAACGAAGTTTTTGACGGCCACGTCGGCGACTACCTGCAACACTTCCTTGCATAAAGATCTTCTCAAGGTTGTCCCCCTCTCTTCTGGATATGTGACCAAAGTACTGAAGCTTGTTTTTGTTAATTTTTGAGGACACGGTGGGTCTTTCTTCTCCTATCAGGTTTCTAACAAAAACATTGGTCTTGTGCTCTTGCCATGATATTCTCAGCATTCTCCTCCAGCACCACATCTCAAAAGCGTTGATCCTGTTCCTGTCTGCTTTACCCACAGCCCACGTTTCAGACCCATAGGTGGCTATTGGGAAGACGAGAGCATTCATGAGTCGAATTTTTGTTGTTCTGGAGATCCCTCTGTCCTTCCAGATGTCAGTCAAGGAGATAGCTGATGTTCTTGCCATAGCAAGGCGCCTTCTGATGTCCCTTGAACTTCCACCTTCGTTGACGATCAAAGAGCCCAGAAAATTGAAGTTATTAACTACCTCAATATCCTCATCATCAGCGTGCAGTGCCTGGTTTTGATCAAGAGTTCCTCCGTAAATCATCGCTTTCGTTTTCTTTACATTGAGAAACAACCCATAATCTTCGCTGGTGTACTTGACTTTATCAATCAGGTGTTGAAGTTCTGCTGCTGTTCTTGCTATCAAGGTGGTGTCATCTGCATATCTTAGGTTGGTGAGTTGTCGACCTCCAATTGAGACCCCTCCTGCAAAGCCATCCAAGGCTTTCCGCATAATGTATTCAGCGTAAATGTTGAACAGAAAGGGTGAAAGTATGCATCCTTGACGGACTCCTTGACCGATTGAGAACCAACCACTGTCTCCACACTCAGTTCTTACTGTGGCTTCTTGTCCTTGGTACAGTGCTCTGATTAGTTCAGTCAGATGTGTTGAGAATCCCATCTTTCTCATGATGTTCCATAGCTTCTGATGTTGGACGCAATCAAATGCCTTTGAATAATCTATGAAACAGAGGAACAATGGCTGGCGAAACTCCTGATATTTTTCTATCAGATTTCGCAGATTTCCAATCTGATTGCGTGTTCCTCTCCCTCTCCGAAAACCAGCTTGCTCTGGTGGCAACTCACTCTCCAGTTTGTGTCTGATTCTCTCAGCGATTATGTGAAGCATCACCTTACTAGCATGTGAAATCAGTGCGATTGTGCGGTTGTTGGCACACTCCCTCGTATCCCCCTTTTTGGGTAATGGAAGAAACACTGCCCTTTTCCAGTCCTCTGGCCACTCTTTTATCTTCCATATCTTGCAGCACAGTCTGTGAATAACTTCAACTCCTTCTGTACCACTTTCTTTCAGTAGTTCTGCCTGGATGTTATCAAATCCTGGTGACTTGCCACTCCTCATTCTCTTAATAGCTTGTTCAACTTCACCAAGGAGAATATCTGGATCTTCTTCATATTCAAGCTGGTGATCATTTTCTTGGTCAGTCACTTCTTCTTGGGAAGCATAAAGCCTTTCACAATACTGCTGCCATCTGTCTTTGATGTCTTTCTCTTCAGTTAGAATGGTGCCATCCCCATCTTTCAGGACATTAAGCCGGGTGGTTGGTTTGCTTGTCAGCAACTTGACGTTTTTAAACATATCCTTTGTGTTATTTATCACTCCATCCCTTTCGATCTCGGAACACTTCTGGTTCATAAAATCAGATTTATCCTTTCTAATTTGTTGCTGGATTTGCCTGTTTAGATCCCGGTACTCTCTTCTTGCATCCTCCTTTTCCAGTCCCTTTCCTTTAACCTCTCTCCTTTCGTCAGCTAGCTTGAACACCTTCTCTGTAAGCCAGGGCTTCTTTCTGCTCTTACGCTTTGGAACAGTTTCCTCAGCCGCCTCCAAGACTACCTTCTTGATCTCTTGCCACAATTCATCTGGACTGGTCTCCTGATGGTCATGTTCCAGTAGGCATTGGAATTGATTCTTGACCTTCACTCTATAATTATCACTGATCTTACTGATATCGTACCGAACAGGCTTCTTTTGACGTTTTTTTTCCGCAGTTTCATCTTCATAGTTGCAACCAGGAGCTGATGATCTGAGTCACAGTCTGCCCCTGGGTATGTTTTGGCAGCTTCAAAGCTGGACCGCCATCTCTTGTTTACTAGGATGTAATCAATTTGATTCCTGTATCTATGATTTGGAGATATCCATGTGTAGAGTTTTCTTGGGTGTTGCTTGAATAGTGTGTTGAGAATCGCCAGGTTGTTTTCTTGGCAGAAGTCGATCAAGGTTTCTCCTCTCTCGTTCTGATCTCCTAATCCACAGTTGCCCATCACACATTGGTTAGTGCTCTGATTTCCAACCTTGGCATTGAAATCTCCCGTGATGACCATTATGTCTCGTTTGCTGACACTGTTTATTGCCTGCTGGAGTTGATTATAAAATGTGTTGATTTCTTCATCGCTTGATGCAGAGGTAGGTGCGTAGGTTTGGATAATGGTGACATTCATTGGTGTTCCTTGAATACGGATTGTGATGATCCTGTCGTTTACTGGGTTATAACCAAGTACACAGCCAGCCACGTCTGGATTAACAACAAAGGCTACTCCGCTTTCTCTCTTGTTGTCTTTTCCAGAGAAGTAGACTACATGATTGGTAAGTGTGGTGAAATGCCCTTTCCCTGTCCATCTCATTTCTGAAATTCCACACAGATGAACATCAAGTCTGTCTAGTTCCCTTGTCACGATGTCTAGTTTCCCTTGGTTCATGGTTCTTACGTTCCAAGTGCCAATTTTCAAAGTTGTCTTCCAGAGGTTACGCCTGACAACACTAACCTTGGTTTCAGCTCCCACACTTCCATTTGGATTTAATGCAGCAGCGTCATTGATGCAAGGCAGGGTATCATTCGTCCTCTCTTCCCCAGAAGTAATTGAGACACCTTCCAGCCTGGGGGTCTCACTTTCCAGTGTCATATCGTTGCTTAAAGTTGAACTCATCATACGGTTTACATGGCATACAAAGACGGTGGTGGTTTGCCGTTGCCTTCCACCGTTGATGGATGGCCGTTGGCTCTAAACAGAGTTCATCCGCCCTTAGAAAGATGGATATTACTTTTCGTTCCATCAGGATGTCCTACCACCCTCCTCATCAGCTCCCTTACGGGCTCCAGTGGGGTTGCCGGTTTAGCCGCCGACGTTCCGGTTCGGTGGTTTGAAATCAGAGTTTTCCTTCTCCTAGGTGGGCTGCCAACCAAGGCTGCGAGCCCCACCCACCCAATTGTTTTAAGATCCTGTAAATTGTGTAAAATGAATACAAACGGAGCCTTATTGCATGGAGGAGGTTGTTCATTCTGAATGTAAAATTCCTTATATGCTTTGATAGGCTCGCTTTATGTTCCCCACAAAACACATAGCCTTTTGTTACTTAATCTTTTTTTCCTTCAAATCAGTGTATATTTACCTTGTTTACCCTTTGTACTTCGCACTTGTTTGTTGTTTGTTCGTGTTGTTGAACTTGCATGTACTTTATGTAAACATTGATCACAGGTACGCGCAGCCGGAAAACGTTTTTGAAAATCTATCGTCTCGATCCCCTACGGGCTCATCTCTGGAGGAGACAAAAAGTACTCACGAGGCGGAACTCAGACATCTAAGCTCAGTATCTACAACAACAACTAGAGCCAGCGTAAGTCTCTATAGAGTCAAACCTAATATAAAACTTTCAATCGCAAATTTACAATTTCACAAATCAAAATTTAATTCATTTTTTCAATATACGTCAACGTCTGGTCTAGGGTTTTTGAATTCCATTGTGCTATAGCTGCCTGTATTGAGAAGCATTCTTTTTATTCCTTTCTTTCTATAAGTTGTTCTCTTCCCCTTCGTTCTCTTCCCCTTCTTTTTCCCCCTCCCCAAACCCCATCCGTTCCCCTTCAGCTGTGGTAGGATGGCTCTGCAGAGGTGCTGGTCACCTGTTCCATCTTGCCACTCACTGGCGATTTGTTGTAACTTTTTATCAAATTTTCTATATTGTATGTAACTGTAAATATTCTTCATTGTTTATATATGTATTTATCTATTTCTTACCCAGTATATTTATTTTTGTAGTGTTGTGCCAGTGAAGAAGTTTAATTTGTTTTTAAATTAATGAATACATTTCGTACCTCCATTCGAAAGGTCGTTTACTTTTAACTTATTCAAATCACGCCGACTCTATAATTTATTTTCTATACTTTAATTTGCAATTTCCATATATACATTTTGGAGCAATTCCAATAAGCCGGCCGAAAGTGGTAACTGATTTCTTGAAAGGACGTTTTTCTCGATAATGCTGACTAGGCCTATTGTTAATAATTATAAGTTATGTTAATTTGTGGACCTTTTATTTGATCTTGTTTCTAGATCGGTTGGGAGTTACAGATGAATCTGATTACGCAGCCGCAGTACCGAACTCCTGATCAATTGAAACATGTTGGTTATTTCAGCTTCCATCTTGTACATCTATATATATATATATATATATATATTTAACTTGCAGAAACAGATTTATAATTTACACATTTGTTGTTGTTGTTGTTTGATACAAATTTGATAATGTTTTTCTTCCCATTACAAACTTATAAATATGCCCCCCCCCAAAAAATAAAAAATAAAAATAAATTCAAAAAAAATAAATCAAAGACTACCGTTCCATCTATTTTATTTGATGAATATAAATTAGGGTTGAACAAGAAAAATCGACTAGAGGCAGGGAACATCAGTTACGAGTTGAATGGCTTGTGACTGGCACCCCACACAAAGATATTGACAAAACAGGGAGACTGCCAACATTAGGGCTAAATATATATAGCTCAGTTGGTTAATCCGGAGGTCGGTGGTTTAAGTCCCGCTCTAGTCAATTTTTCTTCTTCCCTAAATCATTTATAAATTTACCCAGTCAGTTTCCCTTGTTTACGTACATTTTGTTGCTACAGATTTTATACATGATTCGAGCTCACAAAGCCTTCAAGATGTTTCCGAGTGACTCCGAGTTGGAGTTAGCTCGTCGTATCTCCTACGAGCGTTATGACGCCGACAGAATCATCGCTCACCAGGGCAGACCTCCAGAACGATTTTATTACATTCTATCTGGAAAAGGTAAATTTATCTATCTTAAAGCATTCCTTAGATATAATGGATGCTTTAACCTTTGACCCGCATAACTGCGTATAGATGATGAGCTTAGCAAACGATTGCGCGTGCCCAAGTGACACACGAGTGCCCAACTGTAGATTTGATCATTAAGCTTTTTGGATGGAAACAATTTTTTCAAAGGGTAGCAAGTGGTGACTTTTTCACCGGCAGCTGGACTCTGTGTTTTTCGGATTCGTAGTATATTCCAATAATGTGTTTTTTGTACAATTTTGTTTCTCTGTTGTTTTTTTATGGAGAGCATAACATTTCATAAAACTACTTCAGGAAACCTTAGAGGATCGGAGAAATGTTTTTACTACTTAAAACAACAATTTGATTGATATTGATAAAGACACAACGCAACAAATTGTTACTGCATTGCTTTTATTCTTTTCAGTAAATCTTCAGCGGGAATATGAGCTTGAAACCGGTAAAGTGACGAAGTCCCTCGGGTATCTTAAAAAGGGCACCTTTACGGATGTGAGTATTATGGTGGCCCTGAAGGGACATCGCACATCGCAAATATCTTTGCAAATATTTGCGATGTGCGATGTCCCTTCAGGGCCACCATAGAGTATATACGTTCAACGAAAATAAAGACACGTTTGTAACTTGCATGTTATCTTGAACCAGTCCTAAGTCACTATTTAGGGGTATGGTGACATTTTAAAATAAAACCTGTGGCGATTATATGCTTTTCTATCGACTTACTGGTGACCATCTGATAATAAGGACAAGCATGATTTAAATATTTGAAATTTTTCTTTCTTTTAAACTATTTTGCTATCTAAAACGTCAATAAACCAAACAATATAGTTCAGACATGAGTGACTTAATAATATATAATGGCTGGTGTCGAGTTGGTAATGTTGTAAAAGAGAACAAAATATAATGCATGTATACATTAGCTGTTTACGTGTCTTCTAAGTAACTATTTCGTAGTGATGGGGGCATGGGTGCATGGGAGCATAGAGGATGGGGGGGAGGGGTCCTCCTTGAGCTGAATGACCTGGGCTGGATTTCGAAAAGCACTAAAGATTCGTCTTATCACCAGGATTACCATAGTGATTTGTGACATCACACTTTGCTTAGCAGATAAGATAAATTCGCAGATTGAGATAAATTTAAGCTCTTTGTGAAATCGGCCCGTGGGGCCTTTGGTCATGCATTGAGTTTGATTCTTTCTGTCCTTTCCAATCTGGTTTTCATTTGTACTTAGCCTGAAGAGTTAGAGAAGCAGTGGAACCGCCAGTCTAGTCTTATATGCGAAGGATCTGTTGAGGTTCTCCTCTTGAATAAGGAGGTAAAGTACCACCCCACCCCCCCATAATTCCACATGACGTCATTTCAACAGGGGTCAACAAGGGATATTCATTGGCCAATCCTGTGCTCCCTGTGCGTACAAATCTGTGCGTTTCCATTGTTTCATCATCGGTTTACGAAAGATGGCGGTTTGAAGACGTCAATGTGAGGGCAGAGATGGTTCTTGTGATTGATTTAGCCTAGTAGCGCATATATTGCAGCACAGGCTGTATACTCCCCAGGGAGCTGAGAAAGAATAAAAAGGAATGTTATTGGCCCAATGACCAGGGCACTAATGTAAAGCGCATTGAGACGTTATTGTCAAATGCGCTATATAAGAACTGGTTATTATTATTATTATTATAAGGTCTACTGCCCCTAGCTCCCCCAGAGACCGGCGGACTGAGGGAGGCACAGAGTAGTGGTGGGTGAGATAGTGCCGACTTGTTTTCACCTGCCCGTGCATCTACCCATATGGCTTGCTGGGACGACTGAAGAGATTTCTTATAAGCATATCTTCTGTTCCAATCAAGCAGTTCATATTGTCAAAGAGAACTATAAACAAAAACAATAATCCAAACTGAGATTCTGATCTTGATGAAGTCTCTTCATATTTTGTTTTACTGCTGTACATTTCAGGATTTTTTTCATCTGCATAACTCCCACGCAGGACCACCAATAGATTTCTTAAGGTGAGCAAAACTTTCATATCACATTTGTCAACGTCATAATGACGTCAACGTCTCAGTTGTCTAAAACTTCCAAATGTTTCCAGTCTATTATTCAAATGAAGTCGGACTCTCATCTTTATTAAGGTTTCCTGTTTTACGAGAGACCTTTACAGTCGTTGATGACCACCAGATTAATTGGCTTCAATTGTAAAATTACTAAAAAGGCTGTAGACCTTATGTATTGACGTCACCAAGCCGCCATCTTAGAGGTAAACTGATGCTGAAACAATGGAAACGCGCTGATTTGTACGCGCGGCGCACAAGACTGGCCAATGAGCATCTTCCTTTTGACCTCTAGGTGAGGGCGCCCTACTCAAATGACGTCATATGCATAAGGTCTGTTGCCAGACCTGTTTGAGATTTGTATTTTGTGTTTTGATAAATTCCATCATAGCTCTTAGCTCATTATTGATAAGACCCATGCCAACATGATGACGTCAGTGTATACCTGCTTACCTAATATCCGTACCTGGCGTATTCATCACTTACGTCTATGGATAATAATGTCTGTCTACCTGTAATCTAACATAATACCCAAAACCGTTAGCCAATGATGTAGCCGGAGGTAACTAATCCAGACACAATAGCTGTGGCTACGGCTGTGGCTCGGGTCTCTCGATTCTCCAACATTCGTGTTAACTCCCCCAACCACGCCCATAGCAAAACATGTCTTCTTCAGAAGACCTATTCTCGGTAAGTGAATAATTTGTGTTGCATGTTTTTGGTAGATCGCAATATTTATTCATGGAGTTTCCCTGTCAGCTCTTCGTCAACCATCCCGAGGCAATAGAATACAAATTTTATGGGTGAGCAATACAATCATAATTATATAATTATAAGCAAAGTATATAGTTCTAAACATTATTGACTAATTCTTCTCATTATACTTTGTTTCCAATTTACGATCCAACGGTAGGCCTACATAAAAGTGATAATCATTTTTTCTAAAACAATTTTTTTTTTCTTTTCTAACAGTGACCCCAATCTCAAAAGTTAGTTATAAATGTAAAGGGTGTCTTACCCGATTGAACAGTGGCCTATAGTTATCAACCTCCCCCACCCCTTGTAAGCCTCCACGCACACTGCCACCATCGTTAATCTGGGCGTGTTATTATAAATTTGTTCTTTAATAACGTCATAATGTTTTCAGCATTTCTATTATAATTATTGTTATTGTTTACAGACCAGAACGACTGGTAACAAAGGATACAAACAATACACGATGGATGTACGTCATCAAGTCGGTAAGTTGATACAAATGTAAGGTTGGACAGCTCAATTGGTAGAGCGCCAGCACGTTAATTCTGAGATCGTTTGTTCAAGTTCCGTTCTCGTCAAATTAGATCCAGATATTTCACCTGTCTAGTCGGGTTCCATAGTAAGACTGAAGGTCTTTTACTATACCAACCCATTTCCACCAATTTCCATTCACATTTCCACTGCAAGGTTCGCATTTACTCCAAAAATTCCCGGGTCAGAATGGACCTGGATCCGGGTCACGTGGGCCAGACACATTTCTGGGTCAGTGTGTATGAAACGGAATGTGTGTCAAAACACCCCAGACATTTTAAAAATTGACGCAAAATCTAGGTTAAAAAAAAACGTTTTTGCGGTCAAATTTCCATAGTTTGGCCGAATTTCTTTGTCAGATGTAAGGGAGACCTCATTATATTTAATTACAAACACACAATATTGTTTTCTTTCAGGGCAAGTGTAAATGTATACGACGGCAATTAGTTACCGACATCAAAGGTGATACCAAATTCAGTGAGGTAAAAGGAATTGACAAACTTGGATACGTCAAACAGCCGTCACATGCAGACGGTAAGCAAACCCATTTACCATCAAATCTGTATTCAGTGTGATGTCTAAAAAATAACAACATGTTGCAAAAACACAACATCGATTGCACTGTAAGTTCAATACTATCAATATTTCAAAATGAGGGTTGATTTTAAAAAGTGTAATATTTCTCAAGTTGACTTTTATATTTACTGTGTAGCCATGCTTGGAGCTGGTCTGAAGAAACTTGTAAGAGAAGGCCAGAGCATCTTTGATCATGATAATGAGGTATGTAAAAAAGCTGTTTTTGGTTTTAGTCAGTCCCTTGCTTTCAGTTCTTTTTTTACAGCATTTACATTTTCAAATGTAGAAGGTACACTGTAAAAAATGGGATGTTAAAATTGAGATACCAAAAAGAATCAAAATTTACACCATAAGGTGTTAAAACAACACTAATTTATGTTAACACATTTACACTGGTGTTATTTTAACACCTTATGGGGTTAATTGTGATTCTTTCTAGGGTATCTATAATAGACTGTGCAAGTCTCGCGCGTATCCGAACGAGAAAACACGTCAAACGAAGAACATTTTTATTTCTGAAATTAAATCTTTGTTTTAAATTATATCTCATGACAAATTCTGAACAACAAAAATAAATCATTACAATTTTATGAAAAGTTTTAGCTTTTGAAAACAAAATCACAATAGTGTGTATATTATTATTGAACAAAAATTAAAACTCTGGGACAAGGATGCCTATTTGATGTTAACTTTTTAGAAACCCCTTACGCGGATTCGTGAAGGTCAAACGGGTCTTAAATGGAGCCGTATCGCAGTTTAAAGAGGATGCTGACGCCTCAACAATAGACTGCAATGAAAAGGGTTTGCTTTGCAATTACAGCATCTGGTGATTATAATTGCGCATCCAAAACAAGCGTTTACGTAAGTTTTATGATCGGAGGCGAGCACAAAATTATTAATTTTTTGCAATAACCGGAAGCTGAGGTCAAGTTTAATTCTTGGGTTTTCTTCGTTATATTGTTGAATTGGTTTTACTTTCATATTTTGTTATCACTTAGTATTACATTCCCAACAACATGTATACTTTTCTAGGTCATAACCTACGTTAAACTAAAATAATTGACGAAACAAAATCTCGCCCACGTAAAACTCCATAATTATGGTTGGGACCACTATGGTCCCGGAAGTTCGAATGCGCGCGAGACTTGCACAGTCTATTATGTGACATTGTGACAACACCCATAGTGTCAATTTTAACACCCCAGTTTTTGCAGTGGAGTGGTTGCATTTTACACTAAAAACTGCATGAACTTTCGTAGCAACAACTACATCAGATGCAATGAAGGCCATTTAAATGCATGTACTTGGCTTGTCCCCTTCATTGCATCTGATGAAGTAATTGAACCAATGCTTACGAAAACTCATGCAGTCTTTAGTGTACTTGTTAGTCACAAAGTGATACCTTGTTTGATATGTCAGACAAACACGTTTATCTCTATCATGTCCAAGCGTGTATTCTTGAGTTTTTTTTGCAATTGTATTTACATGTTTTACACTGAACAAAATATTTTGGTGATTTTCTCAAAGTCATGTTTCAGTTTTATATTCTGCATCCGGAGTTGTACTTGATAGTAATTAAGTTCACACTTGTGTCATTTCAAATCCATCAGGGTATTTTATTTGAAACTTTTGTGTATACGAGTTGCCTTTATCATTTGTATCTATATATTTTGCATCTTTGCCTGTGGAATTAATAAATGAAAAGAAATTGTGGATTATCATTACACTTTAAAATAATGTCACCTTAAACTTCAGAGTGACAAACAGTTTTAGTTTATGTTTCATGTAAAATATTTTGCATGTAAACGTTGTATGTTTTATGTAAAAAAAAAAAAAAAGGCTCTGCTCTAATCCGTTGAATTTATTCTTGATAATGTTCCCCTCATTTTCCAGATGAGTAAAATTTTGGAGGTCGAGAAAGCCAACATAGTTGGTAACCCGTACGTCGGTACCCTAGGTATTAGCATCAGAGAAACACCAGCGGTAATTACAATGTTTCATTTCATTAGTAAATTCATGTAAATAAGAAAAACATAATTTTAATATTTAAATGTGTCATTTTTATCTATCGCTGTTTTGTTTAATACCGTTAATTTTTATGTAGCTTCTTATGAAGCGATTTGAGGCTTAGCATAAGCCGCTATAAAGATTCTTCCTGTTATTACTATGTTAACAAATCATTATACAATTTTCTTGTTTCGTTGTACAGACGCCGGGATTGTCCAATCACATGACGTCACGATTACGTCTTAGATCTTCCATAGTATCGCCACCTGACTCTGATTTTCTTGACTGTAAGTGCGGAAGCCATGCATGGATTTAGTCAAAAATAAATTTTAATTGCAAGATGTTTTGTAATGAATGACGTAGTCTTCCAGAGTCTATGTTTTCTAAACTAAAACCCACAACATATCCAATGTTACGGTGTTTTTGTGTACTTTCTTTCCTTTAAATTTTTTTTAAAATGTTTATCAACAGCACTTATTGGACGTACTCCCAATAACGAAGGATTCAATAGCCAAGATTCTCTGCTTGTTAAGGTAAGACTTGAATGGGGAGCTGTCATTGATTAATATCAGCATGACAAACGTTTTTTATAAACTTAAAAGGTAAGAAAAGAAGAAAAAACAACTCTCAAATTTATTTATGCATTTATTTGCAAAAAACAAAAATTTAAACTTTTTACTATACTAAGGATTTTGCAACAAGTCGACGTCTCAGCACAAACTCCTTCAAATCCCTCCACGATGCGAAGCCACGCCTACCTCCTCTCGCCTTCATGGATCAGAATGACCCAAACCAACCAGACGGTTGTTTCATGAATCCTCGAGTCGGGTCAAGAAGGAGACTTGCACGGCATATTGAGGTTGATGTCGGTAAACCCTCTGCACAGAGAAGAGCCTACATCCAACTCGACGGGATGACTACGGGTGATATATTTGTAAGTCATAATTAATGTTTCCTGTGTATCATTCCCATAATTATGCATAATAACCATAACAACCAGGTTCATAATTACACCCACCCAAACTAACAAGAACTTGGTGTGAACCATGTACATTATGGCTTGTTGAGTTGTCCGTGTTTTGTCAATTGAAGTTTCTTGATGGCTGAAATGAAAGACATAATTTTGAGCTCTATGAATGAAGATAAAATGTTGGTAATTTTGTGTTGTCTTTCAGGGTTTAAACGACGTAGCTAGTACTGCTAGCAGTGAACCATCAGGTGTTAGTGTGGTAAGGATTATGATCACTTGTATACACTAAGTCTATCATAAGAAGAACATGAATGTGTTAAGATTAACATCAATGCGCCACTTCACGACACTGGGTCAGAATTATTGATCTCGATCCCGGGTCCCAGGAAGTCTGACCCAATTTCCTGGTCAGGCTGACTCGGAAACTGGATTTAAGAAATATTGCTCGGATTCGGTGTCACTTTGACCCATTGCTGGTTTATTTTGACACAGATTTTGGGTCACACTGACCCCAAAAATTAGTCAGGCCTTCTGGGACCAGGAACAGGGTCGATACGTGAGTGTAGCAGATAACAAATTCATGTAAATTTAAATTCTTAGTGAAATTGAAACCTTGTCCAAAAAGGAACATTTTCCACTCACACATAACGAAATAGCTTTCCACCATTGCCCCACAGATTGCATACACTTCAGCTCAGTGTTAAAGCAGTTATAAATGTCAAATTTATTTTGTGGTGTGTTTATTCTGCTAGGTGAGTGAAGGAGCAGAAATCATCAAGATAAATAAAAGATTCTTCCGAACTCACGCTGGAACTGTTACCATACTCAAACTGGACACCCTGGTATGTACATAAAGACGTCTTGGTGCAAACATTCGTAAATTTTTTATGCACAATCTTTTAGAATGGAATCGAAGAGAGACACACAAATTTGAGTAACAGGGGCCAATTTCATAGAGCAGCTTAAGCTAAAAAAGTAGCAAAGCACAGCAAAATCATGCTTACCAGATTAAGTTTACCAGCCAAAATGTCATTGTCACATGTAAACTCTCTGACTGGTAACCAGCTTATTTTTGCTTAGCAGAAAATTCTAAGGCAATATTTTCTGCTTAAGCATATGAAAATGGGCCCTGATTATAACTCTTTAAGTTCGTTGATCCAATTAGAGAAAGTTACCAGTCCGTCCGCCACTAATTATACGATCATTACTGTCCAACCAGGTAGATTTAGTCGCAATTAGTGGCGGTCTGATTCGGCATCTTATTTCAAAGAAGCCTCTGTACAATTGCTTCTGCTCTGATGTAAATAATGAGTTCTACGGGATCTTACAGTCATGATTTTTTATGTTTATCAGGTTCGTGAGTTTATGTCGGAGGAGGATGCGAGCGAGAATTTGGAGAGGCAAGAAACGTGGTTAAGATACAAGACTACGTTAATGGATCGAATTGCTCTCAAGAAATATAAGGCCAAAAAACGATGGAACAGGACGCTGAAACCACTTAGCTTCTCAACATAATAACAGTATACTAGACGAAATACTTCTTGCTAATTTATTATTTTGTAAAGAATTTATTGTAACTGGTATGGAATCCATAGATGAAAGGTTTATCTATGGAACGCCAAAGAGGCTTAAATTCCATACATATCATAGCCTGTTCATGTGTGAAGTAACTGTTATAAGACGATCCCCACCATACCCGTGTAACACCCGATCGTAGACGGAGCTTGCCGTTGCCGAGCGGTCTTTCGAATCCAGACTCGGGTTGTGAAGACGTCCACCATTGGAGTATGCTAGAATCCCGGGTACGATACTAATGTCTTTCAGCAAGACTGTAGTTGTTTGTCATCACGCATGAGTAAATTAACTCATGTGCTAGTAGGGATTGTTCATTGTGATGTGAAGAATGCATTCAACCCTGAGAAGGATAGCGGTAATATTTTAAGGCTGTGTTATACATGTACCGATACGTGCTTAAGAAGGGCCAAACAATGTCCTCACCAGAGTGGTTTTAACGATTCCAAACCATGGCGAGTCCTTTTCTTCTACCTTTGAAGTGCAGACCCACTTTAGGTGAGGATAAGACGCACTTCGTCCTTCACCAGATGGAGGTGGTTCTTGATCACCCGCTATCTTTTGGTTCGCTTGTACCTAACAACATGAATTCACTATCCTTTGGTTCGTTAGTAATAATTTACTGGTAGTAGTTCTCTGACAAAGCTTGGCGAACTTCCTGATTTTTTTGCAACCCATTTGGGTCGCGACCCAGAGTTTGGTACGTTGATTAAAACATTAATATGAATAAAGACTTTAAAAAAAAAAAATAATAAAATGTTTGAATATAAATCATGATACGATAAAAGGAACAGTATTTTGGGGTATCTTTTCAATCCATAATATAGCTGATGCCAAACGATACTGTTTCCATGTGTAAAAGTTCATGTTTTTTTGTATATTTATATTTTTATAGTATTTCGTTTAACCTTTCCCTACTTGACATTAATTTAAAACACATGCATTTTATTGTTAGTTTATAGTAAAATATAGAAACAAGTTTTCACAACATCCTTTTATAGAAGTAGCAAGATCAGACTTATTCGATTATTGCTTTTCTATGCAGACTTTGTTTATTTACTAAACGACTGTTTAACCAGTCAATGTTTAAATCAAACAAGGGCCAACAATGAACGTGATATAATAATAATAAGTTCGTATCAATGATTACGAAAAGGTGCTGGACGCCTATGTTAGCATGAACAAAACGAAACAGATTTTATAATTATGTGATTTATAGTATAGAGTTTGTAATTTGACCTTCAGCTGAAAACATTTGCTTGAATAAAATAGAAATATGCCGAATGCAGTTTGAATCGTTAGGCTTTGTAAAACTATTGTGATATTGAAGTCTTTGTGTACAGAATTTAAAGGGTGCATCCCACTACAAAGGGGGAAACCATACAGTCGGCCTCATTAATAATTTGGAGGCACTCAAAATATTCTATATTAGACAGATTTCAGAGGTACAGTGTAAATAATAATAATAATAATAATAAAACACATTTATATAGCGCCAAATCCATTTTACAATGCTCCCAGGCGCTTTACAACAAGAAAAACTAAAACATTAAACCACAAAAAGTAAAATCAGAAAAGGTCAAAAGAAAAGATCCACAAAGTGTGATCATTAAAACAATAAAGGAAAAATATACAGAATATTTAAAAGCAATCAATCACAACAGTAAATCCACGTAAAATATAAAGATCCTGAAAAAGTTACCCAAAGGGGTACAGTGTAAAAAAAATTGCCCAATTGTGACCTGGGGGTTGTTGACTTCCAACTTAATTATTTTGGATGACATAGGCCCTGAAATAAATGGTCCTAATTTGCCGAGAGGTGTAGGGATATTTGTTCAAGATTGATGCTCGGACGTTTGGAAATTTACACAAGGGTAGGGGTGTTTTTATTTGGAGGGAGGATACCTCGACGTGCCTTGGGACTCCCCTTATCAAGTTGAGCAGAAGATAACAGATCAAGAATCAATGGATAATGTTCCTGTCACTGTACAAAGCTATGAGTCTTCTAAGCATATCGTCAGTATTTCGGAATATTTATTAGCATTTTGCACTGTATGGGAGTTTATTTAGTGGGGGGCATCCTCCAAGAATATATTTGAAACATCAAAAAGACATGAGTCAGTCTGGACCCATCTTTGTTTGCTTCTCTTCAAATCAGTGGCGTAACGAGAGGAGAGGGCAGGGGCCAGAAGTCTCCCCCGAGAAAAAAAACACCCTATAGATTGTACAAGTTGCATTTCTGTTACATCAATCTGATGTACCATCCCGAGGCAGATTCTATTTACAGCCACACGATATTATCCGTGTATCCATCCAGAGAGAGTTCTCTACAATGGCTGTTAAACAAAACAGCTCCTTTGTTCAGTGGCAATAGATGGAAATTGATGCGTGAAGTTGTACAATACATCGGCTTCGCTTCGAATACTTTGGACTATTTTGTGGTGTTATGTTTTTCTGAAACCATGACCACGCTGTTTGACAGCTCAGTTTGATCGCATTTCTTTATATTGTGT
The DNA here is from genome assembly GCA_037783415.1 of Leptasterias polaris. Lineage (NCBI taxonomy): Eukaryota > Metazoa > Echinodermata > Asteroidea > Forcipulatida > Asteriidae > Leptasterias > Leptasterias polaris. Next base: position 4,130,959 of record JAZGTN010000028.1, read on the forward strand.
GTATTTCATAGCAGCACTCGGCGAATTTTGTAAACATTTCCAAAACTAATCAAGCGGATGTTCTTCGTACGTCAAAGATCGAGTCGAGAAATGGTTCACCCGACTGCAATCTGGAAACAGTTACGACTACTTATATTGGAACATTTTGGAAAATGACATACAATGGGTTTGCATTCAACTTCACACACTCTTCAAAGTTACGGACTTATTTGTTTTGGTGTGGATCACTCGCAAATCAAATTCGAAAGTCGATGCCTACAGAGTCCGGTGTGAAGCAAAGACACATTTTTTAAGCAGGTCCGGTGAGTGAGATGTAGGAACCTTCCAATCATCGACAAAATTCAAAGCCTGACAAAATTCAAAAACCTGCCTGTTCAAGCGCTTTGAGTACCTTATCGGTAGATATGTGCGCTATATAAGAATATATATATATTATTTCATTATTATTATATATTATTATTATTATTTCATTTCATCACAGCCTACAAAAGAAAGATCACATTTTCTTTTGTGCCGGTAACTCCTTGAGTCGGGCTACGTCCCGTAGCCTTAGATCTCAAGTGTCTTTCTCAGGATTCTCGCTGTTCCCAAAAGTGCTGCCTTCTCATAACAGATCTACCCTCACAGTTGTACCTATTTCATCTAGATGTTTCCCCAGTGCTTTCGGAATGGTGCCAAGTGCTCCAACCACCACAGGGACTACTTTCACTTTCACCTGCCAATTCTTACGGCAGAGTAAGAAAAATTTTACGGCATAATCTTGCTTAATTATTATTATTATTATTATTATTATTATTATTATTATTATTATTATTATTATTATAGATAATCTGCATTTTATATTACTCCATTTCTGTTTACTATTTGCAAGATAAACGAACACAACAACAGAAAACCTGTTGTGATTTATTTACAAACTAATCGTTGAGAGACAACTTATACTGAAAGCTTCTCATCAAATTCAAATTAAGTCGATGTGACGGAGCCGTTAATTTCGAACCAATCGATTACTTTGTAATCTCTGTTAATATTAACAAGACAGAAGATTACTACTTTGTGTAAACTACTTGTTGAGTGCTTAACTCAAGTTCAATTTGACGTCGATGAGAATATTGCAAAGTCTACACCAGGAACAAGCCAACATTAACCCCCCCGCTCCCCTCTTGAGATTTCACCTGTAGGTAAACAACCAGCAACCCGTCATGACAACTACTGATAACTGCTTTTATAGTCAGCGTTATCACGCATTCAGATGATTTATGATTCGTGAACACCACCTTTTTTATCAGGCAGTTTTTGTAAAACTGTTTTATATTGTTGATTTTGATTAGAGTTGTTCTATAGACGATTCCGGATGTACACACATCGGATCGGCATGGAAACTGAAGCAGTGGATGTTACCGTCTGATATTTCCAGTGTCTACAGGATATGATAACAGTTTATTGGTCGTCTGTCTGGTGATGAAAAGGTATTTTGAAGAATATTCTGAGCTCTTTCATCTCAGATTGTTCGAATCGCAACAAACGAGCAAGCTTGACTTCGCAAACTTCCCAAGCTACATGTTGGTTGTAAAACACAAAAGCCAGACACATTGATTCTCCAGGGAGTACGTGCCACATGCTCCAATGACTCTGACAAGTTTCTGGCCTCATCTTCATGGAGATTGATTACTTAACTTTGCTAACATGTCCAAGGCAAATCAGAAGCGGCGATCAGCTTTAGTTGGTGGGGAGCTACCGACCTACGCCAGGCCAACAAGGGCTTCGATAACTCGAATGAATTGCGCCGCCGGTGGACCTCACCAAACATGTCGGCACAAGTCTTGCAGTTGCTCCGATGCCGTCGCATCAAGTCCACAACCTCCAAAGACTCGACCAGTTACCACTGCCATGCTCGGGAACCATCCACATGATCGTGCGAGAAGGGGTGTGTCAAGGGGAAGGGGGAGGGGTTACAGGACGGGGCAACTAGGGGCTCAAGCTGGTAAAGGCCCATCACAGCTTCTGCAACACCGGATCAAGCAGCTAGCACGTGGTATCAAGGATAAACACACCGGACAGTCAACTGACGAGACAGACTCACCTGCAACGAGTAACGGTGTCAGCGAACAGGTGCAATTGAATGTGACTGAAAATGACACTCCTGGGCGTGAAAAGTTCCAAGTTGAAACCAATGGGTTCGGCCAAAATAACTCCCCAAGTTCGACTGTCAGTTCCTTGAGAATGTTGAAAAGGAATAAAAGTGCAAAGTCTGATAATTCAACTATAATTTGGGAGAGCGAGGAATCGGAAGATTCTGAACAAAAACCTGATTCAATAAGAGTTACTGATTGCCATGAAAACCCAAACGAAAACACAGTGGCAAGTACAAAGAGTTCTACACCATCTACTCCAAGCTCACTGCCCCCTCAACGAAAAGCACGTCGATCAGCTGTGTTTGAGCCACCCCAAATTGAAGTAGATGAAAGCACACCCCAAAGACTTTTTAATGTAAAGTTGAATGATAACAAAGTCACTACAACACCATCACCCCATCTTCCTCCTCGAAAAAGATCTCCATCACCCGTGAGAATCAGGGAACAGCCAGAGCATCAAAATCATAGTCATCTCTCAGAGTTATCACGCACTTCACAGACCATCATTGAAGAAGTTGAACCGTTAGAAGTGGAATATCCGGCAGACCTACCGGCTCGATACAGATCTCAACAAGAGACCGTTCATCAGGTTATCCCGGAACCTCCTCGTCGTCGTTCCAAGTCCGGCTCTGCAGTCATTGAAGAACCAACACCTCTGGTCATAGAATACCCACCTGATCTGCCGGCACGGTATCGCACACAACCTACCCCACCAGTCATTGTTGAGACTGCACCACCTCCAGATGTCGAGTCTCCTCCTATCTTGCCTGTTAAATACCGAAGTAGGAAATTATCAAAGACTGGCTTAGACTCACTCCACGCAGAAGCACCGCCAGACCCCCAAACTCGGTCTAGGACACCGTCCCTTGTACCCGGCGCTGTACCTGTTCTAGGCTGGTCGACACCGGTTACTAGTACGGGTCGAGTTCGTAGTAATAGTGTCATCAATATCTCGAGCTCCTATCGAGCTCGCAGAAGCTCAGTATTTGGTCTTGGTCCTATGTCAACCCATGACGGAGATTCAGACACTTCTGGTAGTCTTTCTGCACCAACACAGTCTCGTCGATCCAGTGTAGTCGAACTCTTCAGACGAAGCAAGCAATCAAGACACAGGAGGCTCTCCGTTTATTTACAGGTTTGTGTTACCAAAATACTGGAGTTTTCATTAATTTCCCTAAGGATTTCTCCCAATAGGAGAAGGAAAAAGAGAGCGGAGGGGGGGGGGGGGGGGGGGGGCATTGGAAGGCCTGGTGAGACTTGCCTTGTCGACCTCGTGAGCACACTTGACTAACTTAGTGGTTCTTGACATGCGCCAAACGGGAATGGTTTAAAAAATGATAAGTGGGCTTATTTTATTTTACCAAAGAAATCAAGAGGACCAATTGGGGAAACAATAACCCCAGTGTTGTTTATTGATCCTAATTAAACTAGCAAATGGATCATGTGGGAACTATACAATCTTCGCATTGATCAGGCTGTTATGTTAAATGTTTTTAAGCCACAAACAAATTCAAAATTCAAACACACGTCATAGACTCATTGGGAGTTTATCCACGACGCAGTTCGATCACGTGTCTGCAAGGTCACTGATTCTACATCCGGGTCATCCTGCTGATGAAGACCGGAGTTTCGGTCGAAAATTACAGGTACGAAAAAATGTTACCATTATATTGTTTCAAACTACTAAAGACAGATGAACTTTTATGCTACAATTTAATATTATTATTTTTCTATTTTACAGACTTTTGACAACAAGAAAGAGAGCGTGAGTACCTTACATTTCCTTGTTTGTTGACTCATATCTTTTTGTGCAACAATATTTTACTACATGTACATGCATCCCATTCTTCAAATGGTCTGCAGTATTTATTATAAAGAATTTACGTGAATGTAATACATTGGCCACTTGTTAACTGGTTAACTCATGTTACAGAACAGTGGTCGTACGAGAACATCATAATGGTGACTTAATATTACATAATTATGACTTAGCAAAAGTCATAATGGCGACTTATATGTCATCACTTGGGTCTTTAGTACAAGTCATAATTATAACTTATATCCCATGCTTCATACTTATACGTTATATCTCATAATTATGACTTAGTATACAAATCAAAAGTAGGGCCTATGACTTTAGTACAGTTCATAATTATGAGACGTAAGTCATAATTCTGACTTTCTTTTTCTTTCTCTCTCATTAATATCCATTTAATGCTTCCGGACGGTCGTGACAATCCATAAAAACAAAATCTACTGCACTCGCTCTGCCATTTTCAAAATTGCACAATACTCCGTGTTAATACTGTTATTTTGTTCTTGTTTATCTGAATCAATGAAATCTTAACGTGCGATGTAGCCTGTAGTTCAGGTGAAACCTGTGAAGAGAAACCAATTAAGGCACAATAGACTTAAAATATCAGACCTTCAGGTTTTTGAAAGGCTTTGCTGTTTTACAATTTTGAATGAGCTTATTTTACGCTCGTTGAACAGTTTTCCTGTTTCATTATCTCACAATGAAACAAACATGACTTTTAAAATTCCAGCACGCCCCATTGCACCAAGCAACACAAAAGTCTTCATTGTCACACCATTCAGACAAGAAATGTAACAAGTTAACCGTTTAATCATTACGCCAGCTTGTCAATCAACTAAAGATTTCTTGGAACGAAACACATACCATGGTCTCAAACTAAGCCGTGTCCAAGGCATGTCAATAGATACACAAACTGAGGAATGAGAGCAAACATAAAGAGGCATTGCATCACAAACTCATTAAGAATAGTGTTGATTCATTCATAGATGGGGTCGCCTCGTGAAAGAGCTCCGTAATTTAAATACTCATGGTTTGATTGGTTGGTTGGAAGCCTAAAGCAGGTGGACTAGTTGTTATAATGGCACCAATCGTTCCCCATGTTGAGTTTTGTCAGTTCTATTGAAGTGTTATTGTTAGGTTGGACTTCTTACAATTATAGACCCGCTTGCCTGGCGATTCTGTCTTCGTGCTGGACATGGATGCATTTTAGGAAAGGTTTTTTATAGCAGGAATCGTTCCTCTTGTTGAGTTTTGTCAACTGACTTCTTACAATTATACCTTCTTGGTTAGTGAATCTGTCTTCGTGCTGGCAAAGTATGAGTGTTTTTAAATGGTTGCAGTATGGAATGAGTGGATTTAAATTTGTAAAAATTCAAGTTCTGACAACTGACGAGGAAAGAGCTTAATAATTCAACATTGCGGGCCAGCGTCTCACCCACACCAAATACCGACTATGTCTAAAGCCTCACCCAAGTCCACCCTGCCCAATATTCTGGGCAACCCTCCCGCTAGACGAAAAGTTACACGCCGTGCTGCTAGGTTATCGATGCTTCAGAAAGACTACTTGCTCTGGAAGAAATCATTTCGACTGGAAAAGGTAAAAGTACAGAAGAGATCGAGAGAGAGTGTCATGAATATCACTTTATTGCTGGATCTCTGAGAATGTTTAAACTTATTTTTCACAGTTAATTGGTTAATTGATTTAATTTTCAACGATTTTCAAGTGCCTGTAAGTGTTGCCCAGATTTACAAACTGTTCATAACAGAGAGGCTTGAAGAGGCTGATAATGGCGCCTTGTTGACTCCTCCATGACGTTGTTTGCTGCTAAGACTCTGTCCCCATCCTATCCTTATTGACTGTGTGTCTTGAAGGGATCACACCGTCTGTAGCGTCTTATCAAGAGTTACTTCTAGCCTATAAGAAGTGTTTGTACAAACAGAACTACAGCATGAAAATACTCCTTCTTCAAATATTACTTATTTATTCTTGCTAAAGTCTCTCATTAGATGTACTGTAAATTTGCCCTGAGTCAGCAAAAGAACCGCTCTATTTGTTTGAGGTACTTAGATACAGATACATGGCGTCGTTATATGATTTTAAAATACATGGGTAGTGTCTACTTCCAATACTTCCTCTGCACTGGAAGGGGTTTATACTTTTCGTCGTTAGAGGTGTCTCAATGTGATCTTCAAGTTCTAGGTTTTATTCCGTTCTTGCTTAGCTTGGATCTCGAGAAAGTTGGTCACTTGACATGAATGCGAAAACAACAAAACATTCCGTACTTTAAAAAAATATAGGCCCTATATAAACTCAAACTTCAAATATGTTTACTTGAAAAATTGTGATGATCGAATGAATTTGCTTTAAAAACAAAAGACGTACCCATAAATCAAGGTTGTATTGTCTTGATTTAAGAGTTAATTAGGGAGTATGATAAGAAAATCCAAGTATTAAAGGTATGGGTCATACTTGTGTAATGTTCCCGAAACAAAACTGTATAGTTTTATTCAAAACCCTACTTGTTATAAAGATGGCAGTGGTTGTAACCATCCTGCAAATTAATTAATTTCGCCTGAAATACCCCACTTTTTCTTGAGAAATCAATAAAAGGTATGTCGACAAATCTGAATCTCCAAAAGATCACCTCCAGGCGACTTTTTAAAAGTACGCAACATTTTGAAATTTTACTGTTTTATTCTGTTTTTTCAAAAAGTGGGCACTGCATTCAACTGAAGCTTTCAAGGATGACAATTATAATCTAAATAATTTTAAACGACGATCCAATATAAGAATTATATAAGATGTAGTCTTTTTTATTAATTTCGCTAAAATTTATGTTTGTGTTGTGGCTGGTTACTAGGCTAATTAATATTTGTTATTTGTTTAGATGTTGTTGTCCTTTGGTGTTTTGTTGCTGTTTTTTGTTTTATTGGCTCGTCGTGCTACTTGATCTTTAAACCAGAGCTGAAGCCCGTATGACTTTACATATCATGTGATATTTTGTAAATTTGTTATGTGTTTATTTGTTTCAAGTAATTTTTTCGTTGACTTTGGCATACTAACTTTATACACAAATGTTTTATTTCAGCTCATAAATAAGATTATATCCTTCAGTGTGTTTCCTTTAATTACTGAAAATATTACCCCGTACACTGCAAGGAACTGTGTTGTTAAAATTGACATAATGGGTGTTGCCACATATAGAGACCAAGTAGGCAATCAAATTTAACAACATATGGTTTTAAAAAAACACCAATGTAATTGTTTTTGCAGATATTAGTGTTATTTTCACACCCTATTACGGAGCCCCTAAAGGGACAGGTAAACAAATATGTGAAAAGGTAAAAAAATATCCAAATTATTTCGTTCCCTCGAAATACTATTTCGTTCCCTCGAAATACTATTTCGTTACCACGAAATATTATTTCGTTCCCTCGTAATGTTATTTCGTTCCCTCGTAATGTTATTTCGTTCCCCCGTAATCATTTCGTTCCCTCGAAATAACATTTCGAGGGAACGAAATAAGTTTTTTGTTTACCTTTTCATTTTTTTTTTTAACTGTCCCTTTAGGGGCTCCGTACCCTATGATGTAAATTTAGATTTTGTTAATCTACACCCATGGTGTCTATTTAACAACGCCACTTTTTGCAGGGTCACCGAATGAAATGTCCAGATTTTCACATTGAGACAGTTTTCAGAGTGTGCGGTTAAATTCAGAATTTGAAAAATGGTGCAGTCCTGAAATATATATTAACCTTTTATTGAATATTATACGAATTCGCCGCCAAAGTTTTCACAAACTTGAGGGGTTTGAACCAATCTGCATTTCCGTGTCTTGTCATCGATCTGAACAGCGGACCTTTTTATTTTTATTTCTCCCTCAGGCGATTGAGCGACTGAAGAGGATTTTTAAAACGGTGAAGATTATTGCTGGAATATGCCTTAATCTCAAAAGGTAACAGATACAACTTGATCTCAAAAATATGCAAACTTATTGTTCTATTCTATCAAAATGACTCAAATCTATCTATTTCATTTGTATTAAAGTGTATCAGAAAAATATTCTGATAACTTGAAAAACGTCAGTCTTCCTATAATTATGAAACTGTAGATTTTTGTATTTTTCTTTTTACCGGTGGAGTGCTCCGGTCAAGTCCCCAGGACCAGGACCATGATTGCATTCAATCGTATTTTCTTTGCCATCGTAAAACAAAGTAATTTCCGAGAGAAGTTTTTATATTTATTATATTTCATATTAATATTTCATAATCCTGCACCTCACCTTGCTGCTTTTTATTACCTTTCAATATCTGGTATATGTTTCGTCTCCAATTTTCAAGGTAGTTTTTGGTGTTCGTCGTAAAGCTGAGCCCTTAGGAGCTATTGCCATTTGAATTGTTCTATTTTAGTTCATTATAGCTCCTTTTATATTCGTATTCTTTATCTCATAAAATTTGCACAAATAATAATCAATTTATTATAATAAATTCAAAAATACATTTGACATTGTAAAATACACTGCCGACAATTTGAACCAGCTTTCGTAGCAATGAAACAATGGTTAGATGGGTTGAGCAAAGAAAACTTTTACCAGAGCGAGGGGGGGGGGGGGGGGGGGGTGGTGAACCCGCGACCTCCGGAGTAATGTGCCGACACTCAACCAACTTACAGTAATGTTGATGGTCTCCCCATCCCGCTCTAGTAATTTTTTCTGTGTTCAACCCCCAACATTCTTTAACATTTACTCAGTCAATTTCCAATGGATGTTGTACTTAAACAAAAAAAAGTACGAATGGTGCGATCACTCATCTGAGTTTATACTCGTGCTGATGGCACACATTTTCTCCGTGTGTTCCTTATTTTACTGTAGTAGCTATAACTCACACAATTTGTTCATATAGCTCATGTTTCACAAAATTACCCAAATTGTTAATCACGTGCAACTTATATCTCATAATGGTTGCTTGTTTGCCTAGCTCAGTCCTTGTTCTCCATAAATAAAACCTCTTTCTCATCACAACGAATTCATTTTTGATTTGATTTCAAGGTATGTGAAGAAGGGTGAAACCCAGCAGTGGTCCCTAATTGAGATGCATCTTAACCTAAAAGCAGAAATGGAGAAAAATGTAGCATTTGATCCCGTCATGTTCTCCAAACTACGAGTAGTAAGTGCATTCGTGTATTGGTTGTTTGTCTTTGTTGTAGATGCCTCGTGCTTGCTTCAATATGAAATTAGACATTTCTGCACTGCTCTGCACGTGTCTTTATTGTGCATTTTGATCAAATTCCCACAATCCATATCTCTCTCTTTTTTTCTTTTCCACTGTTATTCTTAAATTACCGTAGTGTAAGACATTCTTATATTATCATATTGGTGTTAGGGTTTTTCGTGCCCACCCAGGAATTGTTTTGATTTTACCTGCTCCAAGTACGTTATAAGCACTTTCTTCAAATTTTATTTATTATTGATATCCAACAGCGGATAGCCGCCACTTACAGGTATCATTAAAAACTATGTATAAATATATATATATATAAAAGTTGAAAATTACAGTTACACAATAATTGATAAAAACATTATTTTAAATAGAAAAAAATAGTACACCGAAACCCACATTAAACAGACTGTGGCACACCAACAAGTACACAAACACACATAACGAACATTAAAACAAATACATGTAAGTAAGAAATACACAACAGAACAACACCCGAAACCCCAATTACATACAACGAACAAAAACAAACAAAAACAAACAAACAAACAAACAACCCAACAAACAAAAAACAAACAAACACTAAACACCAACAACAACATACATGCCAACACCACAACAGACAAACACCCCGACAAACAAACAAACAAACAAACAAACAAACAAAATGAATAAAATGTGCTTCTATACCGCTTCGAATTCGAATCTGTATATGTTAAACGTGCTATATAACCAATTTCATAACGATGCTGTTTTTATGCCTGGCACGTGTACTGTGACTTTAAAACATTACTTGTTTTTGTGTGGTTTGTTTTTATAATTTGCATATTAAGTTGTATATTTTGTTACATTTTTCAGTTTTGGAAATGAGTATCATAATCTGTAACTTGAATCACCTGATTATAATTATCGCATTTTGTGACTTTTATTTTGACTGATTCATAGCAATTTTGTTCTTTCCGAAGTAGTTCCTGCATGTAAGTGCCTCTTGTTTCTATTATCATAATTTGATTTATCAACACAGACTCGTGGTTCAGAGAAGCTACGAAGCATTCTGTCAGAGAAGGCAGGCGAAAGAACAAGCGGAGATATCGATGTGGTATGACATTAAGAGTTCCTATTAAAGGCAGTGTATACTTTTGGTAATTGTCAAAAACCGGTATCCTCACTTGGTGTATCTCAAAATTTATTCATAAAAAATTAATAACCAACCTGAGAAAAGTTTGGCTCAATTGGTCATCAATGTTGCGAGAAAATATTGAAAGGAAACAACACCCTTATTGTGTAGGATTGTGTGCTTTCAGACGCCTGAAAAGGGCTTCATGCCTGAAGTTTTCTTTTCAGATTAATATTTGTTGGGTGGAAATCACCTCGTTCTCTAAAACTACATTGCCTCAAAGGGGGTCGTTTCTAACAATGTTTTATATTATCAACAGCTCTCCAGTGCTCTTTACCAATATTAGGTTTTCATGGTCAATAATTGTTGAAGCAATTACCAAAGGTATACCCTCCCTTGAAAACTTATTGTAGTACTAGTAGTAGTAGTAGCACTAACGTATTATTTGAAATGAGTTTAGAACTGATATTTGTTTCTCGATAGGTGGTAGATTTTTAAAACCGACTTTTATTTTCTTAGTTTGTATGTTGAAATGCTCTTTAGAACATGGTGCAATGTTGTAATAGACAAGGCACGAAAACACCCATCCATCTTGTGTTTGTTTTACTCCAAACCTGTGTAAACTTTGTACCTTCAACTTTTAATTATTATTTTTTTTCCATACGAGAGTCATGAAAAGCTCAATGTTGTTTTCTAGGCCTCTGTTGTCAGACTGAAGTAAATCGATGATATTTAAACTATGTTCAATCAATTAATACTTAACAGGTGTTAGCTTTGCTTCGCAAGAACAAGACATTTACCGATTACAACAGAAAGACGCAGAAAGCACTCGCGAAAGTGATGGAATATCTCAGGTGAGTTTAGCCACTCTCAGCCATCAGGAAATAATGGATTATTTGGGCCTATTCCAATATTCACCATACCATGTACTCTAAATCACAACCTCTGGATTGGGGTTGGAGTTTGCACCAGTCCTGCCATTGTAGGGAAAATGAAAGACATTTTGAAAAGGGGACCAGTAAACGAGGGTGTTTCTTTGGGCTGCTCACTTCAATCCTTGTATTTCCTTCAATATCCCCACAACTTTGAACAGTTTGTGGCTGCGCCCCTGAAATAGGGTCATCTCGACATTATCAACTCAAGGCCTTTGGTATAGTCTGTGACTAACCAAAGGCCAAGGGGAGACCCTTTCCCGCCTAGAACCTTTGACACTTCCGCTATCCCCCCCCCCCCCCCCCGCCCATGAGATTGGATAAAAGCACAAAGAATTGTTCGATACATTTATTTTGCTTTGTTCAGCGATGTATACTAATAAAAACATATTTAACGTAGACTTTTAACTATTATTTTGTTAAGGGGTGTCTGATGATGTAGTAAAATCTCCAACGTATAAATTATACACAGCTCGAAAACTATGTCTTTACACGCCAATGACTATAGTAATGGTAGGCTTGGGAAAGGGGGTAAGGGTCCGCCTTTGGTTGTCAGACTAACTTCTCCATGTATGATCTCGACAGGTACGAGCCTCGTCGCATCATCTTGAAGGAAGGTCATCTAGCTTCAGGATTCTACATCATCCTCTCAGGGACGTGTCTTATTAATCAGAAAGAGATTGATCCAAGAAACAACCAGACATTCGTCAGAACCATTGATGAAATTCACAATGGAGATTCATTCGGGGTACGTATATAGACCTTATGCATATGACGTCATTTGAGTAGGGCGCCCTCACCTAGAGGTCAAAAGGAAGATGCTCATTGGCCAGTCTTGTGCGCCGCGCGTACAGATCAGCGCGTTTCCATTGTTTCATCATCAGTTTACCTCTAAGATGGCGGCTTGGTGACGTCAATGCATAAGGTCTATAAAGACGGATCTAGACATAACTCGTCTTTCATCATAACTTTTAATGAAACAATCTTCTCGTTCATGAATACTTATAAATGAACGTTAAAGAAAACTGCTTTAAATATTGACCTAAATTATTCTTTGGCGTGTCTTGGCTAAGTGGTCCAGCTATATCAGACTTAAGCTCTGGCATTTCTGATCAGCAGAGTGTGGTTTCGAGTCCCGGTCGTGGCACTTGTGTCCGTGAGACAGACACTTAACCATGATTGATTCGTCCTTCGGATGGGACGTAAAGCCGTAGGTCCCGTGTGTTGCAATTCACATAAAAGAACCCAATTACACATATCGCAAAGAGAAGGGGTTTGTCCCGAGATGTTTCTGGTCTGTGGCTGCTGAGAGTGCACCGCAGCACCTTGTAAACCCCTTTAAGATGCTACACAAATTGATCGCATAATTCATAAACTTCAAAACCAGCTGTCTTAAAAAGTGTTTCTCTTTGTTCTAGCCCCTTGAGCACCATTTTGGTGGATACGAAATCGGCGTTCAATTTAGCAGAGTGGGCGCAACTCGAGATTTCTGCGAAAAGCTGTTGCGAGTTTGAATGCTGTTAATGAGTGGATTGTTAAAATTAATGGCTATCCATTTTTAATCGTATGACGCAAAAGAATTATTGCTTACAGTAAAAAGTGAAAATCAATTACTATTTGATGAGGAGCTTTTAAATTCACTCGAAATAGAATGACGCGACGTGCAGCTTATTTGCCGGAAATGACTGGGGAAAACTACAATAACAACATTTCTCGGTTGCATGTTTTTTCTTCTTCTTCATTTAGGGCATTGAGCTTTTGAATAACTGCATGAGAACAGTAAGCGTGGTTTGTAAAGACGAATGCGAAGTTCTACTTGTTAACAAGGAGGTAAGTTTGAAAGTCAGGCTACGTCTTCAAAGTACTTATTCCCTTAAAAAGTATTTCGTACAACGTATTCCTCTTTATACAGTTAAATTGTTTATATTTGTTTGTTTGCTGTTTTTGTTTTTGATGTAAATTGTGTCGGTTTGCATTTTACAGTACAATCCTTTTGGCTTCTGAAGATGGCCCCATATTGGTTTGCTCCTACTCTATTTCATTATTTTGTTCTGTGTTTTTCAATCAGTTCTTGATTGTCTTTTATTTAAATAGATTTCGTTTTCACCAACAAGAAAAATATATAAATGTTGAATTGAATTGAATTGAAAAATTAAATTGTAGCAAAGTCACCACAACTTTTACGACAGCTGGATCTCAGATTTGAATGTGCATCAAAAGATACTATGAATGAATTTTACTGTGTTTTTCTTTATAGATTTTTCATTTATCACCAACAACTACTTGAGTTCTGATTATTTTACATTTTATCTGAACTAACAGGATTTTGACACAATTATCCGAGAACCCCTGGAGATGGAACGACAGAATCTGATTGAATTTTGTAACAATCAAAATGTCTTTGAGAAACTCCCGACTAACTTCGACTTCACTGGAAATCATTATGCGATCTCGGCAAAGAAGTTTAAGTAAGTCGGGTCTCTTGGGCCCTGACCCATTTCTGGATCAGAATGACTTGAAATCTGCGTCAAAATGACCCAGAAAATTGTCAAAATGACACAGAATTCGAGCTAAAATCCCAATAATTTGTAACCGCTTCCAGGGTCCGTCTGACCAGTAAATGGGCCAGGCACCCTGTGGAATTTGGATTCCGGGTCAATTTGACCCGGAGTTTTCGGAGTGTACATCAAAGACGTACGGAAATCTCCGGGAGTTTACTTTCCCCCTGTATTGAATCAGGAATGGGCAGACGGGGAGAGACCCTGCCTCTTTTCAGGCCATTATTGTTTTGATGCACACTGATAAACTTTGAGATTTGTGCGAGTTTAAAACATTTACAGCACTTTTTTTTCAGTGTATAGGCCTAGTTCTAAAAATGTTGTATCTGATGAAGCATGAAACGGCTGCTTGTTTGCTTGTGTAACTATATATTTTATTGAGAAAAATAGCTCCTTGCAAACTGCTTACCAACCAAAAGGACCTGTGGTATAAATGCAAAAAGTAGTTAATGGCCTGACGTTTCGACCCTAGCAGAGAAATACTCTATTAGTGTCGAAACGTTAGGCCATTGACTATTTTTTGTATATATTTTATTGTTGACTTGATGGTTACTGTTTTTTCTGGTTATGAATTTGCAAGTGATTTTATGCTTCATTTTGTTTCTCTTTTTAGTCCTGGTGTGGTCATTACGAGAGACATCAACGAAAGTGATTTCATCTACGTAGTAAAATCAGTAAGTATTGGCTGACTTGTACCAAGTCTATTATTATATATATATTTTTTCGTGTCTGCTGCTTAACCTTTGAGTTTCATGGTGGAAAAGTTGACTAATAAATACATTTGTTGTTTGTTCAGTTTTGCTGGTTGGTGTAAGGCTATATTGTTGAACTTTGTTAAATATTAGGCTTTTCAACCTAACAATGTCCTTTTGCCCGAATCCATTGAATTTTTCAAAATGAATTTTACTTGAACATATCTCACTTGATTCAAATTAAATTTGATCTGATTTTGTTTGATTTCCTAAAAGGGAAAATGTCGAGTGATATCAGAAGTGAAGGAGATTAAAGGAGGACCAATACCAGTTTCAAAAGCAACGGATAAATCATTCAACGATGAGGAATGGAAGAAAGATGCTCTCCTCAAACGGAGCAGTAAGTTAATTATTTATGATTGTCCCTTCGTCGGTATTTGTAAAGTTAGTATTGATTGCGAACGTCTTATTTACCAATGTTGCAACACTAATTTAAGCAGATTCGTAGACCTGCCCAGTCCCGCCGAGTTAGTCGATGTTGCGCCCTCTCCCGGCGACTAATACAAAAACTAGCGTCGCCAATCAATACTAAGTTGCAGGCATCGTACTTATTCCCATAGGGAAAATACCTTTCTTTTCCATGGCCCAATTTCATAGAGCTGCTTTAGCAGAAAATGTTGCTTAAAAACATTCTGCTAAGCAAAAATAGGCAGGATACCAGTGATAAATGGTACATGTGACATTGTATTTTGGATGGTAACCTTATTCTGGTAAGCGGAATTTTATTGTGCTAAGCTAATTTTTGTGCTGAAGCAGTTCTATTATATGGGGCACAGAAATGCCACATGGGATACCGTTAGACCTATACGCTAAGTACATTTTCAGATAAAAGAACGTCACTTTTTAATTTTTTATTATTAGGCCTATTTTTATTTGTTTTACTTGTTGTGTTATTTAGCTACTTATCATTAACTGAACAATATTATTTACCTCAAAAAAATCAACCATAAGACTGAAACTTCTTTTTGTTTTCTAACAGTGACTGTTATTGAATCGATGGGAAACAAACGAAAATGGGCGTCTGAACCTAAAGACAGACTCTTTCAACGAGGACGGCAGAAAACTTTCTTCTCTCTGACTGGGATCAAAGTAAGTCACGTGGGCTATTGTAAATTAGTTCTTCGATATAATATAGACTGTTATTACAAATTTTATTTATTTATTTATTTATTTATTTCGTCATGTTTTGCCAGGGTAGGCCCATCAGTTTTCAATGAACTGTTCTCCCAATTGCCGTCATAAATCATCATACAGTTGACGAAAGGCCAGACTATTTTCTGCCCAGTCTGCTTAATTGGTTTCATTGATATTATTATCGCCCTTTTCGAAACCATGGTTTTGGGCTTCGGCTCTGGCTTAGGATCCGTAAGTTAATTTGAAAACATACGCTTTCGGTACAGGGCTTTAAACAGGCATTGTGGAGTCTAAGCCGAAGCCCTTGCCAAATCCGTGATTTCGAAAAGGACCATTGAAGAAACAGTAAATGGCTGCTTCATTTAGCGTCAATTTGATTCAACCTTGAAACTAACCTGCATTCACTCGATTGTGATGAGTTCGCATTTTGTAATCCTACTGCAGGGTACGGTCAACAGGTTTTAATTGTCTTGTGTGATCATGTATGCATTTGTAAAAACCCTTTATATTATTGTTTGATCAGGGAAGTAAGGCAATACGGCAACAAGGCCCTCCATATTTTCATCGTGATTCCATCAACCCAGTCATATTACCTCAACTGAAGACAGCAAGTCGAAAGCTTAACATGATCGTAGCTATATCACTGCGTTTCATTTCACATCCAACTCAAAAGAGCTCTCTACTAATTTCAAACTATTTATTTTGTTATAGTCTTGTCTCGTGTTGCTTTTAGTTTTTCTTTAAAGTTGCATGGCCCGATTTTCGCCGAAAGAATTTGTTATAGAAATTTTTTCTCTGAATGAGTTTTGACAGATGATGGTGTTTCCCAACAAAAACTTATAAATATTGCAATACACACAATATGTGTAACTTGCGACATTGTTTGTACATGGCTAACGGAATCGAGATAATGTTAGGATCCGGACAAAAACTCAATTTTAGTTTTTAATTAACTTCCACTTATCATTAGCGAATTTATGTGTGTGCAATAATTTAAATAAAATCTTTCTCAAATCTATAAAACTGAGATATTCATTTTAGGGGGAACAAATCGGCAAAAATCGAACCTAGCATAGAATTCATGTTCAGCCCTACTACATCGTTTTGCTGTATTGGTGCACTAAGTCCGCGTGTCCCCCTCCCCTTGTGTGTCTGTCCAGCGGCGTAGCCAGGAATTTTTCGGTGGGGGGGGGGGGGCACAGGGGGGAATTGCTTCCAAGTGGGGGGGGGGAATTGCTTCCAAGTGTGGGGGGGGGGGGGCAGGGAAAATGGGTTTGTCAGTGGTGGGGGTCATGTACTCCTAGCCCTAGAACTATGAGGTTTGATCCGCTATTGTCTCCACAAACCCCATAGAGTGACATGTACAAAATCATTGTTCGAAACTTTTTGCCCTTCACGTTTATGCACCAGGAGTTCTCTTTTGAAAGCGGATCTCGCAAAAATTAGGCTTTACGTGTTTTATGTTCTCACAGTGAGCTCGGCGCGGGTCCAGAAAATCCACTCCTCAAAAATAAAAGTAAAATTCTCGATGTTTTTCAGAATCCTCGCTACGCTGGTAACGATAACCAACGGTTCATGTACATACAGAACATTGGTTTATGTGAAATAGCGTTGCGCGTAGCAGGACTTTTTGGTCTCTCCGGCATGTAGGTCGTATACCGGTAATCAATGGTATGCAGCGCACAACGCTGGTCACAATTACCAATGGCTTATATTTATACACGTGAACCGCTGGTTATCGTTACCAGCGTAGCGCGAAGCACACACCTACTGTTCATTCCGCTTCATCGCATTGGTCAACCCTTCGGCGCGCGCCGTTCCGGTTATGATAGCGACAATCCCACCGCATAAGTTAAACAATATTTGCTGGGAATACGATAAAAGTTTGTTGTTTTACTTTATTGTGAAGGCCTACAAATAGCAGATGTATTTGTTTTTATAATGTTTTGTTTTCATTCTTTTAACTTTCTTTTTGAGTGGGCACTATTGCGATTTTTTCGTGGGGGGCACCTGGGGGGGCGGGCGGGGGGGGGGGGGGGGGGGGGCGGGGGGCACTGGACATTTGTGGGGTGGCACGTGCCCCCCAGGCCCCCCCCCCCCCCCCCCGTAGCTACGCCGCTGTGTCTGTCTGTCCATCATGTATCCGGTGCCTTATCACAAGCCTCAGCTTCAAGACGATTTATCCATACTTCATTTCCCCTTTTTCGTATATATTTCAGTGTTGACCGTCCTGTTTTATATTGAAAGTGTCTATTCTCGCACAGTGAACTATTCACAATTGTGTTAATATTATGGTAATACTGTCCGATTGAATTGAATAAACTTAATCTCAACTTCTCAAACACTTTATTGTTAAGGCAAAGTTACAAACAGTAGCCCTGTTTCTCATTTTTCAAAGAAACATCTTATACTATCAATGAGTGATTTTCATTATTTCAACTACAATAACTAATATACCCATTGTTTCATTTTGTCTTTGACAATCTCGTGCACTCTTGATTTATACTTAAATCATGTGTTTTGAATTTTCACCTCTGCTGCGTGGTTTCCTCTTGAGTCGTCAAAATTACTTCCTTTTATCTTTTACAAACTCTAGTATGCTTAGCATTAACATTTCTTTTCAAATAAAATACAAGAACTGATTTGTATTCAAAAAGTTTAATTACAAAACTTTACCTTGTATTTTTTTTGTTCTAGAAATCTTTGGATTTTAGCGAGGAGGATGACAAGAAAGACACCTCTCCAGCGATTCCTAAGACCCTGTTTGATGAGCAGGATATCCTTCAGACTAGACCACACACGCAAGGTATTCTTGTTTAATAATAACTTGCCTCTTTTTATATTTCGCTCATATTCGTCACTCAGTGACGCTCAAGGCATTGCAACATTCAGTATTTCCCTGCAAGGTATGTGGAGCTATGGTTTTGAAGTATGAGACTTATTCCTTTACATAGCACCATGTTATTGTTTACAAGGTGATGTGGCGCAATTATTATGCAGCAAATTAAACCAAAAGCGGGGCGAACCCCGTCTCTTTTCGATAAGTGCACTGGGTTCTTTTACGTGCATTACACAACACACGGGACCAAAGGCTTTCGTCCCATCCGTGTAGTGTCTTGCTTTTAAAGACACAAGTGTCATGACCAGGACTCGAACCCACACTATGCTGAATATAAACACCAGACTTGAGTCCGGTGCTCTTATCCGCTAGGCCACGACTCGCGCCAAATGACACAATGTCACGACCGGGATTCGAACCCACATTCTGATCACTCAGTCATCATCACTTGACTTAGATGCCCTAAATTGCTCGGCCACTACACGCTGTGTGATTAGGAAGTTGATCGGAAAAGCCAGTGAAACAAAGAAAGTGTGAACATGATATTGTTTTTGTTTATTTTGTTTCATAATTATGCAGAACACCCTGGGTCTGGAATGTTTACATCGTGGCGCCGAGTAAGCATGGCAGCAAGCGCTTACTCTGAAAAGGAGGTAAATATATATATATTGTTTCCTCTTGCCTGAAAAGAAACAGTCAAAAGTGACACTGTCTAGCCGAGTCTGGGAAAAATGAAAAAGACTAAAACACAACAACATCATTAACAACTAGAAGTAAAGATAATTGAAAACCTTGCAGCGAGTTTGGCTGTCAACGCGTTTGTCACAAGTCAAGAAAAACATAACGGCACCCACGTGGTAAATCCCAGTCATGCTATACTCCATGATATCCTCCCCCGTATCATAACACACAGTTTAGAAGGGGTGTCAATCAACAGGGGTCGGTGACTTGGGTCAGAGGGGCTGAGAAAAAAATACAAATAAAAAATCCTCCCATTGCCCCTGTGCATTGGTTTGTACACAAAGCAATGGCCGCCTGGTTAATGTCAATGACACTGAAGTCACGCGCGTGGTCGCCAGAAGTCCTGGACCCATTGAGTTGATTGAAAACATCTGTTCCCCAACTAGCTGGGAGTCATTTGATGTCTTGCCGTCATTTCTGCGCTTAGAAAATGGGAGATTAGCCCTCGCAAGCCCTCTTGAGTGATTTATTACGTGTGACATTCGCGACTGACAGCCAGCTGAAGATATGTTACGCTGAAACAGGTGCCTCGTTTGAAGGTTTTAAAAGTACATTCTTTTGTGGGTGCACTGGTCAAATTTTACACTGAAATGTTTGTTGATCGAAACCTTTTTGCTATTTGTAAATGGAAGTGTGAACACAAAAGCTCATTAACTGATATGTGAGTTCATTTTATTTTAATAGAGACGACGAAATCCTTTGCTATATCTGAAACCAAGTCGATTAAAGTCTACGTATGCTGAGGTTGCAATACTCAAGGAAGGGGACGTCTTTGTGAGTAATTATTTTAGTTGGAACTTCTTTCTTTAATAATTGTTTTTCTGGGTTTTAAAACATGTTGTGGAGTGGGTAAGAAGTGTTCCTCTCCAGAGGATTTGGACCTTTAAACAAATCTATTATACAGGATTGGTAGAGCTGACAAAATAGTCGCAAACAGATTCATGTTTTCTGTGATCAACCAATACATGAAAACACACTTTCCTTTATATTGGTTGTAACGATAGACTTTCTCGAATATGAAGTCATTTCCAAAGGAGTTAGCTTTCAAACTAAAATTAAAGCTATCACATATTTTATAATTACCAATCCCGTATTACACCTTTAAGTTTAATGCTTGCACTAATTACTCGGGCCCAAAAATGTCAAATTTTCAGAAAGTAAACAATTATGTTGATGAAACCTTAGGCCGTGTCCGAAACGGCGACTTCGGCTGCAGCTACGGCTAGATCAGCGCGTCTGTCAGTGTTGAAGGATAGGAAGACGCGCGCGCCCTAGCCGTAGCTGTAGCCGAAGTCGCCGTTTCGGACACGGCCTTACAAACTACTATCGTGTTTCATGTCTTCTTTGTTGTCAGGGCATCGAGACGTTAGTAGCAGTCAACCAATCAGAGACTCGCCTGAGTCTGTTGAGTGAGGGCGCGGATTGTATTGTAATATCTAAGAAGTTTTTTGCAACTCAGGCTACAATGAAAACCATTCAGAACTCAACAAAAAGTGTAAGTTGATGGAAGAATAAACTTTACCTAGTCTTGTAAACCCGCTTATTTTACCAATGTTTCTATCCTGTGTTATTCCTTTTGGTGCCAATTTTTGAGTATGTTTTATTACCTGTGTTGACCATTTGATTGCATTTACTGATGTTGTGTAATTTGTTTTCCCTATTGTATTTAAATTTTGTTTATTACAGCGCTATGTGGAGAGAAAACGTCGCTTTTCCTATTTCTCATTTTGTTCAGCTGCTAAGATTTCAATTGCCATTGACTTTGTTGTACCTGTTTCAATTGTTTTGTGTTACAATTGTTATTACAGCCAACAATAATTAATCATAATGTTTTATCACTGTATTTATCTCATGTTCGATTGATATTTTGTTATAATGTCAGATAATTAATTAATGTTTTCAGTGTAATTGTTTTTAACACGACTTCCATGCGTTTGAACTGCATAGAATAAAATCTTTGAAGTTGAATTTTGTTTTTGTTTTCAACTTGAAGTCAAGTTTTCAAAGTCAATTAATGTTCACTGAGAAATATTCTTGTGGATAGATTCCAAGAGAAAACAAATCACAGGGAAAAATTTCCCGGGACAGATTCCCTGGGAAACTTTTAAAGGGAAACGAAATTTTCCCTAGGAACAACTGGGAACATTTCTAGGGAAATGTTCACGAGGACTCATTAGGGAAACATTCCGCAAGGGAAACATTGTCAGGGAAAGATTCACAGGGAAAGTTTCACAGGGAAACGAAATTTTCCCTGGGAACAACTGGGAACATTTCTAGGGAAACATTCACAGGGAAATTTTCACGAGGACTCATTAGGAAAACATTCCGCAAGGGAAACATTTACAGGGAAACATTGACAGGGAAAGATTTACAGGGAAAGATTTACAGGGAATCATTGTCAGGGAAACATTTACAGGGAAACATTTACAGGGAAACATTGTCAGGGAAAGATTCAATTCACAGGGATACTTTCACAGGGAAATAAAAGATTCCCTTTGAACACCTAGGAATATTCCAAGGGAAACATTCACAGGGAAACGTTCCCTGAAAATCGTTCAAATGAAATAGTATTTAACATGTTCTTTACCTCAATTGTTACTGGATGGGAATCTTCTTACGGAAATAGTGGCCCTAATATAAACCGTAAAATATTACAATCCTGGTTTTAGTTTTTCAAACATAAAGTAAACGTGTAAACGTTCATTTTTGTATTTCATTGACAGAAGTTGATTAATATTTGTTCTCATGATGTGAATTTTCAATAATTTTCAAAAGTTGCATTTTTGTTCCTCACAGGCAATTGAATATCCGTCAGCGGAATTCACACTAAACCAAATCCGTCAAGCGAGGGCGTGGGCATCATATAAAGAATCCCTCGTCAAAGACGTCTACACTCGAAAGAAAGCCAAGGGAAATGAGATGTGTAGGTGATGACATCACATAGTTATCAAACCAAGAAAGCGGCCATTTAGGGGTTATTTAAGGATTGTTGTCGAGAGAGGCTTTGAGTTATGTACTATTTCTTCTATTGTTGTGCAATGCCCCCCAAATCAGAAAATAAAAGAAACAAAAACACAAAATGAGCATTATTTTAGAGATTAAAAAGTTTTCTCCAGAGTGCATCGTGTAAAACAAAAACCTCTTGAGTAAAGGTGTTGCTATTAGGAGAGCCAGTTGGTTTCTTGACGTTTAGCCTATTAGGTTCCAATCGTCATCAGGAGACTTGGGTATTCCAATCGAAACGTGGAAAATAACAAACTACGAGATGTTTTACAAGAACTCGAAAGAACACCAAGATGATTCAATCCCACTATGAAAAGCCTAAAATCCTACAACAGTTTCAGGAGTTTAATGTAGGTTCGTGCAACATAATTGCAAACATTTCAGACGATTCAATCCCACTATGAAAAGCCTAAAATCCTACAATTGTTTCAGGATTTTAATGTAGGTTCGTGCAACACAATTGCAAAAATTTCAGATCGATGTAATGATAAAGCTCATCATTGGTGCACATTAGAAAGACCCCGTGAAGTGGTCTTTGGGCAAACATGTTCTTTTCAACAAAATGAACCTGTCTCGATCAAACAAAAATATAACTTATTTTTCTCAGGTAACTTGAGAAAAGAAAAGTTCACGTCAGTTTCTAATGATTTACACATTTTGTGGAAACCAGAGAATTTGATTTATACTCAATGCTTCCCCATGATCTTCAAATAAATTGTGACAATTTAGAGCAGGTTTAAAAATTTAATTGTCAGGTATCAAATTTAAACATTTCGACACGAGCATTATACAAAAAACAATTCTGATAGCAATATCATTATATTAATAATTTATTAATCAAAATTATATACATAAATTATTCACATTGTTAAATTGCTGTTCTTTGGTATGGCATTTATAAAACACATTATAATGATTAGAAAATCAAGAATACTTAATTTATTTAAGTTCGCACAATGGGCACATTTCAACGCCCAGAACTATATGTACATGATATTTAATTTTTTTAATTTCGAAATTATTATTTTTACAATTCTTGTTATTGTATAATTGTTTTCAATAAAAAGAAAACGCTTAAATCAGAAATATGTTTGTTTTTCATTGAGTTCTATTTAAGTATCACTGTGTGTATTCATCGGTCATTGCCGACAGGAAAAATATCAGCAGCTAACATCAACTCTAATCTCTACCATCTGGTAAGCGTTTTTTTTAATAAAAAGGTTGCTGTAAATGTTTCAATTATTGTTTTAAGTCTTTGGTCAGAGCGTACACTCGCGAGCTGGGAAGCTAAAAGATAATTACACCTAACAGAGCCTGAACAAAAAAATGCATGGAGGTCGAACTCAAAGTGCATCTTTTACATGTAGGCCTATAGACATGTATACTAATTTGATTATTGTATAACTATAAAGCAGTGAATAATTAATTGTGTAATTTCATGATCATCATATTATCCCAAAACGCAGATAAACATTGGACTGGTAATATTTAAAGTGCACGGTCGGGTTTTCGCCGAAAGAATTCTATTTTGTACAATGTTTTTTCTACAGAATGGATTTTGACAGATGTCAGGTGATGCTGTGTCAAAACGAAAACAATTATTACGAAAATTTACGCATTTGCCGCGGACAAAACACAAGACACATGTTACATGCTAAGACATTTGCAATGGACGTGAGAAAATGTCGGCGTCCCGATAATAAATCACTGTTAGTTTTTAACTTAACACCACCTAGCATAGGCTAAGTTTCCCCAAAGCTATACCTAACAGGAAAGCTTTTAACTTTCTAGAATTTGTAAGAATAGCTTTATAAAATTTTAAGCTTAATGTTCGGGTCATATCGGCTAAAAAATCGGACCTAGCATTTTGAATGGAAGGACAAACCATGAAGGAAGCACACGATGAGGTTCAGATATCATACTCGTCGTATCGGTCATAACGGTGACCAAAATCAATCGGCTCAGCAGAGCGGCTCAAACCCTTACTCCTCTGCAGTCTGTCTGAATATTCCGCGTAATTCAGTGGGTCATATGACCTGGCACGGTGCTGCAGATTGGCCAGAGGCTCTCTAGATGATGGCACGTATGGAGGTGGCAATGGGGGCGGTGCCTCTTGCCTGGACATCGACGCCATCTCAACGGAACCATAGGGCTCTGGTTCCGCGTCCTCGTACTTGTCAGCACCAGTGAAGACGCCGTTACCGGTAGTGCGAACCAGGGCGGCGTTGCTGGCACCGCCTGCGTAGGGACGGCGGTTGTTGGTACCTCGTTTACTACCGCGCATGAATTCTTGGACACCAGTCCGCATGTTGTAGGAACCAGCGTTGCCTGTCATGTAGGCTCGCTTGTAGCGATCGAGGAGTTGAGCAAAGTTGGCAGACATGTTGACTGTGAAATGCATCTGAAGAGGCAAAGTTAATGACGATGTTTAAAAAAATAAAAAATAAATACAATCATGTTTTTCTGCGTTTGAGACAAATCTTTTGCATTTGTTCTGTAATGAAACTGCTCAGTAAGTTTATTTACTAGATGTAGGCCTATATAATTCATCTTTGAAAATGGCCATTGAATTTTTAATTTAATCATCATGTGACCGTTTAACCAAGGCCCTTTCATTTATGGCAGGCTGTAATCGATATGCGGTGCATGAATTCATCTTTCACCGTTCATATCATTTATAATAAGTTATTATTTAATCAGCCAATGTTTAAAAGTAAAAAACAATAACATTGGAATTTGTTGTGCACATAATGTCTGTTCATAGTTAGCAATTTAATTTTCAATTATATCGCAATGAAAGAACTTACTGAAGCAAGAAGCATCAAAAGACAGCCCAGGAATGCCATGCCGAAGAAAAGCATGAGGTTCTAAGAAGAGCAAAATAAATGTTTGGAATTTAAACAAAGAGAATGACACTAACACACACAATATTTATGACAGCCATTTTAATGAAACAAAGAAATATGTTGTCACTAAACTCGTGCATGAATTGCTTTGATAAATACTCCTTTCATAAGTGAACAAGTTCTCGATATCCATTTCAAAATGTTGTTAATGACATCACCGCATATTTTATTTTTGCAAACGAGATCGCACAGGGTTAGGCCAACAGACACAACGTGTTTATAGAAAGGAAAAATTACAACTCTGTATTTTGTGAAGATGCTAAGAGGTCTATACATTTTCCAATTGTAACTTGAAATAAAGACAGCTATAATTAATTTCATGTGAAAATGGTTCAACATGAACTCAGAAAAAAAACATCTAAAAAAATCACTACGGAAAAGTTTGGCTTTCAGGAACTTGCTCTTACATCATTTATGGTGTAAGTGTTTTGTTGTCTCTCTGTTCTAAATCTCGTCCGACACCTAAATCCCACCATATAGATTGATGATTATAAGAAACTGACATGGTTTGTTTTACTCACACTATTGCAGATGTTTCTCATTTTTTCGTCACAAATGAATTCTTTATTGTTGCCGACTGAGTCTTCATTTGGAACCAACAAGCCTGAACAAAAATAAGGTGACGTCATAGATAATCATTTAATCCTTTCCTTTAACTCGCTTCTGCATTCGCTACATAAAATATAACCAAAGAAAGGCAAGACTGCGTTCGCTGAAAAGTCTACATAAAGATCAATGTTTAGTTAAACTAATCAACAGATTTTTAAACAAAACAATGGTACCGAAAAAACTAACAGCCAATAGTTATAAAATAATAAAATAGTGTAGATTATTAATGCGCATTCAGTGCGCATTACACAGCTTCAATGGATGCTCTAGGCACGATACAAAAAAAAAAACTACTGGATCTTTACAAAAAGGGAAACGACTTCGTAAGTGAACAATGCGTTATAAAACTGCCTACGACATAACTGAGGCTTAAGAACATTGTTTTGAAACGAACTGGTGAACATGATTTGATCTGTAAAAAAGCAACAGAACGCGATGTGTAGAGTACGTCACAATAGACCTTATGCATTGACGTCACCAAGCCGCCATCTTAGAGGTAAACTGATGATGAAACAATGGAAACGCGCTGATTTGTACGCGCGGCGCACAAGACTGGCCAATGAGCATCTTCCTTTTGACCTCTAGGTGAGGGCGCCCTACTCAAATGACGTCATATGCATAAGGTCTATACAAAATTGGCTTAAAGAGGAAGAGAAATTACCAATTCATTTCTGTGATGCACTCATTTTCCCAATAGATAGAGTCCTCATGTGAGTAGGAAAAATTTACGTTAAAGTAGTGTAAATTGCCATTGCATTCGATACCATTCTAGTGTAAAATTGTTCAACATCAAAAACATCTGATGACATAATTCTGAGAAAATATGGGTCGCTACATTTTTGTACAGGAATGTTTTGGTTCATAATTGACTTTTTCAGAGCAAAATTTGAAACATAACGTCATTGGATTTCAACAATTAATGGATCTTCACATCCCAAGGAGGAATTTGTTGTCAGTCAAAATGTCACAATCAATGCTGATTTGATTAAATATTATTGAAAGTCAGGAATGAACCAAACATCCCCGTAGACAATTTTGAGATTCATTTTTCTCAGAATGATGTCATCAGATGTTTTGGATGTTGACAAACTTTGCACTGGAAGGTATCAAATACATGGCAATTAATAACACCATTTCAACGTGAGGTTAGAGACTTTTTCCCCCACTCACTTGGGAACTTTATTGGAAAATGAGAACTACACAAAATTGAATCGGTCCTTTCCCTTCCTCTTTAAGCGCCTACAGAAGGGGGTCACCATTCCAAGCAGAAAAGCAAAAGTTATAGGGTTACCAGTCATGAGCAAGAAAAAGCACTTAGCACTTCGCTTTAAGGTCTTTATTTTTTTAAAGTGCTTGTTTTGACCGTTAGATTCGTTAACCATTAACAAGCCAACAGAGGGCGCTGTACAAACAATAACTATTGATAAACTGTATCCCCCAAAACTTACCCCACTGCACAAGACTCAGACACGTCTGCTGTTCGAGGTCGACCCCCATGCATACCCCACGGTTCATCACGAACATGAAGAACACGGGAACTACGGCAAAACACGTAGCAGTTACCCAACACAGGAACAGGAAGTATGATACAATCATAAACTGAAAAAAAACCAAACCAAAAACCAAAAACATTCTAAATAATTATTTCATTTCATTTCATTTATACAGCATTTATTCGTAAAATAAATATTACGGTTTTTGACACGGCGCTCTAGCTTGTGCTCAAAATTATGATAACATTTGATAGACTACCAAGATGACGTGTGCATGCTGCATTCAAACTTAAAGTTAGGGTAATACGAATGGACTGTTTTTTTGTCAACGTAATACTGATTGTTTAGGCAAAATTGTATTCAAAAAAGATACAACAAAAGTCATAGGCCTATGTGAAATTTTCATCTGAATACAGTGTCTACTTGAATTGCCGAGAAGCAGCAAAAAACTGTCACGGTATTTTTACACAAGAACGACGAATCCATCCACGTTAAGCGAGGTGACAGTGGGTACCAACAGCATTTCTGGCCGCAGCATTGGTGAACGGACACCAGCCAGCCCTCAGAAATCTGTATGAGTTGTTTCTCAGATTACAATTTTTGGCCTACTTCAAAGGGAACAGTTTATACTATCATCAGCTGCAGTGCTTCTCACCAAGACACTTTTTATGGTCATCTATGACCCTAATACCTCATTGTCTTAACAATACAATCATTATGGAAGCCCTACCAGTCCTGTTTGCCATCTGCCGCTTTGTCTTGTCTTGAACCTGCACATATACACCGAGCGAGTTGCCCCGGTGCCCAAGCAGCTAATGGCCAGTAGCATAATGGCCACGAATGCCATAAACACCGACAGGCAGTAAATGACGATCTGCACATTGGTAAACCTGAGCAGTCAGAATAAATGTGGAAAACAAATAATAGCATTAAAAACCGAAGTCATCATCATAACACCATAACTATCTTACCAACGAATTAATTACTTATGTTTGATCGTGTGGCAGCCAAATGGAAACGCACAGATGGTCTTCATAACTTTACTAATTATCTGACATTTTAAATCCATGGAAGAGAGCAAAGTCTTACCAGATGTTGAAATCTTCTGAGACCGGAGTCCCTGTGAAGAGGACTTGTGTTTGCTCCGCTCCAAGATGGAAGCCGGCCAGGAGGAGGGCGTCTCCGACTAGCATCGCCAAGCAGGCCAAGATGGACGGACATGGGCACTTCAGACAGCACTCGCCGCAAGGGCCCGGTACTGGAATTAACAGTAGAAAAAAATAGAAAGTTGGTTCAGGATCAATAGGGGTGTTTATGAATCAGTTGAGCCAGCACCAAGAGGTCAGATGCCTGACGTCATTTGGGTCAACTGCCTGACTTCATTCGGGTCAACTGCCTGACGTCATACGGGTCAACTGCCTGACGTCATTTTGGTAAATGCTTGGCCATGAAAGCAGGATTCAGTTTCCTCCAGTACGTTTGTTGCGTCAACCTCCCCGGGTCAGTGGCAAGGGCTGCTTTGCCAAAACAGGCAGACAGTAATCGGATCAGTAGCGCGCCGATTGACTGACGACTTTAAGGTTGTTCCTTTTTTGAAGAAATGAATCTATCCAAATGTTATTTATGACCAAATTAAGTCACGGAGACAGAATCTTTTTGGAATTCTCTCATGGGTGTTGGTGGATTTATTGCGTGCAATGTGTAGGTTGCATAGGGGAGGCATACAACATAATAGTTTCGAAAAGTCTCAATGAATTATTACAACTTTTAACATACTTTTAACATTCCCTGTAAGTTCTTCTCTTCGATTCCAAGTATAATTGGATCCTGGCTCACCCAAGTCCTAAACACCTGTTTACCATTTGCTGTAAAGTAAGGCATGTGAGATTGTACCTTTAATGATATAAACATTGCATTTGGCACAGTCAGAGTATGCTTTAGGGCCACTGCAGATTTGTCCCTTTAAAAAAATATAGGTAGTTTAACCGCAATGACAGCCATATTGAAACTCTTGCAAAAAGGGTTTGCTATTGTAACAACTATATCTTTTTCAAAATTAAAGTCTGATGGCCACCGTAGCCAATATTATTATCATGACATTATCTGACTGTGTGCCAAATTCCATGCTTTTATCATCAAAAAGGACAGTTCCCCCCGAATATTTCCCCCAAAGGATCTGCCCATTTAGTTATTGAAGTAAAACGTCGCTGATTTTGGAAAAGCACACTTATAATTCCAATCATTCTCAAGATAACACAGAAAGCTTCTGGAAGTTTTTTTTAATGTGTACTGACATGTTCGTGATATACATTGTGTTTAAATTACAATTTATATATATTTCCCTGTAAAAGTTACCGAAGTAGAATAGGCTAATTTAATAAGGTATATTCGTCTAATAACATTTATTATCTAAAACAAGCACATGCCATACTGTAATAATAGGTTTTAAAGTCCTGTAAACCACCAGCTTGTGTGTCTCTTCTTGGCGTTGAAGCTTCAGAAAACATGACTTGTCCTTTTATTTATTTTTTCATCATGCAGACCTTCAGGTTCTATTTTTCTGAAGTGATGGATGAACATGTATGTTTTTATTATGTTGCTGTTTCTGTAACTACAAATGTAGTAAGCAATCTCTATATAGCCTCGAGCGCTCCGTACTTATTTCATGCCAGTTTAAGTTAAGTGCATGGAGGTTTCCTACCTCCATGATGTGTGCAATCATTTTGTGTGTAGTTCTATAGTAACACAAAACCGTCCATTGACCTAACTGCTTCAATTACAATCCCAGTGTGGGGTATGATTCTTTCTGCTGACGATAATGAAATTGATATAGACTAGGTGTAAAAGAAGCTGGCCTCATCGATTTAGGGGTCAGCAAATCTGAAACCAAATTGACCTTATGCTTACCACATATCCAGGGCCCAATGCCATAAAGCCTGTAAGCACAACAACTTGCTAAGCACAGACAATTAACCTTGCTTAGCATCAGCAGAATACCAGCCACTAATCCATAAAGTTTACATTGTTTCAGCTGGTGCCCCATTCATGTTTTACTTTGCGAGAAAATGTTTTTAGCAGTGTTTTCTGCGAAACAGCTTCATGAAATTGTGCCCATGTATACACGAATGTTGGGTCTGTCTGAACATGGTCTGAACACAGAGAAAGGTCTGAAGAAGACAATGTTGGACCAATTTCATAAAGCCTGTAAGCACAAAAACTTGCTAAGCACAGACAAACTTTGCTAAACAGAAACAGGTTACCTGCCAACATTCCATAAAGTTAACATTATTGCGACTGGTGCCCCACAAATGTTTTGCTTAGCAAAGAAACTTTCCAAGCAGTATTTTCTGCTCAACAGCTTTATGAAATTGGGCCCCAGGCCTCCCAGGGAGTTACGCCTACAATATTTACAGAGTATGGACCGTTGATTGAATCACTTTGTGAGGTGTTAAATTGGTTGTATGTTGTACATCGTTAAACACCTCATGTTCACTTCTTCTTGGTTTTGACCATGGTTGTTGTAATTAATTACCTCCATATGGTGTGACAAGTACCTGTTTGATTTGTCATCTTGCAACTGAGGTTGACACCATTGTGTTGACAGGTGCATTAAAGGTGCCAATGTTGCAAATATTTATAATCCACTCAACGTGACTGTACGAATGAACTCGTTTGAAAATATTAAATTCAAACAAGCAAATGGCTTATTCTTCGAAAAAAAAAACTTATATTGTATGATTTAATTCCTAGGTTTATCATGGCGAAGTGATGACCGAGGAATTATTCACCAAACAGCCTTAATACTTACATCTGTTGTAATAATCCTTTATTACATCCTGGTTGCCTTCGTTTGATGACTGCATCTTGCTGTCTCAAGAACAAGTCAAAATGGCCACCGGAAAGGTCCAAATAGCTATCCTAAAATTCTACTATAGCTGTCGACCGTCGAGAAACAAAACAACGGGGAAAAACGATGCTACAGATAGCAGGAAGATGCCAGCAAAATGTTATAACAAGCACAGGGGGTCAGCCATACATCCCGATGTCAATTTGAACATTCGGTTGTACACAGATCGTCGTACATTCTCAGCGATGTTTTTCAAAATTTGACAAAATGGCGAGGTCCAAACTGTCATTTTCCCCGCATTAAAATAGTTAATATAAACCGAGAATCCACAAAACATGTTGGCCGTATCAAATACATCTGGGATCAAAGTACAATCTCAACGATATCGCTGAATCGTACGGTTGAGCATTGCACCAAACCATCTCCTTGGGGCTGAACCCGGCAGCGTGTGCATACTCAATGATGTTTACTGTGTGTGTATGTAAATTGAATGGGTTCTAGCCAGTGAGTAGACAATGAAAGGTCATTGGATGACCTGGCGGCAAGTTGATTATTTCACGACCCAATGAAAAAAAAATGAAACAACAAATTGCGGTATTTTCCTATCATGTTTTTCACGGTACATTTTAGTACAATATATGTTTTTTTTTATGACGACATGTTAATGTACTTGTTTGGTTGCCTTTTCTTTAAATTCATAGCAGTTACAATAATATGAATATTTGTGGTTAAAAATCAATCATTTATTATTCCATTCGCTGGTAAACAAAACACTTGTATTTGTATCAAAGGGGGGTTTACAATTGATGGAACAGCTGACCATGTACTATCAATCCATAATAATAGTGACTCACACAGTATGTTGTGTTAATTATTTAACTTATCAATGGCCGCGCTTTCATAAAATTATCTGATTGTGAGGCGATCTGTAAAACTAAAGTTCTTTCTTAAAAGAAATTATATAATAATTCAAACTTCTCTAAGGTTTTTGGAGCTTGTTTTCCTGCACACAAATTAAGTTGGTTTTCGGAATTTGAATAGGACAGGGACCTTTTACTGTTGGCAAACATATATATTTCAATACTCAGAAGAAGAAGGGGCAAAATAAAAATCAATGACTTACAATCAATCAAGTCTAGACTTAAAACTCCCATGATTGTTTTAGATTATCTGAAAATTGTTTTGATTTATTGACACGATCAGTGATCCCGCTTGCTGTTTACCAAGTCTAACTTTGAAAATAAATCCTTTTGAAAAAACGAAACTCATTTTTGAAACTACCGAAATATTTACGTTAAAATACACAACAAAAGGACCAGGTGAGTCTGCATGCAATGGAAAGGAACGTGGATAAATAGAAACCGTTCCCCTTTGTTGTTTTTGTTTAGAGAAGAAAAGTAGAAAACATTTGGAAGTGTGGGATAATGTTTACTTTGCCCTCGCGTGTCCCAAGAATATGCCAACAATTCATTCTATAAAATAATCATCACAATGTGCATTCTGGTTTTGAGACATACATTCAAATTCGCCACTAATTGTTATTATTTTATTTTTTAAACTCATTAAAAGTACACATACTGTTACCGCCAATTAAAGAAAATACACATTCTCAAAATAGGTTTGAACAAATATTCAGTGTTTATTCTGAAAATGTAAGCGTATACATGTACACGACACACGTAAGCAAACACCATATCAACCTTAATCCGGGATGAGATTTGACGAAAATAAAAATTCCTGAAATGGTTTGCAGGCGATGGTCCCCCCCCCCCTTTTCTAGACCCGGATCCTCCAAGATGTTACAGTTCAGATGGGTTTACAAAATCTGTACACCACCAGAAGTACTCAGTTTGGACATAATGTGGACACCCTTTTTCGTCCTTTGGTGACTGTTTCACTTCTATCAAGAAAACTGAAAGGCTCAAGGGTATTTTTAGAAAAATTCTGCGATTAGGAACGATTCTGAGAAATCACATGGCTGCATAATGGATATTCAGAAAAACAAACATCGTGTGTAACAAATACTTGATGAGCACAAAGTCAATCAAAACTAAAAATGCATTCCAAACTCGTTATTATTTTATACAAATTTGTTTGAAGTGGTTGACATTTTCCCCACCAGATTAGTACGTTGGTTATTGAACCATAATGTTTAACACTCCAAGACTCAACAAAATATCTACAAGCTATTCTGTCTTGGAAAAATATTTACAAAAATGTAAGTGCATTTATTGTTATAACTATTTGTTTTATCATTACTTTAAAAAAGCATTTGTTTCTTGTCTAAAAACATGAACTGTCATGACTAACGCAAAAGCTTATATTTAGTACTAACAACATACTTCAATCAATACAAAAATATACAAATTTTGCGTCCTTAAAATCATGGGCATCTTTATGTACACAACCTCAGTCTTAAGAATATCAAATAGTGGAATACCTGAAAACGAATTTCCACGAGAAATGGAATACTTTATGTGGGTTCGTCCTCAGAGCACGGTAAATAAATGTCTTGCATTCGACACAACAAAAAATGTATCAACGAAAGTTACAGCGTTCTCCCTCAACAGTGGTCCACTGGCCAAATGCTAGTTAAACAACTAAGGACCAGCCAGAGTTATCTCTAAGTGGTCCGGCTGGCTAGTCAGCTAGTTCAGAGTTGAAAAGTGTTTCTGTTTAAATATGAAACATGGAATAGTGGGGAAAAACTGACGGACAAGTGCAACGACAAGCTAACTAGTCCTGCTGGCTAGTCATTGAAAACGTTAAGGGCAAACCCTAAAGTGTGCTTTTATAAACTTTTGAGTATGGTTAAATTTAACTGGATGCAATCGTTTTCTGAGTGGTGACTTGTAGTTTTAGAATGGGTGGGGGTTGGTGCAGAACCCAACCGGTAAAGCCACCGCGAAATGCTCCCTCCGACGGTCGCCCGCACCTTGTTTAAACTTTCTCTCAAACAAGTAGACATCTCAGCGAAAACAACAAATCCAACAGATAAACATTACTTATTAACTCAATCAAGGTATAAAGCTATCAAATCAGGGTAAAATGATTTTTTTTCAACTTAAGGCCACTCTGTGGTCAAGATGGCACCACCTTGATTACAGCGTTCCAGTTTGTACAACAACCACCCTTTGTGAGGCACACCGGTGTTCACATCAAAACAAGCTAGACTTTAGTCACTTCAAGCATTCCACAGTGGGCTTTTTATCCAGCCTTAAAAATAACAACATAAAATGAGCATGTAACCAAGCTCGTCTGATTAATAGTACTACCTGTGAAACTATTTGTAAGATGCCTAAAAATGGCGGCCAGAGCACCAAAACGAGTGAGGCAAACAGTTCAAACCGTAAACAAACTTTTGTAAAAATTACCATTAAAGGCACTGTACACGTTTGGTAATTACTCAAAATATATATTAGCATAAAAACTTACTTTGTAACGAGCAACGGAGAGCTGTTGATAGTATAAAACATTGTGAGAAACGACTCCCTCTGAAGTAACGTAGTTTTTGAGAAAGAGGTAATTTCTCACTAAAATAATAAAATTCTTCTGGCCAGAAGCCTTTTATTCCTACCTGAAAGCACACTAATTTGTACAAGGGTGTTTTTGCTTTCATCATTTTCTTGCAACTTCAATGACCAATTGAGCTCAAATTTTCACAGGCTTGTTATTTTATGCATATGTTGGGATACACCAAGTGAGAATACTGGTCTTTGACAATTACAAAACGTGTTCAGTGCCTTTAATGCATTCATCACTGACGTCACGAAATGAGACTTTAGTAAAAGTCGTATAATAATGCAAGCGGTCAGAAGAGTAGGCCCCCTATGGAAGATCTTTGTCCTTGAATTGTTGGTCAAAATGAATTTAGAATGCAATTAGAATGCTTGCTGAATGCTGACAGGTTTGTAGGGTTTATGCAGTGGGGCTCTTCGGAGGTTTGGACTTATAATTGAAAAAGACTAAATCGGCTCTTATAAATTAATGTCGTTCGACTTTTGATGACGGTGGTCAGACTACAGTTTCTTCTTCATCAAAGTCTACAAACATTTCAGGAAAGTGGCTTTGAATTTAATTGACAGTGAGTCCAGTTGACAACAGTTCTTTGTTTTGAATTGCACCGTTTATATGAAGTACTCGTTATAGCCTCGTGGTTGAGGCTGGGAAGCAGCGGAGGTCAGAGACGGCGCTGGTTCCGGCTCGCTGAAACTGGTGAGCGGGCGACCATTCCTCTCGTATCCCCCAGAGTGGTTGTTACCCCAGCGTCCGCCACCGAATACCCCGTCACTGTTTTCACCACTGCCAAGTTGGTTACTCCCATGTACGCTTCCACTGCCGTCGCCAGCATCCATAGGATCTCTGTCATAGTATAAACTGTGACTTGGCTTTGCGTTACCAGGATAATGGTCCTCACCGCTGTAGTTCATAGGCCTACTGTTCACTGGGTAGTTACCGTTTGCATTCCCACCACTCGTGCTACTTGTATAACTTGGTGTCTGACCGTTCGGGTGTACAGCCCTGTAACTTGGTGGGGGTCCAATGTCTGTTCCAGCGACACTCATCGCAGGTTCGTCTGTACCGTGTCGACTTCCCATGCTGGGTGGTACCATGACGTCTGGTCTCGGATGGAGCTGTTGTTCAGCGTAGTGGTTCTGCAGAGCGCCAACTGGTTCCCTGTCGTAGTTCAAGTTTAAATTGTTCATAGCATAAAGCTCATCTCCGCTCAATGCATCGTTGTTGTACGCTGTCATCCGCAGGGTGGACGCTGTACTATTAGCGCCAACGTGGTTGTTACCACCGCGAACACTCACGGATTTCAGAGATCCTTGTGATCCGCGGAGGACATTGTTTCTGCTACCCCTCAAGGAGCTTTTGGCGCGCATGGAGTGCCGACCACTTGCCCTTACCGACCCTGTGCGGACTAGATAGGCGCCAGACTTCCGATTGACGTAACCGTCCTTAAATCGATCCCGGAGTTTCGCAAAGTTGGCGGCGTAGTTTATCAGGAAATGCAGCTGTGGTAAAGAAGATAATATTTTGATCAGTTAAACCCATCCACCCTGCCCTAAACTTTCAATTTTAATCCTTTTCACACGAGAGCAATTTAGCAGAGGTCCCTTGCTTTATTTAACGAATTGCACCTCGTGTGAAAGGACAACAATGTTTGGACGGTCCAGGGTTCCTCGTGAAATCTTCTCAAAAAACATTTCGGAAGAACTTTTTGACATACCTCTTTTCGGTATCCTTAACCTTTTGTTGTTATGTTACACGGACATCATTCGTTTAAATTGATAGTTTATTTTTGTAGATTGTACAGTATAACACTCAAGATTTATAATCAAAGTTTCCAAATTGGTTGTATTTATATTGACTTCTTACCATTGATAATGTGACGAAAACCGCTGCAAAGAATGCCAATGAATACCACAAGAGGACATTCTGCAAAAGTAACAACAATATAATTTATTTTTGTTTTTTTAATCTTCAGACAATAAAAACATCTTAACCAGGAGTAGTCCCAGGAAGTACAAAAGTGTAAACAAAATTGAGTTAACAAAAAGTCTTCCACAAGCCCCTGGTACGTAAATAAACCAAAAGAATTGTCAATGAAAAAAAATGACTTTTATTGTTTTACTTACACTGTTACACAAACTGTCCAGTTCCGTGCCGCAGATTTTGTCACTGTTCTGCGAGGTACTACTGTAACCTGCATCAACTAGAGCTGAAAACACCAACAAGATATATTCAACGTTAATGATTACCAAACCAGATGTTACAAGCATCTATTGAGCGGTTAATAAAGTTGAGTATTCCATATTATAAGAAATCTGTATTAAAATCACGACAGCTTACTTTGTGTATCTGTTGTCCAATTTCCGGACATGTATGTACCGGTACAAGCCATGTGTGATTAAATGAATTTAGTTCTTTACTCTTTACTAGAGCACAACGTCTGCTATCAACACCGTTACCAGAACCAACACCATTCACTAATGACCACGGCCATAGCAAAAGCTACTTAATCCGAATGAGATACGATGACGTCTTACCCCATTGTTTCAGCTCAATGCATAGCGGTTCTTTATCATCTGATTGGTAATACCGGGCTTCGCATACGCCACGCCTCTGGATGTAGAAGAAGATTATGGGTACCAGCGAAACGAAACTCAGCGCTAGCCATACAAGGAACAGTACATACACGATGATCATGAACTGCAAATTAAAAACAAAAAACTTAAGCTGCATGATAAGTAATTTTTTTGCAGAGAAAACAGAAATTAATACACGAAGTTCTGATGATTATTATTGTGTTGTATAGTGTTGTATAGTATAGTTCTGACTATTTGTTTTCAAAGGAAAAATCTGCGATGGCCCTATAGCCAAATATCTTTCTGATGACATAATCTGACTGTGTGCCAAATCAAAGGCACAATCCCATCACCTACATGCCGTACTATTGGGTTTTACAAATTAAAATTTCTTACCAGCCCAGTTTGGCATCTTCCTTTGGCCCTTGTGTTGAATCTCGACATAAACTCCTTCCTGACAGCTCCTGTACCAAGGCATGATATCCCAAATAACGCTATGGCAATCAGTGCCATTATTGGACACTCCACGTAGCAGGCTATCGCAATGTATCCAATCCTATAGCAAAGAAACAACATACATACACAAAAATAAAAGACTGCTGTAGACTGGGGGAAAATAACCAGTAAATATCAAGCAACGTTGAAAGTGGTGATGTGCTGAAGATTGGCCCCTGTATAGTCTTTTTCAAAGGCTAAATAAATGCCATGAGTTTTTAGGATTTATACGATTTATAGGATCACAAGAATATTTTAAATGTTGTGAAGTTATTTAAACTGATTGGTTTGTAATGGATTGACGTACGGTTTTGAATTTATCAAAAGTTGTTATTCAACCTTGTCTGATTGTTGTCATATGGAGTAGACTAGAGATCCATCCCTAATACTTGTTATACAAATGTTTTTAATTCATATAGTGTGGGAAAACTGTGTATATATACATGTACGAAGATGTTTGCATTCGTCGGCCATACAACTAGCACTGGATGGGGAAGATAGGGGAAATATTATGGGAATCGTGCCTTGGATGATACCAGCATTAACACTCAGTATTTCATGAGGAGTATATTTGTGTATATGACTATCGAAGATTTGAATTTTGAAAAATTAAAGGTAAAAAGCAATTTTCCGCAAGATTGCCGCCATTGCTTGTTATTACCTCTATGTTTTCTGTGATGTTCCTATAAAGCCAACTATCTTTCCCATGACACACTCTGACTGTGTGGGAATTCCATGCTTGTATCATCAGAGATACGATAAAATAACTGCAGTGCATAACTGACCTTAATTGCCGACGTTTATTTATAGTTTAGAATAAACTCTTACCAATCATCCATGGAATCACTAATCAGCGTCTGACTGAAGAGTTCCGATGTTTGTTGACCGGCGATTACGGCAGCGATACAGAACAGAACTGCCCCTCCAACGAACGCCATTGTAGCTAAGAGGCTCGGGCATGGGCATCTGATGCAACAGGTCCTGCAAGGCCCGGGAACTGAAATAAAAATACATAAACATTGCGAGATGATCATGGAGTTTATATTCAATTATTCTTTCTACTCAAGGAATAGACCAATTAAAAAGGGGTTGATACTGAATGAAATAGAACTGTGCTACAAAATGTATAATGTCATGCCGTATTAAGGTCTTAAAGATGCTAGTAATTTTTTTGCGGATTTGACCCAAACATTTAGATTAAAACTGTAAATAGTTATTTCTATAGATTTGCGAATTGAAAGGTGTAAGCTTTCATTTAAGGTATCATGGGGGGGGGGGGGGATCCACTTAATGGTGATAGGCCTTTAATTGTACACACAATTTGTCATTTAACATGTTTTTTAGTTTGCAACCAACAATACATAACGTACTCTGTAAAAAGAATTGTTTAGAGGAAAAAGAAGTTTAGAAAAAAAAAAATCAGGAAAAATTGGGCCATGCAACTTTTAAGGTTACCTGGTTATGGAGCACTCCAAACAAATATAAGGATAACAATCCGCCATCGTGACATAGATGATATATATTACAACAAATTACGAAATGTCACATTACGGGTATAATAGATTGGCCCATATACAACATGGAACCATAAATCTGACTGTTAACAGTCTGGTCCCACATAAGAGATGTTACCAATGTACAGGAAACCAGAAAAATATGACCACCATCGTGGACAAAAAAGATGCATGTGTCAGTTTATTAGACTCTTATAAAAAAGGCTTATCAGACCATTTTATGAAGCACAGCACACTTTAAACGCGCCTATCATGTCCACCATTTAGGGAGTCAAAATGTACGTAAGCGGTCTAATACTCATTTTACAGGTCTCTTATTGTCGGCTCATAACTGGCCACAAAATACCCTCCCTAAAAACCCACGCAAAACAATGGTCCGGTCTTATGGGAGACGATAAACATGTGTTTCTGCATTTCTCTGCGGTCCGCGGTGACTCCATCATGGTTCCACTGGGAAACATTAAGAACGTTCCAGCTGCTCACAAATACATGTCTAGATCTTATTAGAAGAGCGTGATTCATGTACCAAGAAGTCAAATCAGTAGAACTCACTTATTATAATAAATCTTATGTATGCTCACTATATATACAGGCCTATATCACTGTCCTTCCATGTAATATTCTTTCTGAAGGATAAAAAGTGCCCCCCCCCCTCCACAATATAACCCCTTTGTCAACAAATGTGTCAACAATATTTAAAAAAATAATAATAAATAACGAGGTGTGTAATAAGGAACTGAAGTTATCTGACATATTATTATTGTGCCCAAAAGTCTTTCTTTAACCAGCGGGGTTTGTCACGCCAGCTGTTGGGCTCTTAAACATCTGAACCCAACAGTAAATCAAATTTAGACTCCCCAAGGGAGGCCATTATTATGCAGAATGACATCGTGACCCTCGATAGAGGTTTGGTTTGGGATTATTCAAAACAAAACAGGTTTTTTGGTGATAATTGGTTTTTTAAAAATCTGCTGCATTTCAGGTAAAGGTCGTGTGAACTCCTGACTCTCAGATAAAGGTCGTGTGAACTTCTGAACTACTTTGGAAGATTTGGAGATTTTCCTTGGATAGATGACTGCTAATAATAGACAGAGTTCTACCTTAACAGTGGTCCGCTGGTCAAATGCCAGTAAAACACCCGAGAACCAGGCAACATTCTAGGTATATAGTCAGGCTGGCTATTAATCAGTGTTGAAAATCATCCTTTTTGGAACCGAATTTCAAGTATGGACTAGTGAAAAAGCTGGTCGACTCATGAAATGACAGCTAAGCTAACTGGTCCTGCTGGCTTGTCACTTAAAAAGTTAAGGACAAACCCCGATTGACACACCGACATGCCTGAAAAATAAAGTTAAATTTCCATTATAATAGGAATATACTTGCACACGATGAAATTCTCCACGGCAATTGGGTAGAGGTCATGATCTGTAGAGCCTAGAGGTCATGACCTGAAGAGGTCATGGTCAATTCTGTCTTGGTCTTGGTGCATTTAATGTCTCTCCTTTATGGTATTGAATATTGCTCCTCTACGAAGAATTTACTTTGACCGTATTACACACTCGAGTCATGTTTCCATTTTTTTTTCAAATGATAAGTGATTGTTACTCACATAGTGGGAATTTGTGAACACGCAAAGTGAAGAATTCCAACACGCACTGATTGAAACTCCCTGAGTGTGTGGCGCAATAAAAACAATGGCACGTGGTGTAAATGTCACGAACCACTCTCAATACAGCACAACACTACGCATGATGGGATAAACATTGTGATGACAGCCAATAATGTTACAAGCTTTATACGACAGCTAAACTTGTCTAGACTGTATACCTTCCTCAAAATGTAATATACTGGGTTTTCTAGCTGGATTCGTTGAGTTTTGATTGGCACAATTTTGCACTCATGCATGAACCGTGGAGAGAGTATGTCACGAATCACAAAACGTCACTAAGAGTATAAAGACTATCGTGAAAAAAAAATATTATTGTCGTGCGAAAACGCATGACAGTCGGCTGGTACCCAGCACGACGGCATACATCATGCAGTTCTATAATCAATGAATGGCTTCTTGGTACCCGTGATGGTCATTGATATTGTAGAGAGACTTGATTTTAGTGATCCAGACAGTTCCATTGACAAAATTCAGGTCAGTTATTCCCAGACGTACAACCATTAAACAAGGAGAAAATATCATAACATTAACAGCATGACGTACCCGGATGTACAAAAACCACAAAATACTCGATTTATCGTCAAAGTTCAACATACAACATGACTTGTATAGGCCTACATTTAAAAACTTTACATTATAGAGTTGTCAAAGTAAATTTATCGCCTAGTATAACTTGAAAATTTGTGATTTAGGCCTATATAACATTATGGTTTATTCAATATCCGTGAGTTTAAATTAAACCATGCTTAAACCATTAAACGTAATCAATCGTTTTACAAATCTACAATCAACAAAGATGGCGGTGTGGGAGTTCAGTAACACCGCGGATATAGTCCGCATTCGACGTAATGATAAAATAATACATGAAATTTAAACCCACTGCCAGGACCTCCATGATTAAACTTACCTGAATATGGTTCTTCATAATAGACAGATTCC
Organism: Leptasterias polaris; assembly: GCA_037783415.1. Lineage (NCBI taxonomy): Eukaryota > Metazoa > Echinodermata > Asteroidea > Forcipulatida > Asteriidae > Leptasterias > Leptasterias polaris. The sequence continues at coordinate 4,172,767 of JAZGTN010000028.1, forward strand.
CCAGCAATACTTCCAGCAACCGACATGGTGAAGTAGTGTTCAAAAAGGGAACTAAACCGGATCAAAATAAAAATGTTTCACAGCATCAATCTGTGAATTGATAAATTCCGCTTACACGGAAGATGCGTGCACAACGCACAACAAACGCAGAGTGGCCAGTTCAAGATGGAGAAGTCCTACTGTTGATACAGATGTTTATCATCTTTCAATTCAACCATACTGAGTCCCAGAGGATGATGAGCTGGATCCAATGGCAGTCAGAATAACGGCTTAATTTGGTTCAGTCAATCACTCCTGTCTTTAAAGGTTAATTTGATCACAAAGTGCGGGTGGCGATGATGACATGGAATGCACGTACAATGTGTACGACACGAAGCGACTACGGGAATTGTACGTGTATTCTCTCCACACTATTATAATATCACTCACTCGTCGGTATGCTGATGATGGCGGGTGATGTATCACAAAATATTTGTCTAAACTCGTCAGGTCCTCGATCTGCTACAAAGTACGGGTCGACAGTTGAGCGTGTGAACCACCTGATTCAGTCCCTTCAACCCTCAAGGAGATATTAAGCAACTGAATATGGAACAATAAAGAACCGTTGGTGCACAAACTGATATTGGTTTACGCTGCCTATACAATTACTGTATTCGTATTGAACGTATGCGGGTGTGTACAATAGGAACGGTTGGACGCTGTGAATAGAGTTTACGTGACGTCATGTGTTTTGATTGCGAAAGCCAAACAATGCATAGTGGTTCTCTGTTGGTCATTGGACCGGTAAGGAATACCTGTTGGGTGAATCAACATGAGGGAGGACGAAAATGTGAATGTGGAGGTGAAGTTATTTCTAGCGTATTATGGATGAATAATCGGAAAATTATTTTGAGCTGTTGTGTAAATGATGAGAAATTTTTAACGATCACTTTGTGTTTTCTAAACCAACTCAACCCCTGGTGATATGCCAGGTGACAAAAAAGCACGCAGAAATGTCCACTAGCAACAATAACTTTCAATTGAAGGCTGAAAAAAAAATTAATTTAAAAAAGGGTTCCATCCCCAGTGATATATCCTACTTGAATTTCTTGTCTGTTCCTTGTGATTGAAGTAAATTGTTCTGGCAGTCTGGCAACATTTTTTTTGTCCGCGACTTTAACATTTACATGAACTCTCACGTAGGCTGCATATAGAAAAATAAGTTTCAAAGTAAACTAAATGTCAATTACATAGGAACTAAATTCTCGTTTACATAAAGTAAATATTGCACTTTATGTATACATAGGGAGCTAAAAAACAGACAAGAATTTGACCTTCCAAGTGAATGTTTATATACAAGGCCTTATTAAGGGCAGTATATCGACAGTCATTAACACGTAATTTGCCTCAGACCGAGTGCCAAAGTTTGCCCAATTAGTGGTCGCTCGATAAAAATAAGGACAGTACTTCATTCCGATTTCATATTACTTTTTAAAGTGGTATTCTACCTTTACGATAACTATTCTAGACTTTTGTGGATTTCAACAGACAGATACTTGTCGAGCTTCGGTCATTGTTTAAGAGTTACCTTCTACGGTTATTTGGTATTGGCAATCAGCAGAGTTTTCTGCTGCGTCAGACGCTATGCAGGTAATTACGTTGGACCCAATCTCCAATGAGTTTGTTTTCGTCTGAACATGTAACTGTGGGTGCGTTGCCGTCATTATCTGTTGCTGTTGCTGCCGGAATTTCTGCAGAAGAAGTAGGCAATCCTTTGTCTGTGATTACGGACATATCTACAGGACATTATGTATACGAATTCGTACAACACTACAACATGTGTAAAGTCGCCTTTAAACAATAATAATGATAAACGTAAGCGGAACTGAGTATAATGAATTTTGAGAAACTTTTAACTTCGAAGTACTACGGTTATGGAAAATATATCACTTTTTATTCCCCAAAATTTGAATTTGAGAAGCGTTTCTGTCAGAAACGCTTCTCAGACTGTGTATTCCTATGGGGAATATTCTTCCTGAGTGGAAATATTCGCTCCGGTTTTTCGGTGATATCTCAAAAACGCGACCACCTTTTGAAGTGAAATTTTCACAGGTTAGTTTTATTGTATGTACCTGACATTTATATAGGATTAACACAATCAGTAGGCTCCAATTACCAAACGTATGCAGCACCTTTAACAACGAGCAGGATACTAGTCACAGAATGTACATGTGACATTGTAGTTTGGCTGGTAAACTTGTTTTCGGGTAAGCATATTTATGTTGTGCTGAGCTAGTACTTTAGTGCGTATCTTTGAAACTGTCCTCTTCTGATTTTAGGCCTTTGCAGGTCTCTCTCGTCAGATCTTCATACAGCTCGATCCTGTTATGATTACATGTTGCATGCATGTGGGGGTGAGTAATGCGTCAAATGTCAAATTTGAAGGGTTGGGATGCCCAGAGCTTTTCCAGTCTTGCATCGAAGGATTTGACACTAGATAAACAACTAATGTAACGCCAAAGTTTGGGAGGATATTCCATTGATCGGATGGGAGAACAGTTTTACATCTAATCGGTTTCTAGTCTTAGGTACTCATCATACTGATTGCCACTTGTGTTGTGTGTCGAATATTTTGAACATCTCGATCAATATCACGATAAGCCCTTTCTCAGGCCGTTGTCATAGGGAAATCTATCCCCCGGAGATTCTGTCCCCCTTAATGGTAAAATAATTACCGTGGGCTGAAGGAGGATGATTCAAAAGAGGGCGCTATCCAAAAGTTTGTGCACAGTTCCCTGTATGGGAGACAGAATTTCCGGGGGAGAGACTCTCCTGCCACACCGGTTTTGCGCAGTGTTAAGAATGTTTGGGAATTTTATAGGGCCTTTCTACTTGCTAATAAATTACAGCTTAATATTTGTTTCGTTCTTAGGTTTGCTCAGGTGAGTCAAAATGGGAAACCTGGCACTAGCCAACACCTTCCTAACTAAACAAAAATAAAAAATAAGGAAACTCAATGTGATAATTTTGTTTTTATAAAAAACGAAAGCTGTTTTCTATGCTGCTGTAAAACTCAAGAGGGCGCTATTCAACAAGGGCGCCAGTGAATTTCAGTTCTTGTCATAACTCCATACTGGGGTCTCCATAACTGTCAGGCAGCGAGTTTTTTTAATGAGAATTCCGCTCGAGATGATTCTTCCAGTCGTCCTAAGCCATTAACAAGAAGGACTTTCCCTTCGGCATGAAGACATTAATTCAATTTGATTTAATTTTTTTGACTCTCGCCTGCAGCATTGGATGATTCGTGCATGTGTGTTGAACGAGGCTTTATGCAGACTAAGTGATTGACCAATCAGCTTAGGCTACTCTAGGATCTCAACCATAAACTTAGGCAAAACATCCTCTTTTTCAAGAGGGCGCTGTTATAACTTGTCGAAATCCCAACTCAACAGGCTGCACCACACTAAATAAACTCCCATAGCAACCAATACTAAGTGCGCTAAATATTCAAAAATACTCAAATAAGTAGCTCAAGTCTCCCGGCCTCTTGAAAACCAATCAATAATATTTTTTGACAACTAAACTTTATAGTGATTTCTTTTCAATTTTATTTTTGGCAGGTCAACCGTTTGGAATTTTTGCTATATTAGGCCTACCCCAGAAAAAACACCCCCGAGAATGTGTTTTTTCCCAAACCGACACAGCTAGCTGTCAGTTTTCATAAAGCACTTTTCCACTTCCCAAGCCAAATAGGGCGAACTAAAGCCTAAATTTATTAGGTCTCCTCAGAAGTTGAAGCACGGAACCCCCAGCAGGCTGTGATAACTTGCAATATTACACAGTCTAATAGTTACATGATCCCCAAAACTTTATTATTATTTAACAAATTTTGAGTGCCTACAATTTTTGATATTCAGCTTGGTGCATGAATTTGTGCCAATTTAGTGCGATTAAAGGCAAAGTACACCTTTGGTTTTCGGAACCGTTTGATTGTTTCAATCCTATTGAAGTGAATCTAAAAATGCTTTTTACTATCGTAAGCTGATGTAGGCTTCTAACCAATACGTTTTTATTGTTATTAATTTTAAGAGTGATTACTGAACGTAGGCTATGCCTTCCCTTTAACTCTTGACGATTTGAGAGTGAAGTAATTTGCCCATAAGAGGCAGCTAAGTGACTCTTTAATTATTGCGTGGACACTAGAGGTTGATGTGTGAATATGTTTGACAGAAACACCTGTTCGGTTATAAGGGACTCGTGAGTTGATATGAGTTTGTTATAATGGCAAACAATCTCTGTCAATTGAATGCGCGTATTGATATAAAGTCAGGCCAAATATGTTGATACGAGAGAGTCTGTTTTTAGGGAGTGGATACATTTGTCATAAAATCAATTGATTTGTCAGCAGGGATCTGTGTTGGTATGAGGGAGAGTCAAGCGTTTTGAATGGAGCGATATCACATGATTATGTGATGATGTGAGCACCTGGAGTCATTTCTGTTATGAGGGGATTGTTGTTCTTTTTTAAGACCAGCTGGAGGGGAGAGCCTCTAGACAGGAGTGTGATTCTTTTAGGCAATCCTTCGGGCTTCATCTGGTTCTGTTTCCATTCTGCTGTACTTTCATTGTTCTTGTGTCTTTTCATGTTTTTACAAATGAAATAATAAAAATATAAATGTAAAATATCGCCCCTTTGTGTTTGACATGAGGTCTGCTGATTCACGTGTAATTGAATTTGAGGGACTCACGTTCGCTAGTTTCTCCAGTTTATATAAGACTCTTCAATCCTCAGGGTCCTCTGTCACAGCATACCAAATAACCCCCCTCCCCCGCCCCCTCCCCCCATCCAACCCGGACTCGACTGTATGTGAACATGTTCAAAACCCCCGTTGTGTAAATTGATTGTTTGTATCCCGCCCATCATCCCGCCCATATATTTCAAGGTCATGTTGAGACAACCTCTACGACGAGGAGCATTTAGAAGGACATGACTAGCTGGCTCATCATGACGGAAAACGTGACCAGCTATAGCCGAACTTGAAGGCGACGCTGTCTGATGATGGTGGAGATTGGGAAGGGCACCGTGTAATGTGGAGTTTAGAGAGATTGTTGCCAAGAAACGTTCTGCACAGCACGCAACATCCGTGTATAGGAGCCATCAATGGATGTAGTGATTCGATCGGTCAGGGTCCAGCAGTCACACCCGTAGAGGAGGATGGATTCAACTGAAGTCTTCAGGATCTTAAGTTTGGAGGCATGGCCTTGCAAACGTTCATAAAATAAAAAGGTGGTTTCTAACACAGATAGCGTCTGTCCGTGAATTCTACGACCCTTACAAGAAGTAAGTTACATCCAGTTACTCGTCCTCTCAGCACATAGGTTGCCTTTACCGTGTCCAGCAATACCCTCCCCCATTGCTATTCTGTACCCTCGCCCTGGGAGTACAGTCTGTTATTACATTGGTCTGGTGCCCCAGCCTGTCATCTATCCATGTTAGAGAGAGCACAGTGGCGAGTTGTTAAGCATGACAGGCCATGATTTAGCAGCTTCAATGGAACCCGTCTCAAATCGTCGTAAGATGTATCTTTCTTGTGCCTCTTCTATCACGGAATGTGCTCCAACGGTCTTCCACTGGCTGGTCCTTGATCTGTCCCTAGATCAAGGATTGGATGAACGACACACCTCTCTGTCCAGTCACATCTTCATACAGTCACGGTTCCCAAATGCAATTCCAAGATGCATTCAATGAGTTTTCTTCCCACGCACTTCTTCATGTTTGAATGCCTTGCCTGTATCTTGTTTCCCTGCTGCCTATTCTGTCCCAGTTCAAGCGTAATGTGAAGTGGATTCCTTCAACTTAATTCTCTTCGCTTTCTTCTTGAATACCGTTTTTAGCCCGCACCTCGAGTGGCTTTTTTGTACCTTATGTGACGGGCGACTTCCACGAAATAAAATAAAGTAAAACAACATGTTTAAAACAGAGCAATCGACAATACAGCTCAACAATTCTGCCCCGACATTCCGTAGAGATTATGTCCTGAAAACTTGGAACTGGACGCTATCTTAACTATAAATTGAGTTTGTCGAATTCATTGTAATGCGAGTTTCGACACAAACTCATATAGAAGGAATTTATCAATCGAAGACCCAGCAATTTGAAGTTACTCCCAAAGACCTTTCCCATAATAAGTAAATTGCACATTGCGCGTGCGCAGTAACACTACAGGTTTGCAAAATGAGGGAACATCACGCCTAATATACCTTTCCATTGTTTATAAACAAACGCACTGGTTGGCATGGACGGCCGAATGTTAGTAAAACATTCAATCGTGTTAACAGATGTTTTAACCATTTTTTTCTTTTTTTTCTGCAAACCTTCAGCTAAATACATTTCCTACCAGTTGTTGCTTTGTTTCCAACAAATTCAACACTATTTTTGAATATGTTGTGTAACATTGTTATAAACTGTGGCTTTCTGTTTTTGTTTTGCATTTATTGTTTTTCATAGTTTTCTAACCTCGGTTGACAAAATCTCGAGCTGTATTTTTAATACGCGTTGTTGCGTCTTTTAGAGTGCAAAACTCTATGGAGTTTGCCCACCACTAGTGTCTGTACGCATGCGTGAATGTAATTAGAATAATTATTTCATGGGATGGGCTAATATATTGGTGGGTAGATGGACGTATTTCTTACTTTCTAAGCATAGAAGAGTTTCGCTAAGCATAAATATATTACCAGACAATAATTATACCACGTTGGATTGAGACATCTTTTTGCTTAGCAGACAAATTCTGCTAAGCAGCTGAATACAATTTGACCACGGGCTTTACAAACTGAATGGTATGGTGGACTTCTGATTAAAAAGGGAAGTCTGAAAATCGCCTGTGAAATCATCAACAACTACTGACTTTAAAGGCGCCGATTCTTTGAATTACAGACGAGCTAGACCATGCAAAGATAATTGCACAAATTGAATAATGCAGTTTCTTAATTGAAGTAGAAGGCAAAGATGTATCATTCAAGAGTTGTGAAATTGAAGTGGGGTGAAGTGCCGTGTTGTAAATTACAAAACGGGCCGGTAGGGCTCTGGAAAAAAAGTGAAGCACACAATAAAGACTCGTGGTGAACAGGGCCGTGCAATTTACAGTAATTCTACAAATTGATTTGGAAGTAACGGAGACGTGATGATTTGATTCTACGCTAAGTGTGTTGTAGGGAAATGAATAATATTTTTGGAAATCTTGCTTGCCGAGTCTAGCTAGCCCTTGGTAAGATTCCTAGTCACTGCTGACGGCACAATTTTAGGTACATTCCATCACCCCTTGGGCCTAAGACATTTTGTGTCTACTTTTATAGCGTATAAAGCAAACTGTTCAACAGTTTTTTTAAATTATTCACAAATCGTTTTTAAAATGTCTTTTAAAGGCACTGTACACGTTTGGTAATTACTCAAAATATATTAGCATAAATACTTACTTGGTAACGAGCAACGGAGAGCTGTTGATAGTATAAAACATTGTGAGAAACGACTCCCTCTGAAGTAACGTAGTTTTTGAGAAAGAGGTAATTTCTCACTAAAATAATAAAAGACTTCTGGCCAGAAGAAGCCTTTTATTCCTACCTGAAAGCACACTAATTTGTACAACAAGGGTGTTTTTTCTTTCATCATTTTCTTGCAACTTCAATGACCAATTGAGCCCAAATTTTCACAGGCTTGTTATTTTATGCATTTGTTGGGATACACCAAGTGAGAATACTGGTCTTTGACAATTACAAAACGTGTTCAGTGCCTTTAAAAAGGTCGCAGCACAGCTCCTGCTCGAAACTTTTTACCGTAATTGGATTATTCAAATAAAAGACTGTTGTATCATTTACAGCGAAATATGATGCAAGTCATAATGTTCAACTTAAAAACCAGCGCAGACGAACAAAGGGCAAAATCCATCAAGGGACCCCTTTCCATCCGTAACAAAAGCTCCGACTTAAAACCGGACACTGAGTGAGGCATATTCGGCTGTGACATTAATTTTGTGTTGAATATTGTAAAGGTTAATTTGATTGTGAGCAGTCTGCCGTGTCGGAACATCAAATGGAAAATTGGTCCACCTTTCTGCAAGAAGGTTTTATTGTTAAACGTGAAAGCTGTTTCTATTTTGGTCATTTTGTTTGGGGAGAATAGTTCAGTTTTGCTAACTTAGTAACGATAGTTTTCGTCTCGTACAAGGGAAAATTTAAATCAGTGTTCGGTGGCTCCGATTATTATTATATGTTTTTTTAATGATTTGCGCTCAGTATCACATAATTACATCATGCCTCATCATTGGGTTTTGTTCTTCCCCCACCCCCATTCTTTTACAAACAACTCAAAATACTATCCACTCCTCAGGCCACGCTACAAATCCCGAATTGTATTTGCCATTGATGGCCGAAGGGAATCATCGAAAGACAGTTTTGTAACAAGCCTTATTTTCATATATTAAAGACAATCAAATATTGCTTTAATTTTTATTTAGTTATTTATTAATCTATTACTGTCATTGCTGTTATTATTAATGTATTTTATTTATTTATTTATAATTTTTTTTAAAATCTTGTTAGTATTCTTATCGGTTTTTTCATTTTATTTCGTTTGTATTATATCATATTTTTTTTATTTTATTTTATGTTTATATAATTGTTATTATTTTTAAATATTTTTATTTTACTAGTTTTTCATTTATTTTTAATTATTATCACTCTTATTATTATTTTATTATTTATTATTATTATTTATTTATTATTATTATATTTATTATATATATATATGGGGGGGGGGGGTTCTTTATAGAACCATTCGTTTGTGCATGTTTTCGATCTCATTTTGGGAGGGGGCACGTTTCCTGAGCAGAATCCCCCTGTTGGTTACGCCACTGTCAAAAGGGCACCCAACGGCTTTGGATCAACAAATTAGTTCAAGCAAAATCTTGGGCCATGTCCAAATTTGGCTTCGGCAGTGGCTACCTAAAACAAACAAAAAAACTATTCTTCAACGTGATCGCTTCAGCCAACGGCCATTATAGACGTAGCCAAAGTCAATCTAGCCAAAGTCAATCGTGTTAAAACACACCATTGAGGTCGACTTCGATTGAGGAAAGTGACTTCCAATGCATGCAGTTAGCCAGCAGAACGTGGCAGCAGGAAGGTCGGTCTGTTGTGATTGTTCAAACCAACGCCCCTCTACATCCTGATGATCTGATTAATAAGACCAAAGTAAATGGATTGAATCTGGGAAGCTGCTAGTTTGATAAGGTGACTCCTGTGTTTGTAACGACAACCTTGTTCTTAAACGGCTAGTTTTGTGTTTAGGGCATTTGTAGTCATTATACGCCCCTTGCATATGACGTCACAAACCCAAACAGCGTCCTCATCCGAACTAGCGGCGGCCACGATTACTACTACGACTGCTGCTGAGGGTGTTGCTAAGGACGTCCCATATAGACCATGTGACCTGTGACATCACATGTTTACAAAAGAGCCACAGAGCCCGGACTTCCTGCAGGCACAGTTTGTACGCAGCAATTGTTTTATGGAGATTGCACTGTCTGATTTTTCTCAACTTTGTATATTATAAAGAAAGGGGGGGGGGGGGGGGACACTCAAAAGGTGTACAGCTGTTACTTTTGTAACTCTTTAATTTATGTGAAAATTTTGACACAAAATGTAAATTTTCCCATCTGACCAGTGTAGTATCTTGCCTGTCGGGAAATGCATTAGAACGTATAAGGTCACTCTTTTTGTAAACAAATGTATACCATGGTCTTTATCAACGCACAATGACACGGAAATCTAGCCGTAGCCGTAACTGTAGACGCCCATTCGGACACAGCCTTTCATTTGTTGAGAGGGTTTTCGGCGCATACACGTCTGTTTGACTTCATCGGCAATTGCGGCCAATGCAAGAGTTTCCGTTTGATGTTACTAATGTTGTCAGGCTCGGTCTTTGACTGATTAGAACCTGTGTGCTTTAAAGGGTGTGTACAACATTGGTAATTTTCAAAGACCTGTATCCACACTTGATGTGACCCATCATATACATGAAATAACAAACCTGTAAAAGTTTCAGCTCAATCGGTCTTCGGGGTCATGAGAAAACAGTGAAAAACCCCATTATATGTTTTAACTTTTTTTAAAACATCAGATATTATCCTGCAGGATAAAGACTATTGTTTTACTCATTTCCTAAAAACTATGGCATTTCAAGCCAAAACTATTTCAAGTAAAGTTTTCCAACATGACCATCTTTATATACCATGTGAACATTTATATTTTCAATCTTACCAATGTGGTACACACCCTTTAAAGACGCAGATCCAGTAGGTAAGTCCTAGGGGGGGTCCTGACTTCTAGCCTGCTCAAGACAACTTTTTGATGCTTCTTCCTTTTTACTTCCTTTTCCCTTTTGTACAATTACTTCCTTGAGATTAATTTTTATTTTTAGTTCGCTGGACAATTATTTTCTTGACGAATGTTCCCGTTCCCGATGAGAATTGCTTTCTTCCTGAAAGAGAGCTCAACCCAAAATCAAACACGAAAAGAGATGGAAAATAAATAATGCATCTACGCTCAGACAACAACCTCCACTCTGCTCGCAATTCCCTCTTTTCAGCCTCTTAATCAGTTTAAGAAATCTCCAAGACTGGCTTCACAAATTCAATATTGGAAATTGAATTATTGCTTTCCACAGACGGTTCTTATTTACTTGTAACGGAATTTCGAGACGCAAGCTTTTCTTCTTCTTCTTCTTCTTTGTCCATCAGGGACATAGACTAACACCAATTTGCCCTTCCCCCCGTTATACGATTTTGTACACGTCTTTCTCTCAAGAACGTTCCAAGGTCTGAAAGTTTTAACTTTAATGTTGTTGTTTTTATTTCTGTGACTCAATAAGTATAGTTTTAAGTGCATTACACATTTTACAAGTCCTCACACACATTTCAGTAATATTATAACAATTAAAATTCATCAGGCGCTATTCCATCAAGATCATAGCGCACGTAACACAACTTATTGTGGATACCGATAGAGGTGAGTCTTAATAGCTTTACGAAATAGAGATAAACTAAAAGATTCCCTAATACAGGAGGAAGATTGTTCCAAATATATTGGTCCAGCTATACTCAATGCTTTTTGACCCAGAACTTTGTTTGCACGAGGAACATTGAAGTGATTGATGTTAAGTGTGGACCGAGGACAACTGTGTATTCAGTATTTTATAAAAGTCGCGGTTCAAGAAAGAATTGCATGCCTAAAGAGAACTTATTCGAAAGGGTAAATAGATCGCCTTTGATATCGGAGTACTTTGCCCTTGAATTTGCAAGTCTAGAAGTATCTCGCCAAGTAGTCTTGAAAATGACAACAGAATGACAGAAACGAATCTGAATGAGAAGAACGAAATCATGTGTGCAAGAAAACGAAATTGAAAGCTACCGTAGCTTTAAAAAAAAACACTGGTTTAAATCAATTAGTTGATAAAACCAAATTAGATTTTGCTGAAATTGACCGGAAAAGCCTTTGAATATTGCATCGGTAATTCAACACCCGTTCTGATGACAATTCGGGTTTCCCGCCAATCTCACCAAGTTTTCATTCAATTTCACGCCTGACTCATTCAATTGAGATTGAAATTGAAAAAATATCCATCAGATCTTCATTCAACAACAAAACGCAATCAATCAATTTCACTGTACAAGTTTCTATGGTCATTTGGCGTCATTCCTCCCCTGCGTAAGAGATGCGTTCAAAATGAAGTGTATCCCAATTTCATCTGCACTAGGTGTAAAGGCTGGATTGGGCCTTTGTTTTCACTATTTAATGGGCAAACACATTTCAATTTTCAATCATTTTTTCGCTGTTCCTGCAAGTTCGATTGTAAGTATAAAACTTAGAAATAATTTTACACAAAACTTAAGAATTAATGAGCAAAGTAAAAGAATAAACAAACATATACCAGCAACAAGATGCCCCCTATGGATTTATCCAAAAATGGTTGTGTTCAAACATTTTGAGCACATAGAGAGAGAGAGAGAGAGAGAGAGAGGGGGGGGGGGGGGAGAGAGAGAGGGGGGGGGGGGGGAGATCATCGTGTAAACCAGACCCTTAGCCTAACCCTTTTAATTCACCGTTTCGTGACAGAACCTAAATTAGCCTGATATAAATCGTAAAGACGTCAATAATTGGAATACACAGATCTCAGAATAAAGAGGAAAATCCTTTCGGTTGATTTGTAAAAATCAAGAGAAATTCAATGGCCAATATTTCTTTCAAACTATTACTTAGACAAATTTAGAAGTTGTTCTGGAAAACCTATTTCGCTGTCATTATGAGATTTACTTGTTTAGAGGGGGGATGGGTCACTATTTTACTCCATGTAAATATTTGTAATTAAGTGTGGAAATAAACACAAAATAAAATATAAATAAACTGAATTTAATAAAATGTAGTTAAAGGTATACAGGATTTGTATAGAGCTGACAAATAGTCGCAGACAGTGTTCATATTTTGTGTGATCAGCCACCTGTAATTAAAACAAACTGTGAACATTTGGGCTTAATCCGTTGTGTGAGTCAGGAGACAATAGGGAAAAAACATGCACAATTTTCAGCATGTAAACACATTGTCCTTATTTCTGGTTGTAATTAACCGAAATAATCTTTTCCGTGTTTTTTTCATGTTTATATACAGTTCCCTCCAATATGACTTCATTTCAGAGGGAAATAATTCACACACAAAAATTGTTTTAGTATGAACTTCATAATCAGTAAAGCTTTCAGACTAAATAAAAGTAAACAACGATGGTTGTTTTTGTACGTATCAATCTTGTAAAAAAAACTTAAAATAGAGTTGAAATGAATCTCAGACTTCTCTCAGGAAAAACAATCACATCAAACAGAATGGTTACCTTGTCGGGCTCCAATTTCCATTAAACGTCAAGCCAACAAAAACAACTGAACCTTGATTCCCTTTATCTTTAGAAAATCGTCTTCCTAACTCCATCAAACGTCAGCCTACATTAAACGCCTCCCGGCCATTCGAGATACCGTAGATATAGGTATTCTGTATAACATTTGAAATCCGGGCAGGAAAGCGAGCCTTCTAAAAATTAAGGGCAGTTTTCATGACAGCGTCACCTGCAAACTCTAAAATAACCAAAAACGACCCGGATCTGGGTTTCGTGAGGCCTGACCCATTATTTAATGGGTCAATATGACCTGAAATCTGTGTCAAATTGACCGAGAAATTAGTCAGATTGACCCAGAATCCGGGTTAATATCCACTTTTTTTTTTACCAGTGTCCGGGAAGTGGGTCAAGTTTCCTCTGACCCGTTTGTGCAGTACAACAAAGGTACAGATTAATAATTGATTTGTTTTCCATCTCAGCCGAGTCTGTTGATGGGAGTGATACTAAATGAATCTCGTTTACGTGTTCTATTGGTAATTTAACAGTAAAGGTAAAAGCACGTAATGCCACCAAATGTAACTATATTGGTGCTTCACAAGACACTGTAACGGTACAAAACAATCTGATGCAATGTATCAGATCAACGACAGTGAATGTAGAATTTGTAAGTATTTTTCAACGACTTGAAACATAGTAAACCACATTATTTCATCACCACCAAAAATTGAAGATAACAGTGCACACACTTCATTAATTTGAAAACTAAATTTAGATCGTGCTCAAGTGTTCTAGATTAAAATATGTAAGTATATTATCTGAAATGTTTTGTAAGCTTGAACCCCACCGTATAACAGTAAGGGTTTTAACTCTCAATAATACAACACAAAAAATCAACATTTGATCATTATAGTTTGGGCCTTATGCACATGACGTCATTTGAGTTGGGCGGCCCGGCCAAAGGTAAAAAGAAGGTTGCTTATTGGCCCATCTTTAGTTTCCAGTTGTTTATGTGTTTTAACATTGTTAACCGAGGCCTATAAGTTTCAGAACTTCAGGAGCTTTACTCAATTAATTATGATAACTATTGGCATTGCAACTTTGCACCGAAACTGACAATACGTCGCCACGAACTGACACTAAGGTTCAATTCACCATTACAACACACGGCGCGCACCAGCCTCAAGAACAAAAGCACCGTGCAGTTCAAAGCATCAAGTATCAACTCTGTAGGGAATCTAGTTGAATTAACCTTAAAATTTGTAGGAAAGTACGAAAGCCCAATCGAGCCACTGAAGTATATATATTATCAGCGGGAACTAATTCGTTATAACGAATTATTAATTCATATAATTTGGCTTTTTAACCCAACAACGATGTGTGCTTAACACACATCGTTGTAGGGTAAAAAAACAAATTATATTCATTATCCCCGATGCAAAAATTAACATCTAGGCCCTATTGAATTATAATCGGTTAAAACGAATTATTAATCCGTTAAAACGAATTAATAATCCGTTAAAACGAATTAATAATCCGTTAAAACGAATTAGAATCCGTTAAAACGAATTAGTAATCCGTTATACCGAATTACAATTGGCCCACCTCCATGGTGCGACTGGACGGCCCAGTGCGAATTGATGATTTCGGATGTTGATAGCCGTTGACTACAACAACGATGAGTTATGGAACTTTTCGGCGTTCTTGCATATACGAAATCTTCAATTCGGACTCGGCCGTTCAGTCGCACCATGGAGATGGGCCAATTGTTAATTCGTAATCGTTATAACGAATTTAAATTCGTTATAACGAATTAGTAATCCGTTAAAACGAATTAGTAATCCGTTACAACGAATTAACAATTGGCCCATCTCCATGATGCGACGTACTGTACGGCCGAGTCCGAATTGATGCCTTCGGCAGGGGCCGGCTATGTGGATATGGCCGGAACGACGGTCGGGCACGGCCGCACAGTCACACCATGGAGGTGGGCCAATTGTTAATTCGCTAGAACGTATTATTAATTCGTTTTAACGGATTATTAATTCGTTATAACGAATTAACAATTGGCCCGGGCCCACCTCCATTGTGCGACTGTGCGGCCGAGTCCGAATTGATGATCCCGGCAGTGGTTTAATGGCAGGAACGCGCGCCGCATCCGCAATCATCAAATCGGACTCGGCCGTACAGTACGTCGCAGCATGGAGATGGGCCAATTGTTAATTCGTTATAACGGATTATTAATTCGTTTTAACGGATTACTAATTCGTTTTAACGGATTACTAATTCGTGTTAACGGATTACTAATTCGTAATAACGAATTAGTAATTCGTTATAACGAATTAGTTCCCGCTGATATATTTCAGTGGCACGATTGGGCTTTCGTAGGAAAGCTTGATTTTAAAAAGCGTTAAACTTTAAACCCCGTTTTCTCCGATTGCTACGCTTTTTAGTAATACCTACGTGTGCGTCAGTTTGTGGCGTCGGTGACGATATGTGCGTTTTCCATCATTGCATGATCGTTTACCTCTAACATGGCGGCGTGGTGTGACGTCAAAACATAATGTTTATAATAACAGTAAATAATAACATCATTGAATAACTTAAAATAGTTGTGAACTTTTGCGGGACACCACACTAAGCGATAAACCATCTCATGGTGAATATTATGCCCTACTTTTGGTAAGACATCTATTTGTAGTCAGTCTTGAGGGTACCTTGACAGTACAATGTAAACAGTTTGACCTTCCATTTAAATTGTGACAGAAAGCCGTTATCGATCAACCCGCTTAAGAACACTGCTCAAGTCTCGTGAACGTCAACGTTTTAGTGCTTGATTTTGTTCCATAATATAATGTGCTGCACCAAGTAGCAAAAACTGCCAAGAGTCTTCTCGCTGAAAACAGCACCGTACTCAGGCTCTGTTGCTTCTGATCAGCAGAGTGTGGGTTCGAGTCCTGGTCGTGACAATTGTGTCCTTGAGCAAGGAACTGTAATTGCTTTGTCCGTAAAAGAACCCACACTCATCGTGGTAGAGTAGTGGTTAACCCACGTGTTTCTGGTTCACATAGCAAGCTCCCTACTTCACAGGTTTCCTTAGGCTTGCGAGCTACAGCAATTAAGTTCACTTATGAGACATCCTTGGTTTCAATACCAGAAACATGTAACAATAATTTATACAGCATTTTCGTGCATCTTTAAGGCAACACACTGCACTGCATGTTAAAGGAATACTTTGGAAAGTACAGGAGCTGTTCATTATCATGATGTATTTACAATCCTCAGGGAAATTAGGTGGAAATTAGAAAGTGACGGACTTGTTTTCCTCGAGATTGCTTGGAACTGGTTGCCTGTGTAATAATGTTTAAAGGGACACGTTTCTCAAACGTGCAGGTTTCAAATCAAAAATCGTGGTTATTTTCAATAATGTAAAGAAATAAATTATTATATACTTATTGTTTTCGTTTTCAACTTGTTAATTGACCTTGTCAATAAAGCAGTCCCATTTAGCAGTATTTCTTGTCATACACGGTAAAAACTGGGGAGTTAAAATTGATACCATGAGTGTTCTCACATTATTAGATACAAAAATAAATAAACACAATTTACAACATAAGGTGTTAAAATTTCTGCAAAAATAATTACATTTAGTGGTGCCATTTTAACACCATTATAATGTTAATTTTGAAGCTATCTTCGGTATAATTATGTGAGTTTTGAATTGAATTGAATTGAATTGAATTGAATTTGAATTGAATTGACAACACATATGGTGTAAATTTTATCACCCCAGTTTTTGCAGTGTACAAGTCTTTATTTCCGATGGTTGACCACGTAGTTTAGGCATTTATTGCAGTAGACATCTGACTTGAATCACCCGGATAAGATATCAGTGCCAGTTACTTATTTAGTATCTAACCCTAAAATGACTTCACGATTCGACCGGAGCTACCGTTACTTATAAATAAGGCTGTCGAGTATCACCGCATCACCTTTAGAGCACTCATGATACCGTTCGACACTGGGGTTTTCAAATTGACGCCACGGGATATAGATACCAAAAAAGGAATAAAAATTTACAACACAGGGTGTTAAAATAACACTATATAATTTCTGCCAACACAATTACATTGATGTTATTTAACACTCTGTGGTGTTAGTCTTGGGTAGGCCCTATCTATATATGTGATAACACCCATGGTATCAGTTTAAACACCCGAATGTTGACAGTGTCACTATAACCCGTTGTAAATTAGAGCCTCGCTTAATATAATCGAACGCTCTAAAAACGGCCAGATCAGAATTCACCCGGATCCAGTCCCACGTGGTGCCTGACCCATTTGGGTCAGTATGACCCGGATTCTGTGTCAAAATGAGTCAGAAATGGATCAATCTGACCTAGAACCCGGATAAACCCCATTCTTTAGAACCATTTCCCGGGTCAGCCTGACCCGGGAATTGGTTCGAGTTTGGTACTCGGAACCCGGGTCAATTCTCACTTTAGGGAGTCTTTCGAGTGTACATGATGTCATTGTAGCATCATGAGCGTTTTATACCGTAAGCAATTCGGTAATATGCATGTCAGCCTCACACATAATTCAATTCAATTCATTCAACTTTATTCATCCCAAATTGAACAGCTCCATATCGAAACATAAGTGAAGATGGCTTTTTAGCCGAACCAGTTGAAATCACACTTAATTCTGTATGTCACCAAATGTTGAACTGTTTGTTCCCTTTGAAATCCTCATCAGACCACGGCCATTATTGATTCGATTCCTGATCAGTAGCCGGGTACTCATCCGTGAAGTGCAGGCGATCCTCCCTCCCTGCTGCGCGGTAAAACAGCCGCCGCATTGCTTGTTGGAACTTCTTGTATTTGAAGGCGTAAATGAAGGGATTCACGCAGGAATTCATTGATATGAGCGCAACGGAAATGATGTAGATTGTAGTGTCAAACGATAGTCTACGCCATCCCATGTTGTGAAGAAAAAACATGACTTGGTTGAGTGACCAGCAGAGAACGAACGTGGCGAACACAATCAGTAATGCTTTAAACGTGTTGCGTCTTGCCCGTAACAGCGACTCGCCTACCCCGTTGCGATTGTTAGGGTCTTGATCGGACACCGAAGGTACGATCCTCCGTGCACTTTTTGATATCGCTACAGCAATCCCTATGTACATATATGACATCAGTCCCAGAGGAATGATGTACTGTAACAGGAAGATAACCACGGCAAGTCCGTTGCCGTTTGCCTTGGCCACGCAATGCCCATCACCGCTGACTGACCATTGAAACAAAACATAGAGTCGAAATGTTAGGACAATTAGCCAAATACTGGCTAACATCAAACCGACGGGTTTCTTACCATGGAAGAGTCTCCCGTAGCGGTATGGATGAACAATAGCGAAGTATCTCTCAAACGTTATCGCTATGAGGCTGTAGGTTGAGGCCACAAAGAGCGTGAAGAGGAAATAACGAGAGTTCCACAAGACGCAGCTGAGTACGCCAGCGATGCCTTGGGGTATAGGGTCAACTTTGGGGAGGTTTCCATGGATGAGAATGAAGACTGATCCCAATAAGTCGATCGTTGCTTGGTGGAGGATCAAGGCGTTGGTGTTCGTGTGCATAGAGCGTTCAAAGATGATGACAAGACTCACCAGACCATTCCCGAGGATACCCAAGATACCAGATAAGGTGTTTATCACAAATAGGGATGTGTTAACTGAACCCATGGCCCAAATAATACAAGGAAAACTAGACGACGGTTACATTCAAATGCAGCACTGATGCACGTGTCTATGTACATTCAACAATGCGCTCGTCCGAGTTGCTTTCAGTCTTGCCTTCGTTGAAGCAAGTGGCGTTTGTAGTTGAATTCTGACCTTTAAATACAACATTACTGTCACGTGTGCACGAAGAACCACGTTCAACCTCAAATCTGTAAGACGTGGTGGTATCTCAAATTGTGTTAATGGTGGACCAATTACATACGCGCGTTACTTCCCACGGACCAACCAAAATTGATTTAGCGTGAACGGTGAACATTTAGGTCGCTCGTAGTCTTTTTGCTCCAAAGCTGTGAATGAAATGAGAGAGTTGCGACATGGAAGGCTAGCGCAGAAACTAGGATAAAAAATTGTAGGGGGGCACAATTTTTCTTTTTTGGGGGGCACTTCTGGCTAATGAAAACTGTAGTTTCCGTTTGCATTTTTTCTTAAACAAGCCCCTTTTAAGCGCTCTCTTTAGGTAATTTAATTTGTTTTTGCTAGATAATCTACCATGAAGGTAACAAACACATTGTCTGCGTGTAGTTAATATGCAAATAGTTTTTAAAACACTGAAAATACTACATTAGGGCTTAATGCTCATAACATGTAACTTTTTTCTAAAAATTAACTAAAAAGTCAAGATTTTATTTTGCAGCACCCAGAGGGGCGGGGGGGGGGGGGGGACGGACGTCAATGGAGGCAAGCCCCCCGTTCCCCCGCACCATCGCGCCCCCGCGCCCCGCGCCACTTAGACTTGACTCAAGTCCCAATCCCGTGCAAGGCCCTTCCTTGCCTCATCGTCAGAAAACTATTATTTTGCGCTCTGCATTCCCCAACCTGTTCCGCGCGCGGGACAGGGACTTGACGAACCCGCAGTTGCCTGATATGTAAATTTATTCACTTACGAATATGCAAAGTTATGGCGCATTACTTGTTGTCCAATCAAACGCGTTCAAAAAGAAGACTCGTTGATTTTTTTATTTGCGGGGGTGGTAAAGTACTTTGTCGAGGATCGAAATGCATGAATATATATAAAAACTACAAATTTATTTGAATTCAAGTTAATATTACGTATACATTGGGATTGGTATTGTTTGCAAATGCATACTTTGAATTGTTGACAAATGCAATTCAGCGACTTAAAACACCCACCCCCTCTTCCGCCCGGCAGCCATTCTGGAGATGCTTACGTCCATAGATACATGATACAAACGTCACAGAGCAAGATGAATACTAAATGAAAGGGGCGGCACTTCCACGCTCCCATTGGATTTGTACATCTCCCCATTTGGGGAGATTTTTCTATTCAAATGCGTGGAGTAGGAAACGACCCCGTCAAGTCCCTTGATCGCCACCGCATAAATAACTACATTTTGTCGGTGAGGGCGCACTGGTATTCTGTGGCTGCATGCTGGCGCGTTACGTTAGGAACCTCGCACGAGAAAGGGACTTGAATCAAGTCTACGCGCCACTAGGAGGAACATTTTTCCTCCTTTTTGTTTTAACCAAATATTTTTTCTAATCGTCAAGTAGTCGCAACTCTCCCAACATGCGGCTCTGGTTTTACTCCACTAGATTGCGATTTGATGAAGTTCCTTTGATGTATGTTTCAGCAGAGATGTTTTGACTGACTTCTCCTCTACTGTGATTAATATCCTTCGGCCATTTCATTTAACTTTCTGACAAAGATTAATCCGTACCGGCAGATGGAGTAATATCTTTTTTTCTCATTGATTATAATATTCTGATGATGTAATGTTGAATGAAAGAAGCCCACAGCATTATAGTTTTGGACAAATCTCTTCTTGGCATTACTTGTTTA
Organism: Leptasterias polaris; assembly: GCA_037783415.1. Taxonomy (NCBI): domain Eukaryota; kingdom Metazoa; phylum Echinodermata; class Asteroidea; order Forcipulatida; family Asteriidae; genus Leptasterias; species Leptasterias polaris. The sequence continues at coordinate 4,193,274 of JAZGTN010000028.1, forward strand.
ACCAACTTTGCTTTTGCCCACAGAAAGTATATAATACAATACAATATAATAAAATGTATAGCATCAATAATATATAGGTTCACTTATAATAGTAATTTTCGGCAAAAAAGCAGTCTGTTTCACATTCTTTCGGGTGTATTAAAGCGATTTTTGCTTCTTCAGTTGACAATTTCAATTTGAGGCATGGTAATTTTATATAGCATTATATTCTATAACACTTAGGCCTATAAGGTTTTCTTTTTTAGCCATGCGAAATTAGTATTTACTTTAATTAGCAGAGTGTCTGCAAAATTTACAGTTCTGCGAAAATTTCTGATTAGAATTTGAAGGTTGTTCGAGTGTATTGTTAACTCTTGAATGGTGATGATTTTAATCGCACGACCCTGAAGGATAATTGCTTATACATTAAGTGAAAATGAGTTACCGTTTTGGAACAACGCGACGCATAAATAGACCTCTTAAAGGTATTATACAGGATTGGCAGAGCTGACAAAATAATCACAGACAGTGTTCATGTTTTGTGTAATCAACCACATACATGAAATAACAAACCTGTGAAAATTTGAGCTCAATTGGTCATCGAGATCACGAGAAAATAGTGAAAAGAGACCTTATATGTTTTCTGTTTTTCAAACATCGAGTTTATTATCGCTCGCGATAAAAACTATTGTTTTACTAATTTCTCAGAAACGATAGCATTTTAGGCAGAAATATTTTAAGGAACCCTTTCTACCATTACTTACTTTAAATCATGTAAGTTATGTGTGAATCTGTGAACATTTGTGTTTTTCGATCTTACCAATAGTGTACAGGCCTTTAAGGCACGAGACAATTTACGGGCATTAATTAAAAGCAATCTCCGAGAAGAAAATTAATTCACATTTCAGTTTTTTGGGCAGGTATAGTGAAGTACAGTTAGAAGAATGTCTCTTGTGCTGCCAAAGTGATCCTTTTGAACGCAGTGCAGTTGGTTGCCTCCAAGTTGCCTGTGAAAAAATGCCCTGTGTGACATAGCCTTTATTTGCCGAAAGTGACAGAGGGAAACCCTTTAACTAGATTCAATTCAATTTGACTTTAGGAAAGTCATTTTCCAGAACTTAATACATTTTTGGTAAAATTTTCATATAACAATTTATATCATAATTTTCTGAAAATTGAAAAGATGCAATATGTTGTAGTTAGTAATGAGTTTTTACAGTAGCATTGACATTTAGTTTACAGACGAAGGATGTCTGCGTACATAGGCTACAACTCAAACCGTCAGATTGAGCTATGTCCGGATCGTGAGCTCATACCAAATCAGACCATCACCTTGTCACATCTAATTTGATAACATATTTGTTCATTCCCTAGACTCTAATAACATCCTTTATTTGAAACTGCGTAAGTGGCTGCAGGAAGTTGGGACTGCGTTGTATTTGATCTACTGAGGGTCAAACTAGACAACAGGCCTGAACACAGGAAGAAATGGTAACCAACGTTTTTTGATATCGCATTTAATTTCAAAATAGATGAAACTCATCAATCTTCATAAATTGTCAGAACAAAATCTATATAAAGTCTTTGTTAAATTTAAGATTACACAAATACTGAGGCATAATATATTTCTACATCGTGGATTGTTTTTCTTTGATGGATTACTGCTGAACAAAAATAGATTAGTATTTTCAATGGGTGGAAGGGGATTAAATAACAATTAACAATAGCGCCCTCATCATGCTCGCATACAGTTTTAGCTCCGCGAAAAATCGCGTTTTTATCCTTTCTTTTTTGTTTTTCGGATCTTGTTTTTGATTCTTGGTGTTTTTTATCAATCCTAGCTACCGCTGGACCGTGCAAAATATAAAATTTTAAGTACAGGAGCATGCATGCATGAGGGTCTGCACGTTTGTAGCCCAGTGGCGGCGGTTTGTTCAGTAAAGACAAGACAAGACAAGACAAGATCTTTGCCACTTAGGCTAAGTAGCTGTTTAAGGCAAAGTATACGTTTGGTTTTTGGGACTGTTCGGTTGTTTTATTCCTATATAAATGTAGATATACACACTAAAAGTAACCTGTGAACAAAATATTATTTCAAAAGGTGGTAGCGTCTTTGAGATATTGCCGATTGTGTCCGCGGAGGAAAAACAACCCGTAACTGGAATACACAATCTGATAAACGTTTCATGCAGAAACGTTTCTCAGATTGAAATCTTTTTGCCTCTCTATGAAACCACATTCCCTTGTAGGGAATCGTTGATCAAAATGTTACACAATATCAACAGCTGCAGTGCTTCTTACCAAGTAAGTTTTTATGGTCATTAATTTTTGGAGTACTATACCCTCCCTTTAAATTATAAATGAAGGTTAAAAGCTATAAGAGGATTTCCCAAGACAGAAATGATATAATTCTCTTAAAGAACAGTGAATAAGTTAAAGTTCAACGAATCATAAGATCTCGGTACCAATACAGTTTTACTAAAATGTCCAGGAGCAGGTTCGGTTGGCTGGCTAGAGTCGACTAGACTTAATACTCGAACGCATGCATGGTTGACTTAGCTAGTCCAACTGGACCAACCTAGCTCCGGAGCACTGTTTCTCTAGTTAAATAACGAAGTTACGTCCTTTTGTCAAGATGGCGTTTTGGAACAATACATTTCTCTCTTCGATACGTCATCGCCATATATTATTGGTTGTCATATTTGCCGAATCAATCGACTAAACGCATTCGAGTGAAACACAGACCACGCATGCGTGATTTAAACGGCAAATTTACTAAAGGTTAACACCCTAACTTACTCCATGCTGTACCCACTGATCTCTATTATACTGACTGGATAGCGGGTTGAGTGCGTTCATTGAAGCCACCGCAGCTCAGTGGACGCCATTTTGAAACACCCAAAATAACAAAAAAAAACAGCGTGGGGCATGCACATCTGTGCATACAATCCTGTTTTTTAGCCGAAATTTTTGGGGGATTTGATTGTTTTTTTCTTGGGGTGGGGGGGTGCATGTTATGTATTTTTTAAATGGTTGACTTATCTATTTATTTATTTATTGAATCTTTATTTATTTATTTATTTATGGGTTTGTTAGTTTATTTTGTTATTTACATATATTTATTTATATAAACAAATTTGTAATTTTTATTTTATTTACATGTATTACATTTTTCTTGATTTTATGTGGAATATTAGTTTATTAATTTATAGTGTGCGGATTTTTGCAAAATGTGAAATGTATGTTCAAAAATTTGCACTTAGCTTGGATTAGGAAAGAGGGTCACAGTTTAAAAATTTCTCTTTTCATAACTTGCTAGAAATTCTTAATTTGTATTGTATTTATTTGTTACATTTTTCATGTTTATACAATGCTTCATCGGGATATTATAATTTTTTGAAAATACTCAAAGAATAAATTACCATTAAAGGTTACTTGGCAAGAAGTTCAAAAAACCAAAGTATATCTTGCCTTTAAGTAAATGGGGGTGTAATTAACCGGATCAACGAATGTACTTGTCTGTTCCTGGGCTTTTGTGGGTGTGAGGGTTTGAGTTAATGACAGGGATTACTTAATATAAACACTCGGCATCCAACTTTTGAAGTAACAAATTATATGTTCCCCATCACATCGTGAAAATCTAGCCTATGTATAAATCCCCCACATGTATGCAATGAATATACTTACATTGTGGGCATACAAAACATTGGGGGAAAGAAAAAACATGTTTATGTGATGAAATCCCTTCTTTAAAATAAAAAAGACTTCGTATTTTGTATACCCGCTATGTGCATTCAACAGCTTTTTGGGTGTTTCAAAATGGCATGCGGTGGCTTCACGGTCCTGTGCACACGCATAGGCCAACCCGCTATCCAGTCAGTATAATAGAGATCAGTGGCTGTACCTTATACTGATTCAGAGACAGTAAGCACACCAACAATAGTTACCTCACTGCCTCTTGCGAGAGATGGCTAAAACGCTCCCCGATGCGTCTCCTCCTATGATGTACACATTCAACAGCTTCGTGGGCGAAATCGTTTTAACAGGAACGCTATTTAAACTCGTTAATAATGTGTTTGCTTATCATTTAAATGTAATTTTGATATTTGTACACTTCTGAGTTTTTCGTAATTATCGATCAACAAATTAGGCCCCAACCTCAAGGTTTTGAAAAACTAGAAACACTAACTTCTGCCGTTGACGGCGTGCATGAAAAAGACGATACTTTGACGTCATGTGTGGGATGTTGCTTTGTTATACCTACATCTGCTACAACAAAAAGGCAATACAAAACGGAGTTCCTACATAATTATGACGAAACGTGAGTGGTGACGTAGGGCTTTTTGAAAATCTTTCTGAAAAGCACCTGGGAATGATGGTCTTAAAAATGCTTGTTTTTTACACAATTAAAATCTGTTTAATCTCACGTGAACTCAATTTCCTTATTGATTGAAAACATTTTAAATGACTTTCAGTATAAATAAAATAAATAAACTTATAAAACCAAAATTATGCTTTTGAAATCGAGTCGTGTTAATAATGTAGAAAAATTGAATATTTCCATTAAGGACACTCAGCTCGAACAGGTTGATAAAGTAAGGTATTTAGGGATGTTAGGAATGTTGTTAAGTCGGTCGCCTATAAGGTTTATTCCCTTGGTCGACTAAGACATGTCCTTAACAAGAGTCTTCTTAATATACCCTGTACAAAACAACCATTCAACCGTGTCTGGATTATGCCAGTTCTGTTTGGGGTAACTGTTCAATGACAAGTAGGAAGACTCTACTTAGACTTCAAAAAAGAGCTGCCGGGATTGTTGCTAATGATTTTGATTATGTAAATTTTCATGGTGATGACATAATTAGAACTCTTTCTTGGCAGACTTTTGAACAGAAGAGGGATTTCTTTTTACCCTGCAATATGTATAAATGTGTTAATGGTTTAGCCCCAGACAGACTTTGTAATAATATTGAGATGTACTTTGATAGGCATGGGTTCAATACTAGAAATGCTGATTCTCTTAATGGAATGTTTTAAGCAATCTTTTAATTATTCTGGTGCTGCTATATGGAACAAGTTACCTACTAAGGCCCAAAATGCATCGTCTATTGGTGGTTTTAAAAATATGTATAAACAAATCAATTTTTAAGTTTATTTTAATCCTCTGTTGTTCTTCTCTTTTAATTGTAATTTTTTTTCTTTCTGACTGTTAGTTTTTTTAAAAAGTAATGTCTTTCCTTTTTCTCTTTTTTAAGACACAGGACCATAATGTAATACAGCCGTTGTGCTGATTTTTGTATCCTGTATAAAGATTTTAAAATAAAACAATAACATAAAATAGATCACTTTTGCCGTTTTCTTTCAAGTGTATCTTTAACTTATTTTTTTTCAAGATTTGCACTCCCCCTCCCAATCTCCTCTGGATCAAGCAGTCGACATTTAATCAATATTGCGTCTTCAAAAACAACAACGTTGAAGCATGCTGTCCATGTAAACTTGAAGATGTTTATCGTTCATGTGAAGGTCGTACCGACAGAGGGCGATCCCTCGTCCATAGACAGACACCGTAAACAAGAAATACTTTTCTCTGAACGCTTCATTCCACTTCAAAACACCACTGCTCTAAATTGTCCCGTTCGTGAGGACTGGCGAGGAGACACTAAGCCCAAATCTTCATGTACCGGACTCGACTTACCATCTTCACTTATAAGTAGGGCTGTCAAGTATGGTGTTCTAAAGGCGACAGATATGCGTCGCGTCGTGCCGTCGCGTCGCCTATTCCGTCTTCCGTCGCGTCGCGTTGTGCCGTCGTCCGTCGCGTCGTGCCGTCGTCCGTCGCGTCGTGCCGTCGCGTCGCCCGTCGTCCGTCGCGTCGTGCCGTCGCGTCGCCTGTCGTCCGTCGCGTCGCCTGTTTTTCAATTGATTTGGACCTTCAATATTTCGCCAAAACGTTCTTCACTTTTCTGTCAATTGGTGGCGCTCTTTGATTATTTCCGCCATACTCGTAGTCGAAGTGAGTCTGATGAGTGAGGTTGTCGAGATTCTAGATGGCAGATGTGTATAGTTTGATCAATCCCTGCTTGCCGTGTCATCTCAACAATATCCTTTTAATTGTAAAAACATGTCAAGTATTAGTTTTTACTACCTCGGCCTCCCTACCATGCCTACTAGCCTGTAAAATAAAGCAATGTCAACAGCAGCATCGTAGGAAAAATACTACCTAAATTATTATTATTTTTTATTTTTTATTTTTCTTTTGAGTGGAGCTCTTATAGACTCCGTTTATTCAACTCAAGTAATTACAAGTATATACATCTCCTATGGAACATTAAAGCAAGTACTGATAGATCAGTACACAAGTACATATAGGTTACTAGAAACTAAAGGACAATGAACAAAAGTTGATATTACATATCAAACAAAGGCAAGATCAAAACATGAAAAAGCAACCTAGTACAAGTAAAAAGATTACAATTAAGGCGTACACAAAGGACAGTAACTGAGAGGTGACAAAATTCGATTTTGATCAGAACATAAATTTTGGACTCTCGTCTTCATTGAAAGTACACAGGAATTTGTACAATTTGTTAAAATTACTTGTTTGGAGCCTATTCCTCTCCCTTAGTAGAAATGATCTGAGAGTTTCTTTGTAGGTCTTGATAATGTTTGTGTTTGTGAAAACGTTGTCCTCATTGAAGACCAGATCACACCGGATTCTCCAAATAACATTGATCATCATGCCAACAATTATCATAGATACAAATGACAAATTCATACATAAAATTCTTATACAATCACTGAGACAAAAGAAACGGCAGCCAGTTTGTTTCCTAATTAAAAATTCGACGTATAACCAGGGTTCAACCACCTCATAACAGTATAGAAACAAATGTTCGACAGTTTCAGTGTCGGATTTACAGAAAGGACAGTCGACTGTATCTATGATTTTCATGCGTTTAAGTTTATCTCGGGTTGGCAGAATCCTGTGATAAAGTCTTAAAAGGGTGTCTTTGTCTTTGGCGTCCATAATATTGTTCATGTTTAATTTGGTCCAAATATTGGCCCAGTCGAACTTATCAGTGAGGCCTAAAATCGAGGCCCACTTTTCCTGTGCTTTTGGAAAAACAAATTCTTTGACCTTCAATGATTTGTACATTAATTTCGTGGTAATTTTAGAAAAAGGTACCAAACCCTGATCCCCATGGTCAATTTGGAACTTCAGCCACCTGCTTGGATGGTTATTAGGCCCACAACGTTTTTCTTTGAAGAGGACTGGATTGATGTTTTGTTCAAGACGTTTAGCTATGCGTCCATCCAGCAGTGATACGATTAATTTTACACTTCCTAGCCAATTCCTTAAAGGTAATTATTCTGTTATTTTTAACAACATGTTGAAATTTGATGATGTTATTCTTTGTTAAAACAGGACTCGCTAAATCTTTATCCTTATTAATCGTAACCACTGAATTATGCCAGAGAGGGATATTCATTACTTCCAAAACTGAGGTGAATTCTGGTCTGAAAACACCCCCTGATTTTTCGTAGGCTGCAAAAAGGTCCATATAAAAGGGAGTGGTCTGCAGTGACTTTTTCTTGGTTTTACCAAACACATACCATTCCAAGATTATGGCTTTCGCCGGGTTTCTCGATCCAATAGTTAAAGAAGGATTTCCATTTACCATTACTTTTGATATAATTACTCAACCACATCAGTTTTAGACTGCGTAACCTGACCCTGACGTCCAAAAGACCTGTCCCTCCCATGTATCGAGGTCCGGTGATAGTGGCACGCTTGATTTTGTCCGGTTTACCTGACCAGTAAAAACTAAAAATAATGTTTTCTATTTTCTTTACACACTCTTCCGGGCAAGAGACAATGTTACCCACATAATTAGTCTGCTTCCGACCATGACGTTCACAATAACGGCCTTGCCCGTCAGGGTCAGGTCCCGCTGTCTAAACATATTTAACATGCATTTAAGTTTGCTTATTCCGGGGTCCCAGTTGTCAGCCGGTGTAACATTGTTTCCAAAAAGAAGACCAGAAATTTTCAATTTATCATTGTTCCAGTTGAAGCCACACGGCTTGTCCATTCTGTTCTTTCATTTGCCAAGCCATAGACCCGAGGTTTTACTTGTGTTTACCTTAGATCCGCTACCTTTACAATATTTTATACAAAACATCCGTAATGACTTGAAAGTCACTTTCTTTAGAAATAAAAACCGTGGCATCATCGGCATGCTGGATAATTTTAACACATTCAGTTCCACCTGGACACTGAATACCATGCAACCCATTATTGATTCTAATTAGAGTTCCTAAACCTTCTGCACAGACTGCATATAACAATGGAGACAGGGGACACCCTTGTCTGATACCTCTACTTATTTGGAAAGGTCTGCCAATGAAGTTATTTACAATGACGCAAAAACTCTCAGGATTACTATATAAAAGCTTGATCCATTGAATGAATTTGGGGGGAATCCCCATTTTCTCAAGCATGGTAAACATATAATTCCAATTAATTCTATCGAAAGCCTTCTCCTGATCGATACTTAAAATAGCTGCTTCCTTATTGTTCCAATTAATATAATCTATGCTATCACGCAAAAGTGTGAGGTTGTCGTGAATTTTTCTCCCCGGTACACCACATGTCTGTTCGTCACCTATTATGAAAGGCATGGCCCTTTTTAACCTATTTGTGAGAACTTTGGCCAACAGTTTGTAATCTACATTTAAAAGGCTAATCGGTCTCCAGTTCTTGAGATCAAATTTACCTAAATTATTATCCACATGGTTGGTGGGCTTGCACAAAATTACTTTATTGATTATAAAGCGATGAAAAATTACTTTATTGATTATGAAGCGATGACCAAAAGCAAAACCATGTAAAGCAATAAATCAAGTGAATTCTAAACCAAGACCAACAGTAACACTACTGAACTAACAGGATTGATAAAAACCACTAAAAACAACAAAACACATGTGCCAAGGAAGGTTACAAATTAAAATCAAAATGGCTCTAAAATCGAGTCCATAGCAGTGATGACTTGAAACAGGCAAAACTTAAAAACATGAAGAACCACCAGTACACCCAAGTGTGTAATAGCCTGCAATCGTGGACCCTCCTTTGTTCAACTCTTTGTGATAGCAACCGTGGACCACAATGCTTTCCTTTGTGATAGCAACCGTGGACCTATTGTCCTCTTTTGTTATAGGTCCCGGTTTGAATGTGGTTACCTACTCATAAAATCAAAGAAGTAATGGTGGGAGAACACACAGGCTGCTATCTGTAAACACATATAATACATTTAATGGGTGACTTAATTACCACTACTTAAGGATTAAGGATTAAACAAGAGGGTTGTTTATTACAGACGATTCCTTGAAATGAACTTGTACCAGGGTGCTACAAGAGATTAAGTTGGAATAAACAGTGGAAGGGAACATATTAGACACTTGTCTCTCCGTGGTCCTTTCTCTATGCTCCTACTGAACACGGTTTTTCTGGACCTGTTACATAATAAGCCATCAAAAGGGAGAAACTTCCTCTAGCAGTAAACACAAGAAGTAAAATTACATCAACAAACTCTCACACCAAATTTAAACCAAACAGATAATTATTGTTACATCCTTCCCTTTTTAAACTTTGAGTGGGAAGGGGTAAACTTCTCTAACAATGAGAAATGTTTCGGAAGAAGAAAAAGGTGATAAAATTAACTAGTGTTCATTAATAAAGTAAATTTTCATGGCGAATATTCAAATAGAATTACTGGCTGGAAATAATAAGTTTGTTACTTTCGGTCATTTCCCATTGTTTTGTTTTTTGTTTTTTTAAACATAAGTTATGTGTGCATGCCTTTTTCACAGTAAATAATAATATGCCATAATATGACAGAAGAGTTAATTTACCAGAGTACATGTAGTAGTAATTGGCCCGTTTATCTTAAAATATGTAATATCAATAATAGGCCTATTTGTAATGACAACGGATTAATATATCGCCTTTCGCAAGCCTGAAAGTTCATAAGTAGCAACAATTATGCAAAAAGGAGGCAAAGACAAAAATTCTTTGTTTAACACCAAATCATTAAAAAAATACATGGTCATGAGTCCTTGGTGTTTCTAACATTAAAACAAAATACATGGTCATGAGTCCTTGGTGTTCCTAACTTGATGATAAATTTGTAAGCATTCACTTGTAATGTTCATTTCAATACTGATTGGGCAATAAATTACGGAGTGACACAATGGTCGAGTATGATTTATCTGTCACTAGTCATGTCAATATTTAGCAGGTTTATTAACTGATACCGTTCATTTGGCCTGAACGGCTTTTCCAAATTAACGGTTTCATCTTTGAATTGTTAACATGTGTGAGATTTCTAGAAGTGACAGAGTTATGGATCACACAATAGAGAGTAACGTTACACGAAGTGACACATTACAAGAAACAAATCACTTTGAGAAAACTTGTAAACGGTGTATAACATTAATAATGTGCCATACATTTCCATCGGTAACTTGCTCTGATAGCTCCCTCGGAAGCTCGGAACTTAGGGGTTATTTTCGATTCATCAATGACACTTCAACCACACAACAACAACATCATACGTCTGTCATCATTTCACAAGTACATGGACAAGAGTGCCACTGAAAAAGTCATTAGTTTTTGAACTGTACCATGATGCACAGTCTCTTGCAGCGCCACCAGGAGGCACAATATATAGGACGAGCTACGCGACGGGCGACGCGACGGACGACGCGACGGGCGACGCGACGGCACGGCGCGATGGACGACGGGCGACGCGACGGTACGACGCGACGGACGACGGCACGACGCGACGGACGACGGACGACGCGACGGGCGACGCGACGGGCGACGCGACGGACGACGCGACGGCACGACGCGACGGACGACGGCACGACGCGACGGACGACGGATGTCCAAGTCACCATGCAAATCAATTGAAAAACAGGCGACGCGACGGGCGACGGCACGACGCGACGGACGACGGAATAGGCGACGCGACGGCACGACGCGACGCACATCTGTCGCCTTTAGAACACCATAGTCAAGCATCACCATTCTTACTATACCCCGTTCCAAATCCGCCTCAAATACTTCATGAGTTTCAGATGATTTTCGCTCTATTTGTGAATCTCTGACGTTTTTTTCCAATGGGGGCTCAACGTGGGGAAATTGAGAATTTCTCATTTTCCTCCCAGTGTTTAGACTTAGTTTTGTATCAGGGACCTATCTATCGGTGCTGTTCATGAAATCTAAGCGAGGGCGACCTCGAACTGCCAATCTATGCGGATCCATTTGTTAAAACCCTCCTTGGCTGTTCAAATCGCAGGAATTCACTTTGTCACCTGTTGAAGTACACTGCAAAAAACTGGGGTGTTAAACAATAATTTACACCATGGGTGTTGTCACATATAGAAACAAATCAAAATTTACACCATAGGGTGTTAAAATAACGCAAATTTCTGCCGAAACAATCACATTGGTGTTTTTTCAACGCCCTATGATGTTAATTTTTTTAATATTTTTTTCTTCTAAATAATTATGTCAACACCCACGGTGTCAATTTTAACTTCCCAGTATTTGCAGTGTATGTCCCAATTTCGTGTATGTGGACAGCATACTTATAGTAATACTAGGCCTATGTAAAACTTATGGTTTTCTTTGTACAAACCACTCATTCACTATCAAATCTTCCAGCTCAGTTGCGGCAGAATCAACAGGGGCGCTGTTTGCGGGGATTTCGTCATGAAAAAAGATATGAATAATGCATTAGCAGTTGTGTGCAAGCTGTCACAGTGCCAGTATCGCTAGCTAGCTCTCTCTATGATGATCGCAAGCAGGCAGGCGCTGATGACAGGCACTTTTCTTGTTGCGTGTAACGGTGTCTGGTGGATCAATAAGCATGGTCTAAGTGAATAGTAGACCTATGCATGATACACCAAAATATTTGTTTATTTGTTTGTTGTTTTGCGCATACAATCGATGTTTTTTTGCATAAATGCCACAATACAAAGCGTTCATAACGTTCAGGTCAGTCGATTGTTATCTTTTTCCTTCATATAAATTTGGTTGCACTCCTTTTCAAGCGTGGCGCCACACAGTCATTGATTTTCTGCTATGGGAATTACCAATCAAAACTGCCACTTTGTGTCAATTTTTGTACCCGATTCTGTTCAGCTCACCGTAAATACAAACCGTTTGGTCTTCTTTTAAAAAGTGTTTTCATGGAAGGTTCTGGTCTTCCGATTGGACCTTGTAAAGGCTCGTACTTTAAGAATCTAAATTGCTGACTAGGCCTACCTTTTGAGCATTCACAACATGCTCAGTGTATGCTTTAAATCCCCGACTGTATACCCACCCACAGTACACACCCACAGTACACAGTACATACAGACAGTGAGTCTGTGTGTTACGTGTGCGCGTGGAAATATATTACATTTTGTTACAATCATACAACGCACAACAGTGCTATCGGCCACATCTTCCTCTGTACTGTACACAGATTCAGAGTCTAAATTAGGGCCCGTTTCTGGGGCGGAACAATTTCAAAGCTTCATAACTCAAATCTTACCTGCAAGAAGCCACTAATTCCACCGGATTCACATTTCATAGCGGCATACATTTTTTTGCGGTGGGTTTTGGACGTCATATATTCCTCATTAATCCGTCATTTTCATGAAATAATGCAGCTCTCAACGTAAACAAATTCTGCAAACCTTGACAACAGAAAAACCAAGACGCGGGTGATTGTGTGTGTTCGCGTATGTCTGCGCGGGCGCCGATTAAGCATGCCGCAAAACGCGCCAGATTTGTATCGCACATTTTGGTCACAGTATCTTGACTGCACAGCGTTAACATGCAAACGCAACGCACAATATGTGCGTCATGCATCCTGCGTCTTACACGCGAATATGCGCGTACGCACGGCAGACACTGTGAGAAGACGAACAAAATGTGTATTTTTTTTATGTTGGGAGCTGCATTATTTCACGAAAATGACGGATTAATGAGGAAGTATATGACATCCAAAACCCACCGCAAAAAATGTATGCCGCCATGGAATGTGAATCTTGTGAAATTAGTGGCTTCTTGCAGGTAAGATTTGACTTATGAAGCTTTGAAATTTGTCCGCACCAGAAATGGTACCTGATATCCAGGACGTACAATACGAAAGTGAAAGGCCGCTATCAGCCACACTACTTACTTGCGACAGAAGCTAAACATGCATTATTCATATATTTGTCTATGACAAAATCCCCCAAAACGCCGCCCCCTGAGCTGGGAAAAAAATATCGCGACCCGGACTCTGGGTATTTGGGGCCACTTCTGGGATCCGGGTCAGCCTGACCCGGGATCCGGATCAGGCTGACCCGGAATCCGGGTCAGGCTGACTTGGGATCCCGGGTCAGCCTGAGTCGGGATCCGGGTCAACCTGATCCGGGTCCCGGGTCAGCCTGACCCGGGATCCGGGTCAGGCTGACTCGGGATCTTGGTCAGCCTGACCCAGAATCCTGATCAGGCTGACCCGGAATGGGTCAGCCTTACCCGGATGGCAAAAACATTGGATTTTCACCCGGATTCTCTGTCAATTCGTCCCATCTCAGGATCATTTTGACAAAGATTCCACTTTTCTTTTCTTTTTAGCGAATGACGTTTTATACAAGAAAGTGAACCGAGGACGTTCTTGCTCTGTAAAACACCAAGAGCCCTTTTAAAAATGATTAAAGTCCTCAGTTTCATCAACCCGTAAGCAGATAATACCCACTAGGATAATATCCACTACCCAACACCATCACCCCTTCCGAGCCACAGGTCGAATAGATGTTCTTATCCAATAGACATCACTCTTAAAATGAATGGCAATAAAACATTATTGGTTAGAAGTCCACAGCAGCTTTCGATAGGCTAGTACAAAGCATTTTGAGAAACATTTCACTTCGAAGTTTTGTGGTGATGTAAAAAATATATCAGTTGTTACGCCCCCAAATTTGAATCTGAGTAATTCTTCTCAGATTGTGTATACCTACACAATATTCCGTTTATTGGTTGTTTTCGATATCCAGTTCCAACGCACAGCTCTGATCCCCCCCCCCCCCCCCCCCCCCCCCCCCATTTCCACCTTCCCACAAACCCTAAATTCTTCCCGGGCTTCTGTGGACTGTCATCCATCCACCAATGACTTATACATCATATTTCAACAGTTACAAATCAAGATGTGTGTATTCACCTTGACTTTTATTTTAGCCTTTGACTGCTGTATTATCACCCCTTCAAAATCAAACTTCAAAAGATATGGGGGACCCCAATGTTTCATTAAAGATTGTCAATCATGAATATTTTCCTAAAACCCTTCTTTCTCTGCTCAACCATTCAGACGTCAGTTTGATCGATGCCTTAATTTCCTTCTATTTGTTCCATAGTTTCCTTTCCATCGTGGAATGAGTTTGACTGTACTTCCTTTTCTTTTATCATTCGAGTATACACTGTAAGAAATATCCGTATTTTTACGGACAAATTTTACGGAAACTAGTCCGTAAAAAGTGAATACGGGAAAAGTTGCACGAAGTCCGTGAATTTACGGGGAAAATCCCATCATCCGTTCTTAGTACCAGAAGTTTTTTCTACGTTGACACATAATAAAAAAATAACCACTTTTAATAGTAAATTAATTTAATGTATATACATTTTAATGGAAATATAATTGTTTTGTGCCAAAGAAAATACACAGTAATTATAAACAAAGAAAAAGATTTGTTTTATCGCTTGTACGAGGAGGAGATTGTTTAGAAGAAACGGATTTGTTCCGTTAAAAAAAGTGTAGTTTTACAATTTTAAGCAAAATAAATATAATTTATTATTATTTTTTTGTTTTGTTACATTTTCCCTAATTTAAATATATATAATGATAAATTTAAATTATTTTGAGCATTTAAATTTAAATTTCATTTATATTTATGTTATTTTATTTGTCTTGATATATTCTTACTTGAACGAGGATATTATTATTTACCATTGCATGCCGGGTATAATTGTCTAGGATCCGACCCCATATCCCAATTTTCCATAACAACACGCGTGCGCTGGCAAGGTAGTTCACAGACTACTTGAGCACCACAGCAGACGACTAGAAACCGCGGGCGAAAAGTTAACTTTTCCTGACAACTTTTAATAAAGACATCAGAAACTTCAGGGTTATTCAGCTGAAACTGAAAGGTATGTATAATAAAAATGACACATAGAAATATTATATTTTAACGTGACGGTCAGTTGTTTTTGATCCAAATCCAGAGATCTATCATCTAGATCATAGATGTCATTAAAAACAAAACCGAGTCAATAGCGTTATCGGTCAATACTCAATGACTTTGTTTAGGCTCAACCACCAACACAGGCAGCAAATACGGGGCAACTCAGCATTGACAACAATAACAATTTTGTGGTCATATTTATTTATAATAAATAGGCCTATGGTAGACCCAGTAACTGAGTATTGGGTCTAGCATGTCTAGGGCTAGGCCTGGCTTTAAAAAAAATTATTTATGGCATCATGATCATGTTTTTTTCTTTTCTTTCGGTCGTTACTCTGTTCTGACTGCTTACTAAACTTCAGGAAAACCCATGTTTACCATGTTACTCTTGATGCTTTTCGCATGCTGACAGTGACAGTGACAACATGGGGCATTAGTCTTAGATCACCATCATGAGATTATTAGATATATGTTCAAGAGTTAAGAAAAACAGCAACAGCAATAAATGTAGGCCTATCAAATCAATCATGCATATGCTAAAGTAAAAAAGTGCCAAGCCCAAGTGCAGTCATGTGCTAGTGTAGTTCTTGTAGTTAGTTAGTACCTAGTAGTACTTAGTAGTAGTACTTTCTAACTTTTATTGTTATTGCGTGGCTGAGGAAGTCCAGCTAAAATTAATTATTGGCACTGTTCTTGTTATTACGGGGCTAGCCGGTAACTAACAAGTATAGTCGGTTATGAAATACATGTACCCACACATACTCAGTACTGACAAGTTACATGAATGTCTGACTTTGACTCGGTGACACATGAGTTACCCTATATTATAATACAATTTTTACACGACTTTGTAAGCTCGCTTTCTGTTTTGCAGATGTTCAGGTGTGGTGTGCGCCACCATGATTCGACTTCTTTGAAGTCCTATGTGAGACACTACCGGTACCGCTTTCAGTTTCATGGACATGTTGGAAATGTGACTTTTCCTTGTGCTGTTTCATGATGTAAGTACAGTACATGTAAATTTTTTAGATAGTGCGTAACTCATTTAGAGTTGCTTAAACTTAACTAAAGGAATAAAGGATCACTTGCTTTCTGTATCATAGCAATGCAATGGCAATCAAGTTTTCCTGCCAGAATTTGTTGAATGAGAGCGCAAAGCGATTTGTGATGTCAAGATTACATGCCAACATCGTAACTCATTTAGAGTTGCTTAAACTTAACTAAAGGAATAAAGGATCACTTGCTTTCTGTATCATAGCAATGCAATGGCAATCAAGTTTTCCTGCCAGAATTTGTTGAATGAGAGCGCAAAGCGATTTGTGATGTCAAGATTGCATGCCAACATCGTAACTCATTTAGAGTTGCTTAAACTTAACTAAAGGAATAAAGGATCACTTGCTTTCTGTATCATAGCAATGCAATGGCAATCAAGTTTTCCTGCCAGAATTTGTTGAATGAGAGCGCAAAGCGATTTGTGATGTCAAGATTGCATGCCAACATCCCAAAAGGCATCTATTTGTATGCTTTACCATCCCTTAACAATTGAGGCAGACTACTTAAAATCTAAATCATTTGTTGCAGGAAACATGTATTCACCTAAGACTTGCACTACCTTGCAATGATGGCAGTCATCAACTCATTGAAAGCTCTAACCTTGATGTTTGTGGCTAACTATGTTTTTAACACACACTGTGCTAAGGAGGCATCCTGCACTCTAGATTTTGTTCAGAGGTAAGTAAAACTTGACTGGAATGCAAAACAATTTGGTTGTGGAACAATTAATGTTGGTAAATGTTTATCCAACATAATATTTTAAGTTGCCCTTTGACTTGATGGGCAGGATGGGCTTTAAATACTCTGCCATTTGACCAGGCTGTCTGTTTGATGTATCTTGACACCTAGACGGAATATTATTGTACTTTCTTTATTGCATCTGTGATAATGGGTATTGTTTTAGTTTTTACCCTTCATATCATGTCATTGCTCTCTGTGACCTTCAAAAAACAATCCACAGGTTACCTAATCAGTTGGGATTCAAACCCATGACTTCCTGTATTCTAGAGCAGATGTCTTCTGAGCAAACTATCTGCAGAGGGCACCACAAACAATTTGTAATAATTGCATTAGTGATAATAACAAAAGTACTGTACTTGTCAAATAATTCTACTGATGTTTTTCTCTTACAGATTCTTCATGGGAATTAATCCAAGTGATGGATCCAAGACTGGGGTGAAGAAGTGGGAAGGTCAAGTCAGTGGTAGAGTCTTTACTGGCCAATGCAATGACCCTCTTTGAGAGTTACTGGACAAATGAGCAGTAAATTAATATTGATTTGCATTGGCCAATTTAATAGACTTAAAATTTTAAATACAATGTACAAAATTGTTAATTCTCATTCAGTTGAAGTAGGCAACAGTAATTTGAATTGTTTTCAAATGCCATTTCTTCAGCTTTGACATTACCTATTTTACAGACAGGAACAATTCTCTGGAATTAGTACAAACAATTCCTTTCTACTCATTGAACTTTCAGATTGAAACTGAAGAAACTACCAATCCTGTACTTTGTGCTTTTTTGGGGGGGGGGGGGGGGGTTGAGGTTCCCTAGTGCTAACAAAATTGTACATGTATATGTCTATGCCAGTCTCACAGGTTTTACATACAGTGCCAAAGAAAAATATGTACAGTACTTTTTTCTTTATGCCAATCTCATTTAATTGACACTTGAAGAAGCTTCCTCAATGCTAATTGATTTAATTTAAATTGATCAGTAAAACCACAGAAACTTGCTGGTTTTGAGGGATATTAAAATGTTGACAAAAGTAAACAATTATGTTGTTATAAAAATAGCAGAGGAATTTTCTTTTTCAAGTGACAGTGATGTTATTCTAAAACAAAAAGTAAGATCACAAACCTGTAAATACACAGACAGTTAGTAATGTTATACCCATTACTCGACAATTCATTCATCATGATAGCGCTGGTATTTCGATACAGCGCCCATTTGAATGGTAATGGGGGCAAATCAAAACTTGCACTCAAAAGCTACTGATTAATGTAAATTCACACAGATTGGTTTTACGCTCAAACTCAATTTGCATTCAAATGACTGCTGTATAAAAAATGCTGGTGCTATTTTATTGAAACAAAGAAGTTGTTGAATAACTACGCATGTCTGTTTTTACAGATTTGTTCTTTGTGATTTAAACAAAATAAAAAATTAGGGAGCATCTCAAAAGTCTGACCAGTAGTTCTAATTGGATCAGGTAAGCATTCCAGCACGTGGACTGGCCTGTTAGATCACTGGAACATTCCAAATGCATATTCACTTGTGTAGGATTGTTCCCAAAGTTAGTCACAATGTCGCAGTCCAGCAGAATGTTATGGCGACCCACTGGATTACCTACAAAAACATTCTTTTGTGCTTAAAAGTTGCCTGGCTTTTGAGACGCTCCCTACTGGTGTTAGGTTTTGAGATATGATTGTAAACACTGTTAATTGCTGATGGAAATTATTAATGTGTGCAATATTTGTTCCATTTATTAAACTCTTGATGTTTCAAGATCTGCCTACCTAAACCTCAGTTGTTCTCTAATGATTTTGTTCAATGTAAGTGTCTATGGAAATTGTGATTTCTTCCTTCCATGTGCTACAGTTAGTTAGTACCTTCAGTTTATAACCATCACTTAAGATTTCTTTACCCTGTACAGGAAGACCTCTGTACTTTGACGTTTCTGATGATCCCCATATCACCACAGAAATGGAACTCAAGTTTGCATGTCTCTGGACATGCAGTTCTGGTAGACCTAAAGTTATGTTCGGCAAATTTACATATTATTTTTATACAGATGCCACCCAAAGGGCGTGTATTTCCGACATAGGCACACACACACACACACAATTATTCAAAACCCTGCCTTGTGTGGACCTCTTTTGTTCTCAGGTCCACACTTCGTATGTAATGCTTACTCACCACCCCCCCCCCCCCCCTTCTAAATTGTGTGTGTGCTCAATAACTCAAGAAGGACTTGACATATATCAACTCCAAACTTGGTGTGTGGATTGGTCTTAGATCACCAAGAAGCCTATTGTTTTGGATCACCAAGGTCAACATTTTAAGACACGGATTGGCTTGCAGGGCATCTGTGTTTATGAAACACAACTTTTCAATTTTTTTTTTAATGGAAAACATTAATTTTTTAAATTGTACTAATTTTTGGTCTTAATTTTATCCATAAATTCTAGGATTTCATTTTTACGGATAAAACTAATAAACATGTATTTTCCGTATTTGTACAGAATAAATTTTATGTTAACCCTGTAAAAATACAATATAATCCGTATTTTATTTTTACGGACAATATTTGTTCGCCATATTTGTACGGAATTATACCATTCATTCCGTAAAAATATGGATTTTCTTTTTACGGACAAATTTTTTTTGTCGCATTTATACGGAACTAATTTCTAGGTAATTCCGTTAAAAATACAGTTTTTCTCCGTAATTTTCAAATAATTCCGTTAAAAAAGAATCCCTAAACTTAACGGAACTTTTAAAAAGTTCCGGTAATTTTGCTGCCGGAACTTTTTCCGTAAAATAACAGATTTTTTTTTTACAGTGTAGATAGTTCCCAGTAGACGCCATCTTTACGGGCAACTCGCATTTTGGATTGCAGGCGCGTCAAGCGCTCAAATTATTAACGCAGCCGCGTCGTTCACTAATAACCAATCACGCAATGAGTTTTGTGAAATGTGCGCGTGCTGCACGCCGTTCTCACGCGTAACGCATGACTGTGTGTTCCAAATTGCCCGTAAAGATGGCCGGTTTACGTCATATTGCAACCTATCTATACGTTGTCGTCTCCCGCTAACCATTTTATGATTACACCAGGTTCGATTGATTCGTCTCAAGTCGGTCTCAAACAGTCATCCAGCTGCATTAAGTATAGAAGATGCCCAATCATTCGAGTATACGTTGTCGTCTCCCGCTAACAATTTTATGATTACACCAGGTTCGATTGATTCGTCTCAAGTCGGTCTCAAACAGTCATCCAGCTGCATTAAGTAGAAGATGCCCACAAACGATGTAAATCCATCTCTTAAAATAACCACTGTCTATTTCATATTAAAATAATTCGACGGTCAAAATTAATTGATTCATAAGTGTACACCTTGGCTTTGAAACGATATTATTGCCCTTTATTGCATCACACAATGGTGTGCTTTCCGCTTCATTGTTTCAAGGGAATATTGCAAGCTTTGGTTTGAATGGAACACAGTTTAGAACGAAAGTAACTAAGTATCTTAGAATCAAAAGGGCCGACCTAAGAGCATATCCATCTCGAATACTCAACAAGAAGGATGTCTTATTTGTTCACTTCGCAGGTCAATACATGCTCTCAGGGATCAAACGTTTACTGTACAGTTGTCTTTGATCGCAAGCGAAGGCATTGTTAATGGGTTATATTTTGTTTTCTCTTACTCTTACTTAGAAAGTAGACTTGCTGTTAAGAAAAAGAGCTATATTGGCGGCACGATATAGAGGCTACACACTGTGTGGTTGATCATAGACATAAACAATGTGATTGGTTGCGGTAACTTCAAAACCAGCCTTTTCCTTACCACCCCATGACAGCTTAAAAAAAAAAAAAAATGCTGTAGGAAAGTCAAGTTCAATAAGACAAAAACGCTGTTCCATTAGCGAAACTGCTTCTTTCTAAAAGACTTTTTAAAAGATGGTTACCTGTTCCATTATTTTTGTAAAGACTTAATATGTTTTTAAAATGCTTTTTTAACTGACCTTGGCGATTGTACATAAGGCTATACATGAAGTTTATTTCTAGTAATTTTAAGTACCGAGTGATATATTTATTTCTTTATTTGATGGGCCAATGTATTCAATTAGAGCCTGAACAAGATTTTACCTTGTCTTAATTGAATTACAGTTGAACATGGTGAAAGGACTACCCTTCTAAACTAGACGTGAGCTCTGCGACAACGTGGGAGGTTGAAATGAAATGTGGTATTACCAGTTCATTTTCCAGCGGTTTTATACATCTCTACATCTCGAAATGCGTGTCCAATTGTACAAATTTGAAGAACAGCATTAAACGGATCTAAAGCAATGGGTTTATATGATTCTTTAACTTTGAAGATGGCTTAGAAATGGGTCGACTTCTGTCAGACTGTCACGGCCCCGCTCAATCTTCAGTCGCGTGTCTTTGAATTACTTCAATCTTTTCAAGCGCACATTTTCGCAACAACAAAAAAACACTAAGTGATTCAAAAGTTTAAACTTGTTTAAGACCGTCATTCTCAAAGTTGTATTTTTCATACGACATTAATTTTTAGTAAACTTAAGTCTGTAACAGCAAGTAAACTGAATTGATTCAATCTAATATGCATTGAAATTAATGCCGGTTTGTACTTCCTTCGTTATCAATATCCAGGGGCGGATCCAGGATTTTCCAAACGGAGGGGGGGGGGGGGGGGGGGCGTGAAATTTACCAAGCAGCAAATGGTGAATGCAATTTGTGGCTCCTACGAGCGCGTAACGCGAGGCCCTTACGGCATGGGCCGGTTCCGGGGCCCGCTTAAATGCTCCGAAACAGTTAGGATTCTAGATGCTCTGTGGTGCGATCTCATGCAATATCTGACCACTTTTGTTTTAGCAAGATCATCATTAAAACTTAATTTTCGAGTTGGGAGTCATTGATTTGAATCAGCCATCCTGAGTTTATAAAAATCAAAATGCAGGCTACAAATACTTACTCAGGGGGAAAAACTGTTGGGTGAGACAAACGATAGTGCAATTTTTAATATAATTAACCAAATAGTGTCTCTTTGTCTATAATTTTTCACATACTTGAGGATTCGAATGTGACACAAAATATGTTACTACTGATAAGAACAAGTCAGTGACAGCGCGATCGAGCAACAATAACATTATATATGTACGACAATGTGAGGGTAGGCCTATTGGCCTAGCCCCCCCCCCCCTTCCCCAGCCCTGCATCGTATCGGTGTACTATCTGCACAATTGATAATTACTAGTTTAAAAGAAACACAACAGATATTAACCCTCTTTCTTGAATACACAACAAATCTGTGATTTTCTGAACAGAGTGAGACACCATGATTATACAATGTTATGTCTTCACGAGCCCCATATACATGTAGGGCCAATCCACTTCGTTCGTATCCTTGCCAATTGGGCCTAGCACCATTGCAATCCTATTGTTGTGTCCGATGTAATTTTTAATCCGGGTTATAAAACTTATCGATCAAATAATGCTACTGTAGGCCTACTTGTAGAAAGCCCTAATGCTAAACTTTTTCTTTTAAACATCACGGATTTTTGGGGAAAATTGGATGCCTTTCTAGTCGCGAGAGTGAATTTTTTGATCACGTATTAACAACTTGCGCGAGAACCATACAAGTTGGGTTCCCTGAACAATTTCACAACATTTATACGATCTAATGGGGACCAGACTGATTTACATAACGCGCTGAGCATAATATCTTTTGCGCAGACGGGCTTAAGATGCGCACCGCATTACACGTATTTCACAAAACCTTGATGGCGCGCTGAGGGAATCAATCTGGTCCCCATTAAATATCAGCAGTTGATCGTATAACTGTTGTGGATTTTTGTGGGAACCTGACAATGGTTTTCGAGCAAGTTAATAATTAAGTGGGAAAAAAATCACACTCGCGATTCGAAAAGCAAACAATTTTCCCAAAAGATCTGTGATCATTAAAAAGCAATTAAGCATAAGGGCTTTCTACAAGTACAGTAGCATTTGATCAGTACGTTTCATAACCCGGATTAAAAATAAAATCGGGCACAAAAATAGGAATGCAATGGTGCTAGAGCCAAGGATACGAAGTGGAATGGCCCTATTCATGGGGCTATGTTTTCACTTTTTTCTTTTCTTATATTAATACTAGTTTCCGAAGTTCGTATTGTAAAAGTCACATTGTATTTAGCGCGCGCGCGTGCTGACCTCCAGCCAGAAACTTCTTTGCACAATGTACACACACAGGTGGCATGGTCGACTCACGCTGCGGGTGTATTATCTTCACGCCCCCCGGACCCCGCGCCAGGCATGTGTGTTTCGCGCTTATGTTCAGTGTGTGAGAAAAACACGATGTCCACACAAGTCACACAGATTCACGTATAATTCCTCATAAGTCAGTGAATTAATAGTGGTCCACAAATGAAACAAAGTGTACGAGGTACAGATTATTAGTAGCTTTAAAAAAAAAAAAAATAGGTAGGGCCTATGTCATTAACTTTGTCTCTCCCTCATTTTTAATTTTTTATTTTATTTTTTATTTTTATTTTTTTCAACCAAAAGGGGGGGGGGGGGCGTGCGCCCCCACGCCCCCCCTGTATCCGCCCCTGAATTATCAGGTTCATTTTTAACTGCATTTTTTTCAGTTTTGGTTGTTATTAGCTGTTCCGACATAGGTCGGAACAGCTATTGTTTTCGTCAAGATTTTCTTATTCTTTGTTTCCACCCAAATCCCATAGCATTTGCACACGTTTTTTGGTTTAAGCCTAATATCATAGAGTGTAATACGAAAGAGTTAGATTATTATATCAAATTGAAGCTTAGAACATAAACTTAACTCTAAATGTAATTTTTTTTTAAATTCTTAATTAATTAGCCACTTTACAGCGAGGTGAATATTTTATTAGCCAACCTTGTTCGCACCATAGGCCCTATATTTCAAAAAGTGTACCCCCGATCGTCAAACTTTTTTCAGTTTAGGACTTGTCTTGTGATGTAGATGTGCCTTTTAGCCAAACATTCTCCGCACGTCATCTTGACGTCAGTCGTAGGCGTTTTTTCTTTTTGTGTACAAACACAAACGATTTGGTGACGTTTACGTGATTCAAAACACAACCATGGCTACAACGCTGTGCTTTTTTGATTAGGTCCAGTCACCTACAATTGATTAGTTACTCTGGAATACGCCGATGATACCACCCTTATCCTGTCAAACTACCGTTCAATTGTTAATTGCTTCAAATTGATCGGGAGATACGAGGAGGTGTCTGGGTCGAAGCTCAACCAACAAAAATCCCAAGAGCTCTACCTCGGAAGTCGAAGGTGGAAGGGAAAACTGGATGGCCCGGTCGACATAGCCTGGGGCAACTCAGCCAAAATTATTGCTATAAATTTCGGGAACCAAAATTCAAAGAAACAAGCGTGGGATGGGAAAATTTCCAAAATGGAAAAATCAATTCAAGATTGGGACGACTGCGACTTAACCATGAAAGGGGAAGGGTCGCAGTGATAAACGCCTTCATTCTTCCCAAAATGTGGTACTTGGCTGAAGTTGCCCCTCCCCAGAGGAGGGAAATCAAGAGAATTAACAAACTCATATTCCTATTCATCTGGGGGCACAAAGGTGAATTTGTCGCCCGGAACACCATGTTCCTTCCCACTTCCCGGGGGGGGGGGGGGGGGGGGGCATGGGTGTAGTAAATATTGAGGACAAAGTGGCTGCTATACAAGGTATGCACATCAAACAAATAATCGGCGAACAATTTGCAAAGTGGAAAGCTCTGGCCAGGTACTGGTGCGCTTTCTCCTTGCGGGAAATTAAACCAACACTCTTGCGTAGTAATACCCCGCATTGCGACACCCAGCCAGAGTTTTACGCTTCAGTCCTTAAATCGTTCCGGAACAACAAAAAGCTTGTTCTGGACTGGACAAAAGTGGTACAAAAGACTTACCTTGCATCAATGCTGGAGTCCCGAAAGACCATACCCAAAATCCAGCGAGACTGCCCAGGAAAATGCTGGCGAGTCGCGTGGGAAAATACATTGTGTAGTGCCAAGCTCCAAAACAGTCATATCAGCTTGAATTTCAAGATAGCACATAATGTATTACCTACCTACTACGGAGCCCGGGAGGTGACATGCCAATAATTTTTTTTTCGTTTTCTCGCGGAAATAATTTTCCAAAATTCGTTTTCTCGTGGAAATAATTATCACAATTTCGTTTTCCCGCGAAAATAATTTTCCAAGTTTCGTTTTCCCGCGAATTTTTTTTCCAGAATTTCGTTTTCCCGTGGAAATAATTTTCAGAATTTCGTTTTCCCGTGGAAATAAATTTCAGAATTTCGTTTTCCCGTGGAAATAATTTTCAGAATTTCGTTTTCCCGTGGAAATAATTTTCAGAATTTCGTTTTCCCGTGGAAATAATTTTCAGAATTTCGTTTTTGTTAAACAATGGTACAATAGAATGATACACAGCAGTGAAAAAAAAACATTCACCAATAACCTGTCGAATAGCACAATAATAGAGGGTCAACAACTATATCACTTAACGTGTACTTGTAATAAGCTATTCAATAAAACTATAGCCAATTTCAAAACATCAATTTCTGAGCAATGAATACAAATTTTGTTGTTGTCTTAGAGTGGATTTCTAATACTGCAGTTATATTTACATTTACCCCATAAAAGACAAGTCAATGCAGTGGTGACCAATATAGATTATGAACCTTTGACAGCACTGTAAATTTAAACGGGAGCCAGACAGCAATCAAAACACCCACAATCGAGATTGGTCCCTCTGATCAAATAATTATGCACACTACCTTAACCCAAATCAGCAAGTATTGTAAATTTCCCTTGACTCTACTGTAATAGTTCTGGCATAAAACTTCAACGTTCTGAACCTCTGTTGATCGTGGTAGTCGGAAATCTCTTGTGTTAAAATTTTCCACTGATGCACAGCAAAAATAACAGTGTTCATGTAGCGAACGAGCAGTTGATGTCAAGTGTTATTATTTTGTTTAGCTTCCGACGAGATTAAACGGCGAGATTATGTATGTTCACGATGAAAATAGCTGAGCAAAGCTCTACTCAGAAAACTGTAAATGTTCAAATCACACGGCAAAAATGATGAAACTCCTTCTCATGGGGCTAGTTGATGTCCAGGAAATCAGCTTGTAATTATCAGGAATCAGCAAAACATCCGAGAAAACATCCGAGAAAACATCCGAGAAAACATCCTGCCGACTACGCTTGTAAGAAGGGGGGCGGCTCGTGTTCCGAGGTCTAGTGAAGTGTGATGGGGGGTCCAAAGCGGCAGTAAGATTTATAGTTTAAATGACTGAAGTGTGGCACACAGGTTCTGCTTTCTCTCTCCGCTATGGGTTGTGATCTTTAATTTTTACAACTGAAGTGACCTAACCTGCACAATGGATCTGTTGAAGATTGTGCAGGCGGTAAAGAATACACAAAAATACATTAGAACCAAAATATAATCCTCAAGTGTGTCGTATAAAATCCAAGTTACATGCCTTTCAAATACTATTATCTCATTGGTGCATCCATTATAATATAGCAAATATTAAACTCCAGCTCACTAGTCGACATTATTAAGGGCCTCATATTCTCTCAATATCAATATAAAATCTCAAGTAGACACTACACTTGGATATACTAATGGCATAGCAGTACTGGACAATGAGGATATGAGACAAAAACATACATCGTTGAGCGCCCAACTTCACTTACACAACTTTCACACAGAAATACACTCATTCCCCCAATGTCCAACAGCGCCATTGCCATGCATACATCCGTCCGTCCATAGCAACGTTAAAGATCTACTTCAACGGCACTAAGATAATTTAAACTTTGCCGAAATCCAATCAATTTGTGTTTCATGATTACGTATATTTCAAAGAAAATCCTTAGCGGTGGTTGCGTAATTAAAAAAATGGGTCATTTTGACCAGCGTTCAGCAGCTCCTCATAGCGAGTTTTTGGAAACAGCGTGTCACGTGATGAAAATATATCATAGACTTTGATGACGTACATGAGTGGAAACGGCTTGTTTACCCCCCGCGCAGCGGAGTGTGTTTATTGTACGCGTCTATAGCTATTTTCACGGTAACGAAAACAAAATGTCAGACACAAGCGGATCGTGGGAGGAACATAGTGTGGACGAAGAAGAATTAGTAAATACATATGATAGTATTGATAGTGAGGATAGCTCTGACAGTTGAGGGAGCTCCTCCGAAGACGAAGAGGGCGTTGATGAAGCTGGGGGAGTTGCCGAACCATATATATGTAGGTTTGAGCCACTGGCCGCCGAGGATCGCGAACTTATATATTTCCATTAACGTCAACGTAACAGGGTGTTTAGATAATCTTCCAAGTTAGCTGGTGGACAGTACAAACGAACTATTCAAACCTAATCTCCCCACTCCAAGCTGTGTACAATTGGGCTTTGTACCATTAGCATTTGAAATGGCGTTGTAGGAAACAGCATTTATCTAGAAAATTCAAACTGCCAATTAAGCAGTCTCTGTTTTTTATTTAAATGATCTAGTTGTAATACATCTAGGATTCCTCAAAAGGTTAAGAGTACAAACGAGATCTTAACAAAGCCCAATTGTACACAGCTTGGAGTGGGGAGATTAGGTTTGAATAGTTCGTTTGTACTGTCCACCAGCTAACTTGGAAGATTATCTAAACACCCTGTGTTTATGAGCAGATTATCGAAGCCATCAAAGTGCTACCACAAAACACCAGTGCTGATGGTGTGAATACCACTGTTTTAATTTTGCATTTTTCACAAACTTGATGTGATATTGTGATGACCAGTTTGAATGAAACCTGTGGCTATTTATTATCAACAAACATTTAAAACTATTGTATATAGTATTATGTGAAGCATGTGATGGCACTGTAGTTGGCGCTTTCATGGTTGGAATTGACCCTGGCGTAAGCCTGTTGCTTTAGTTGCGATGTTGAATCCCGACAGTCGTCTGTAAAATGGGCACTACAAATCATTGTCCATTTTGTCAACGTGAAGTTTTTCCGTGTGTTGGTCACGAAACCCACCCCCTTCTCTGGACAGGATCTCTTGGAAATCGGTAAAAAACTCACATCTGGATTCTTATTTGTGTTCCGAGTACATCCACCGACAGCACATGAGTTCAGGACGGTAAATTATCTCGTCTTAACTTGGTGAATGTCTTCGAATAATGAGATCATCATACATAGTTACCGTGTAAACACACGACACCTCGCTACTTCCTGGTTTCCCGTCCCAACAAGTACGTTATCATTCGCTGGTTCACGCACGTATCCTATAGTGGGTTTGTGGTGCGCGTAAATGCAAGTGCTATAGTATTGGACAAGCACAGTGCCTATGGAGGGAGCCATGGAAGCGCGCGAGTTTTTAAAAACACCAAGAAAGGTTTAATTTTTTCAGTTAAAATTACGAAAAAAATATTGGTGTAAAACAATCCAATCTACAAATTCAGAATACTTAATAACATTACGTATGAGATTAAGAAATCTGTTTTATTTCTCAATTATCGTTGAAGTAGATCTTTAACATTAACTCACACGCCTACGCGTGTACCGTGTACCGTGTACCGTGTACAGCAACACTAACCAACACACGTGTATTGCATCCATAAAGTGTCACCTCATTTTCGTGACCTAACACAAGTTTTCCAATCGTAAAATTACACATTTTAGGCAACGGAATTCCCAAAATCTACAACACAATATGAATCTATAACTAGACATAATTTTTTGTTGGAAACAAAAAAGAGGTGTTCGGTGTGACCTCGTGTTTCAAAGAAATGTTATAAACATGTCTGTGTATTAAATATTGTATACTTCTATAGAGTCTTTAGAATGGTGGTTCTAAAGATTTGACCAAACTTTTTGGATGTAACACATCCCAGCTTGAGTACATGCAAAGTTTCCATTTGATCACCAAAGTTGTTCTGTACATATAGATCTTGTAAAACACTACCTTGGTGGTGACATAACATGAAAATCGATGACGTCTTGAAAACGTCACTCAACATTATATCCTTGAAGGACCTTCCAAGTCTCATGCAAAATGAAATTCGATTATAGCTTGCTTTGAACTGAAGATATGTAACAATTGGTCAAAATTTCAAAAATTTGTATAAAAAAAAATGATGACGTCATCAAGTCGTCACTCTAGCTTTAAGTAGTCAATATCACTGTCTATCAACATGCCAAGTTTCAACTCAGTCAAACTTGTGGTTTTGTAGATACACAGCTTCAAAAAGTAAACCTTTAATGCGATACCACGTGACACATGATGACGTCATCAATCTAAAAATTCACACATATGTTGTCTGCAAGAAGGTCATTATGTATACCAATTTTGAAACGATTATCATAAACTTCGCCACAGACATCTAGTAAAAGTGTATTTTTAATAGTTTTCAACCTGCCGCTAGAGGGCGCTCTTGACTTTTATGACGTCACTTGTCTTATTTTGTTAAACCAGACTCTTGCTCGACTATAACACCGTTAAAAAAAACTTCAAAAAGTGTGCCACTTTTAAATTACAAGGCACTTCCTGTTTCTTCCTGTTTCGACCGGAAATAGAGGTCAAGTCATGTCACGCACACAATAAAAAATGAAGACCTATATTACCTCTATATATTTCCGCAAAAAGCAACCGACGGTCTCATCATCTTGATTTGATATGGATTTTGAAACATTACAAATTTTAATGTTTAAAAACCTTGTAACTTGACACCAGATGACGTCATCATGACGTCATTACTACATAATGGAGGTTTTATTAAGGTCCTAACATGGTGTAAATTTGAATTTGATCAGATATACAAAAGTTAAGATTTTTGCCGGAAATTGTTTTTTTGAAGAATTACACAAAGGCAAACTTTGACCTTCCGGTACGACCGGAAGTAAAGGTCATGTGAATTTAGCGTTAACCTTTCAAATGTTGCCCGTGTCTTGATCTATCATATGCCTAAATATGAACACTGTAGCTTTAATATTCAGAGACATACAGGCATTCGCAAAAGGTCACTTTTTAAACTTAAATGGCTTGTAATTTGACACCCGATGACGTCATCATGACGTAACTGAAACGGTTTCATCTCCTAATGGTTATCTAACTACATGTAAAGTTTAAAGTTTATATGAGCTTGGGAAGTGTGCTTTTGTTACCGGACAATCGACGGCCAGAAGAAGAAGAAGTATAAAGTAGACATAATTTTTTGTTGGAAACAAAAAAGAGGTGTTCGGTGTGACCTCGTGTTTCAAAGAAATGTTATAAACATGTCTGTGTATTAAATATTGTACACTTCTATAGAGTCTTTAGAATGGTGGTTCTAAAGATTTGACCAAACTTTTTGGATGTAACACATCCCAGCTTGAGTACATATGCAAAGTTTCCATTTGATCACCAAAGTTGTTCTGTACATATAGATCTTGTAAAACACTACCTTGGTGGTGACATAACATGAAAATCGATAACGTCGTGAAAACGTCACTCCACGTTATATCCTTGTAGGACCTACCAAGTCTCATGCAAAATGAAATTTGACTATAGCTTGCTTTGTACTGAAGATATGTACCAATTGGTCAAAATTTCTAAAATTTGTAAAACAACATTTGATGACGTCATCAAGTCGTCACTCTAGTTTTAAGTAGTCAATATAACTGTCTATCAACATGCCAAGTTTCAACTCAGTCAAACTTGTGGTTTTGTAGATACACAGCTTCAAAAAGTAAACCTTTAATGCGATACCACGTGACACACGATGACGTCATCAATCTAAAAATTCACACATATGTTGTCTGCAAGAAGGTCATTATGTATACCAATTTTGAAACGATTATCATAAACTTCGCCACAGACATCTAGTAAAAGTGTATTTTTAATTGTTTTCAACCTGCCGCTAGAGGGCGCTCTTGACTTTTATGACGTCACTTGTCTTATTTTTTTAAACCAGACTCTTGCTCGACTATAACACCGTTAAAAAAAAATTCAAAAAGTGTGCCACTTTTAAATTACAAGGCACTTCCTGTTTCTTCCTGTTTCGACCGGAAGTAGAGGTCATGTGAGGTCACGCACACGACAAAAAATAAAGACCTATATGTCCTAAGTATGATCCCGCATAAAACAACCGCCGGTCTCTTAAGTGTGATTTGTTACAGAATTTCAAAGATTAAATTTTTTAATTTTAAAAACCTTGTAACTTGACACCTGATGACGTCATCATGACGTAAATGAAACGGTTTCGTCTCCAAATGGTTATCTAACTATGGTAGAAATTTCAAGTTTATACGAGCTTGGGAAGTGTGCTTTTGTTAGCGGACAAGGGACGAAGAGAAGAAGAATCTGAAGAAGTAAAAAAAAAAGAACTAGACATAATTTTTTGTTGGAAACAAAAAAGAGGTGTTCGGTGTGACCTCGTGTTTCAAAGAAATGTTATAAACATGTCTGTGTATTAAATATTGATATACTTCTATAGAGTCTTTAGAATGGTGGTTCTAAAGATTTGACCAAACCTTTTGGATGTAACACATCCCAGCATGAGTACATGCAAAGTTTCCATTTGATCACCAAAGTTGTTCTGTACATATAGATCTTGTAAAACACTACCTTGGTGGTGACATAACATGAAAATCGATGACGTCTTGAAAACGTCACTCAACATTATATCCTTGTAGGACCTTCCAAGTCTCATGCAAAATGAAATTCGATTATAGCTTGCTTTGAACTGAAGATATGTAACAATTGGTCAAAATTTCAAAAATTTGTATAACAAAAACTGATGACGTCATCAAGTCGTCACTCTAGCTTTAAGTAGTCAATATCACTGTCTATCAACATGCCAAGTTTCAACTCAGTCAAACTTGTGGTTTTGTAGATACACAGCTTCAAAAAGTAAACCTTTAATACGATACCACGTGACACATGATGACGTCATCAATCTAAAAATTCACACATATGTTGTCTGTATGAAGGTCATTATGTATACCAATTTTGAAACGATTATCATAAACTTCACCACAGACATCTAGTAAAAGTGTATTTTAAATTGTTTTTAACCTGCCGCTAGAGGGCGCTTTTGACTTTTATGACGTCACTTGTCTTATTTTGTTAAACCAGACTCTTGCTCGACTATAACACCGTTAAAAAAAACTTGTAAAAGTGTGCCACTTTTAAATTACAAGGCACTTCCGGTTTCTTCCTATTTCGACCGGAAGTAGAGGTCATGTGAGGTCACGCACACGACAAAAAATAAAGACCTATATGACCTAAGTATGATACCGCATAAAACAACCGCCGGTCTCCTAAGTGTGATTTGTTACAGAATTTCAAAGATTAATTAATTTTTTTCTAAAAACCTTGTAATTTGACACCTGATGACGTCATCATGACGTAAATGAAACGGTTTCGTCTCCTACTGGTTATCTAACTATGGTAGAAATTTCAAGTTTATATGAGCTTGGGAAGTGTGCTTTTGTTAGCGGACAAGCGGCGAAGAGAAGAAGAAGAATCTGAAGAAGTAAACTAGACATAATTTTTTGTTGGAAACAAAAAAGAGGTGTTCGGTGTGACCTCGTGTTTCAAAGAAATGTTATAAACATGTCTGTGTATTAAATATTGATATACTTCTATAGAGTCTTTAGAATGGTGGTTCTAAAGATTTGACCAAACTTTTTGGATGTAACACATCCCAGCATGAGTACATGCAAAGTTTCCATTTGTTCACCAAAGTTGTTCTGTACATATAGATCTTGTAAAACACTACCTTGGTGGTGACATAACATGAAAATCGATGACGTCTTGAAAACGTCACTCAACATTATATCCTTGTAGGACCTTCCAAGTCTCATGCAAAATGAAATTCGATTATAGCTTGCTTTGAACTGAAGATATGTAACAATTGGTCAAAATTTCAAAAATTTGAAGAACAAAAAAATGATGACGTCATCAAGTCGTCACTCTAGCTTTAAGTAGTCAATATCACTGTCTATCAACATGCCAAGTTTCAACTCAGTCAAACTTGTGGTTTTGTAGATACACAGCATCAAAAAGTAAACCTTTAATGCGATACCACGTGACACATGATGACGTCATCAATCAAAAAATTCACACATATGTTGTCTGTATGAAGGTCATTATGTATACCAATTTTGAAACGATTATCATAAACTTCACCACAGACATCTAGTAAAAGTGTATTTTTAATTGTTTTTAACCTGCCGCTAGAGGGCGCTCTTGACTTTTATGACGTCACTTGTCTTATTTTTTTAAACCAGACTCTTGCTCGACTATAACACCGTTAAAAAAAACTTGTAAAAGTGTGCCACTTTTAAATTACAAGGCACTTCCGGTTTCTTCCTATTTCGACCGGAAGTAGAGGTCATGTGAGGTCACGCACACGACAAAAAATAAAAACCTATATGACCTAAGTATGATCCCGCATAAAACAACCGCCGGTCTCTTAAGTGTGATTTGTTACAGAATTTCAAAGATTAAATTTTTTAATTTTAAAAACCTTGTAACTTGACACCTGATGACGTCATCATGACGTAAATGAAACGGTTTCGTCTCCTAATGGTTATCTAACTATGGTAGAAATTTCAAGTTTATACGAGCTTGGGAAGTGTGCTTTTGTTAGCGGACAAGGGACGAAGAGAAGAAGAATCTGAAGAAGTAAAAAAAAAAGAACTAGACATAATTTTTTGTTGGAAACAAAAAAGAGGTGTTCGGTGTGACCTCGTGTTTCAAAGAAATGTTATAAACATGTCTGTGTATTAAATATTGATATACTTCTATAGAGTCTTTAGAATGGTGGTTCTAAAGATTTGACCAAACCTTTTGGATGTAACACATCCCAGCATGAGTACATGCAAAGTTTCCATTTGATCACCAAAGTTGTTCTGTACATATAGATCTTGTAAAACACTACCTTGGTGGTGACATAACATGAAAATCGATGACGTCTTGAAAACGTCACTCAACATTATATCCTTGTAGGACCTTCCAAGTCTCATGCAAAATGAAATTCGATTATAGCTTGCTTTGAACTGAAGATATGTAACAATTGGTCAAAATTTCAAAAATTTGTATAACAAAAAATGATGACGTCATCAAGTCGTCACTCTAGCTTTAAGTAGTCAATATCACTGTCTATCAACATGCCAAGTTTCAACTCAGTCAAACTTGTGGTTTTGTAGATACACAGCTTCAAAAAGTAAACCTTTAATACGATACCACGTGACACATGATGACGTCATCAATCTAAAAATTCACACATATGTTGTCTGTATGAAGGTCATTATGTATACCAATTTTGAAACGATTATCATAAACTTCACCACAGACATCTAGTAAAAGTGTATTTTAAATTGTTTTTAACCTGCCGCTAGAGGGCGCTTTTGACTTTTATGACGTCACTTGTCTTATTTTGTTAAACCAGACTCTTGCTCGACTATAACACCGTTAAAAAAAACTTGTAAAAGTGTGCCACTTTTAAATTACAAGGCACTTCCGGTTTCTTCCTATTTCGACCGGAAGTAGAGGTCATGTGAGGTCACGCACACGACAAAAAATAAAAACCTATATGACCTAAGTATGATACCGCATAAAACAACCGCCGGTCTCCTAAGTGTGATTTGTTACAGAATTTCAAAGATTAATTAATTTTTTTCTAAAAACCTTGTAATTTGACACCTGATGACGTCATCATGACGTAAATGAAACGGTTTCGTCTCCTACTGGTTATCTAACTATGGTAGAAATTTCAAGTTTATATGAGCTTGGGAAGTGTGCTTTTGTTAGCGGACAAGCGGCGAAGAGAAGAAGAAGAATCTGAAGAAGTAAACTAGACATAATTTTTTGTTGGAAACAAAAAAGAGGTGTTCGGTGTGACCTCGTGTTTCAAAGAAATGTTATAAACATGTCTGTGTATTAAATATTGATATACTTCTATAGAGTCTTTAGAATGGTGGTTCTAAAGATTTGACCAAACCTTTTGGATGTAACACATCCCAGCATGAGTACATGCAAAGTTTCCATTTGATCACCAAAGTTGTTCTGTACATATAGATCTTGTAAAACACTACCTTGGTGGTGACATAACATGAAAATCGATGACGTCTTGAAAACGTCACTCAACATTATATCCTTGTAGGACCTTCCAAGTCTCATGCAAAATGAAATTCGATTATAGCTTGCTTTGAACTGAAGATATGTAACAATTGGTCAAAATTTCAAAAATTTGTATAACAAAAAATGATGACGTCATCAAGTCGTCACTCTAGCTTTAAGTAGTCAATATCACTGTCTATCAACATGCCAAGTTTCAACTCAGTCAAACTTGTGGTTTTGTAGATACACAGCTTCAAAAAGTAAACCTTTAATACGATACCACGTGACACATGATGACGTCATCAATCTAAAAATTCACACATATGTTGTCTGTATGAAGGTCATTATGTATACCAATTTTGAAACGATTATCATAAACTTCACCACAGACATCTAGTAAAAGTGTATTTTAAATTGTTTTTAACCTGCCGCTAGAGGGCGCTTTTGACTTTTATGACGTCACTTGTCTTATTTTGTTAAACCAGACTCTTGCTCGACTATAACACCGTTAAAAAAAACTTGTAAAAGTGTGCCACTTTTAAATTACAAGGCACTTCCGGTTTCTTCCTATTTCGACCGGAAGTAGAGGTCATGTGAGGTCACGCACACGACAAAAAATAAAAACCTATATGACCTAAGTATGATACCGCATAAAACAACCGCCGGTCTCCTAAGTGTGATTTGTTACAGAATTTCAAAGATTAATTAATTTTTTTCTAAAAACCTTGTAATTTGACACCTGATGACGTCATCATGACGTAAATGAAACGGTTTCGTCTCCTACTGGTTATCTAACTATGGTAGAAATTTCAAGTTTATATGAGCTTGGGAAGTGTGCTTTTGTTAGCGGACAAGCGGCGAAGAGAAGAAGAAGAATCTGAAGAAGTAAACTAGACATAATTTTTTGTTGGAAACAAAAAAGAGGTGTTCGGTATGACCTCGTGTTTCAAAGAAATGTTATAAACATGTCTGTGTATTAAATATTGATATACTTCTATAGAGTCTTTAGAATGGTGGTTCTAAAGATTTGACCAAACCTTTTGGATGTAACACATCCCAGCATGAGTACATGCAAAGTTTCCATTTGATCACCAAAGTTGTTCTGTACATATAGATCTTGTAAAACACTACCTTGGTGGTGACATAACATGAAAATCGATGACGTCTTGAAAACGTCACTCAACATTATATCCTTGTAGGACCTTCCAAGTCTCATGCAAAATGAAATTCGATTATAGCTTGCTTTGAACTGAAGATATGTAACAATTGGTCAAAATTTCAAAAATTTGTATAACAAAAAATGATGACGTCATCAAGTCGTCACTCTAGCTTTAAGTAGTCAATATCACTGTCTATCAACATGCCAAGTTTCAACTCAGTCAAACTTGTGGTTTTGTAGATACACAGCTTCAAAAAGTAAACCTTTAATACGATACCACGTGACACATGATGACGTCATCAATCTAAAAATTCACACATATGTTGTCTGTATGAAGGTCATTATGTATACCAATTTTGAAACGATTATCATAAACTTCACCACAGACATCTAGTAAAAGTGTATTTTAAATTGTTTTTAACCTGCCGCTAGAGGGCGCTTTTGACTTTTATGACGTCACTTGTCTTATTTTGTTAAACCAGACTCTTGCTCGACTATAACACCGTTAAAAAAAACTTGTAAAAGTGTGCCACTTTTAAATTACAAGGCACTTCCGGTTTCTTCCTATTTCGACCGGAAGTAGAGGTCATGTGAGGTCACGCACACGACAAAAAATAAAAACCTATATGACCTAAGTATGATACCGCATAAAACAACCGCCGGTCTCCTAAGTGTGATTTGTTACAGAATTTCAAAGATTAATTAATTTTTTTCTAAAAACCTTGTAATTTGACACCTGATGACGTCATCATGACGTAAATGAAACGGTTTCGTCTCCTACTGGTTATCTAACTATGGTAGAAATTTCAAGTTTATATGAGCTTGGGAAGTGTGCTTTTGTTAGCGGACAAGCGGCGAAGAGAAGAAGAAGAATCTGAAGAAGTAAACTAGACATAATTTTTTGTTGGAAACAAAAAAGAGGTGTTCGGTGTGACCTCGTGTTTCAAAGAAATGTTATAAACATGTCTGTGTATTAAATATTGATATACTTCTATAGAGTCTTTAGAATGGTGGTTCTAAAGATTTGACCAAACCTTTTGGATGTAACACATCCCAGCATGAGTACATGCAAAGTTTCCATTTGATCACCAAAGTTGTTCTGTACATATAGATCTTGTAAAACACTACCTTGGTGGTGACATAACATGAAAATCGATGACGTCTTGAAAACGTCACTCAACATTATATCCTTGTAGGACCTTCCAAGTCTCATGCAAAATGAAATTCGATTATAGCTTGCTTTGAACTGAAGATATGTAACAATTGGTCAAAATTTCAAAAATTTGTATAACAAAAAATGATGACGTCATCAAGTCGTCACTCTAGCTTTAAGTAGTCAATATCACTGTCTATCAACATGCCAAGTTTCAACTCAGTCAAACTTGTGGTTTTGTAGATACACAGCTTCAAAAAGTAAACCTTTAATACGATACCACGTGACACATGATGACGTCATCAATCTAAAAATTCACACATATGTTGTCTGTATGAAGGTCATTATGTATACCAATTTTGAAACGATTATCATAAACTTCACCACAGACATCTAGTAAAAGTGTATTTTAAATTGTTTTTAACCTGCCGCTAGAGGGCGCTTTTGACTTTTATGACGTCACTTGTCTTATTTTGTTAAACCAGACTCTTGCTCGACTATAACACCGTTAAAAAAAACTTGTAAAAGTGTGCCACTTTTAAATTACAAGGCACTTCCGGTTTCTTCCTATTTCGACCGGAAGTAGAGGTCATGTGAGGTCACGCACACGACAAAAAATAAAAACCTATATGACCTAAGTATGATACCGCATAAAACAACCGCCGGTCTCCTAAGTGTGATTTGTTACAGAATTTCAAAGATTAATTAATTTTTTTCTAAAAACCTTGTAATTTGACACCTGATGACGTCATCATGACGTAAATGAAACGGTTTCGTCTCCTACTGGTTATCTAACTATGGTAGAAATTTCAAGTTTATATGAGCTTGGGAAGTGTGCTTTTGTTAGCGGACAAGCGGCGAAGAGAAGAAGAAGAATCTGAAGAAGTAAACTAGACATAATTTTTTGTTGGAAACAAAAAAGAGGTGTTCGGTGTGACCTCGTGTTTCAAAGAAATGTTATAAACATGTCTGTGTATTAAATATTGATATACTTCTATAGAGTCTTTAGAATGGTGGTTCTAAAGATTTGACCAAACCTTTTGGATGTAACACATCCCAGCATGAGTACATGCAAAGTTTCCATTTGATCACCAAAGTTGTTCTGTACATATAGATCTTGTAAAACACTACCTTGGTGGTGACATAACATGAAAATCGATGACGTCTTGAAAACGTCACTCAACATTATATCCTTGTAGGACCTTCCAAGTCTCATGCAAAATGAAATTCGATTATAGCTTGCTTTGAACTGAAGATATGTAACAATTGGTCAAAATTTCAAAAATTTGTATAACAAAAAATGATGACGTCATCAAGTCGTCACTCTAGCTTTAAGTAGTCAATATCACTGTCTATCAACATGCCAAGTTTCAACTCAGTCAAACTTGTGGTTTTGTAGATACACAGCTTCAAAAAGTAAACCTTTAATACGATACCACGTGACACATGATGACGTCATCAATCTAAAAATTCACACATATGTTGTCTGTATGAAGGTCATTATGTATACCAATTTTGAAACGATTATCATAAACTTCACCACAGACATCTAGTAAAAGTGTATTTTAAATTGTTTTTAACCTGCCGCTAGAGGGCGCTTTTGACTTTTATGACGTCACTTGTCTTATTTTGTTAAACCAGACTCTTGCTCGACTATAACACCGTTAAAAAAAACTTGTAAAAGTGTGCCACTTTTAAATTACAAGGCACTTCCGGTTTCTTCCTATTTCGACCGGAAGTAGAGGTCATGTGAGGTCACGCACACGACAAAAAATAAAGACCTATATGACCTAAGTATGATACCGCATAAAACAACCGCCGGTCTCCTAAGTGTGATTTGTTACAGAATTTCAAAGATTAATTATTTTTTTTCTAAAAACCTTGTAATTTGACACCTGATGACGTCATCATGACGTAAATGAAACGGTTTCGTCTCCTACTGGTTATCTAACTATGGTAGAAATTTCAAGTTTATATGAGCTTGGGAAGTGTGCTTTTGTTAGCGGACAAGCGGCGAAGAGAAGAAGAAGAATCTGAAGAAGTAAACTAGACATAATTTTTTGTTGGAAACAAAAAAGAGGTGTTCGGTGTGACCTCGTGTTTCAAAGAAATGTTATAAACATGTCTGTGTATTAAATATTGATATACTTCTATAGAGTCTTTAGAATGGTGGTTCTAAAGATTTGACCAAACCTTTTGGATGTAACACATCCCAGCATGAGTACATGCAAAGTTTCCATTTGATCACCAAAGTTGTTCTGTACATATAGATCTTGTAAAACACTACCTTGGTGGTGACATAACATGAAAATCGATGACGTCTTGAAAACGTCACTCAACATTATATCCTTGTAGGACCTTCCAAGTCTCATGCAAAATGAAATTCGATTATAGCTTGCTTTGAACTGAAGATATGTAACAATTGGTCAAAATTTCAAAAATTTGTATAACAAAAAATGATGACGTCATCAAGTCGTCACTCTAGCTTTAAGTAGTCAATATCACTGTCTATCAACATGCCAAGTTTCAACTCAGTCAAACTTGTGGTTTTGTAGATACACAGCTTCAAAAAGTAAACCTTTAATACGATACCACGTGACACATGATGACGTCATCAATCTAAAAATTCACACATATGTTGTCTGCATGAAGGTCATTATGTATACCAATTTTGAAACGATTATCATAAACTTCACCACAGACATCTAGTAAAAGTGTATTTTAAATTGTTTTTAACCTGCCGCTAGAGGGCGCTTTTGACTTTTATGACGTCACTTGTCTTATTTTGTTAAACCAGACTCTTGCTCGACTATAACACCGTTAAAAAAAACTTGTAAAAGTGTGCCACTTTTAAATTACAAGGCACTTCCGATTTCTTCCTATTTCGACCGGAAGTAGAGGTCATGTGAGGTCACGCACACGACAAAAAATAAAGACCTATATGACCTAAGTATGATACCGCATAAAACAACCGCCGGTCTCCTAAGTGTGATTTGTTACAGAATTTCAAAGATTAATTAATTTTTTTCTAAAAACCTTGTAATTTGACACCTGATGACGTCATCATGACGTAAATGAAACGGTTTCGTCTCCTACTGGTTATCTAACTATGGTAGAAATTTCAAGGTTATATGAGCTTGGGAAGTGTGCTTTTGTTAGCGGACAAGCGGCGAAGAGAAGAAGAAGAATCTGAAGAAGTAAACTAGACATAATTTTTTGTTGGAAACAAAAAAGAGGTGTTCGGTGTGACCTCGTGTTTCAAAGAAATGTTATAAACATGTCTGTGTATTAAATATTGATATACTTCTATAGAGTCTTTAGAATGGTGGTTCTAAAGATTTGACCAAACTTTTTGGATGTAACACATCCCAGCATGAGTACATGCAAAGTTTCCATTTGATCACCAAAGTTGTTCTGTACATATAGATCTTGTAAAACACTACCTTGGTGGTGACATAACATGAAAATCGATGACGTCTTGAAAACGTCACTCAACATTATATCCTTGTAGGACCTTCCAAGTCTCATGCAAAATGAAATTCGATTATAGCTTGCTTTGAACTGAAGATATGTAACAATTGGTCAAAATTTCAAAAATTTGTATAACAAAAAATGATGACGTCATCAAGTCGTCACTCTAGCTTTAAGTAGTCAATATCACTGTCTATCAACATGCCAAGTTTCAACTCAGTCAAACTTGTGGTTTTGTAGATACACAGCTTCAAAAAGTAAACCTTTAATACGATACCACGTGACACATGATGACGTCATCAATCTAAAAATTCACACATATGTTGTCTGCATGAAGGTCATTATGTATACCAATTTTGAAACGATTATCATAAACTTCACCACAGACATCTAGTAAAAGTGTATTTTAAATTGTTTTTAACCTGCCGCTAGAGGGCGCTTTTGACTTTTATGACGTCACTTGTCTTATTTTGTTAAACCAGACTCTTGCTCGACTATAACACCGTTAAAAAAAACTTGTAAAAGTGTGCCACTTTTAAATTACAAGGCACTTCCGGTTTCTTCCTATTTCGACCGGAAGTAGAGGTCATGTGAGGTCACGCACACGACAAAAAATAAAGACCTATATGACCTAAGTATGATACCGCATAAAACAACCGCCGGTCTCCTAAGTGTGATTTGTTACAGAATTTCAAAGATTAATTAATTTTTTTCTAAAAACCTTGTAATTTGACACCTGATGACGTCATCATGACGTAAATGAAACGGTTTCGTCTCCTACTGGTTATCTAACTATGGTAGAAATTTCAAGGTTATATGAGCTTGGGAAGTGTGCTTTTGTTAGCGGACAAGCGGCGAAGAGAAGAAGAAGAATCTGAAGAAGTAAACTAGACATAATTTTTTGTTGGAAACAAAAAAGAGGTGTTCGGTGTGACCTCGTGTTTCAAAGAAATGTTATAAACATGTCTGTGTATTAAATATTGATATACTTCTATAGAGTCTTTAGAATGGTGGTTCTAAAGATTTGACCAAACCTTTTGGATGTAACACATCCCAGCATGAGTACATGCAAAGTTTCCATTTGATCACCAAAGTTGTTCTGTACATATAGATCTTGTAAAACACTACCTTGGTGGTGACATAACATGAAAATCGATGACGTCTTGAAAACGTCACTCAACATTATATCCTTGTAGGACCTTCCAAGTCTCATGCAAAATGAAATTCGATTATAGCTTGCTTTGAACTGAAGATATGTAACAATTGGTCAAAATTTCAAAAATGTGTATAACAAAAAATGATGACGTCATCAAGTCGTCACTCTAGCTTTAAGTAGTCAATATCACTGTCTATCAACATGCCAAGTTTCAACTCAGTCAAACTTGTGGTTTTGTAGATACACAGCTTCAAAAAGTAAACCTTTAATACGATACCACGTGACACATGATGACGTCATCAATCTAAAAATTCACACATATGTTGTCTGTATGAAGGTCATTATGTATACCAATTTTGAAACGATTATCATAAACTTCACCACAGACATCTAGTAAAAGTGTATTTTAAATTGTTTTTAACCTGCCGCTAGAGGGCGCTTTTGACTTTTATGACGTCACTTGTCTTATTTTGTTAAACCAGACTCTTGCTCGACTATAACACCGTTAAAAAAAACTTGTAAAAGTGTGCCACTTTTAAATTACAAGGCACTTCCGGTTTCTTCCTATTTCGACCGGAAGTAGAGGTCATGTGAGGTCACGCACACGACAAAAAATAAAGACCTATATGACCTAAGTATGATACCGCATAAAACAACCGCCGGTCTCCTAAGTGTGATTTGTTACAGAATTTCAAAGATTAATTAATTTTTTTCTAAAAACCTTGTAATTTGACACCTGATGACGTCATCATGACGTAAATGAAACGGTTTCGTCTCCTACTGGTTATCTAACTATGGTAGAAATTTCAAGTTTATATGAGCTTGGGAAGTGTGCTTTTGTTAGCGGACAAGCGGCGAAGAGAAGAAGAAGAATCTGAAGAAGTAAACTAGACATAATTTTTTGTTGGAAACAAAAAAGAGGTGTTCGGTGTGACCTCGTGTTTCAAAGAAATGTTATAAACATGTCTGTGTATTAAATATTGATATACTTCTATAGAGTCTTTAGAATGGTGGTTCTAAAGATTTGACCAAACCTTTTGGATGTAACACATCCCAGCATGAGTACATGCAAAGTTTCCATTTGATCACCAAAGTTGTTCTGTACATATAGATCTTGTAAAACACTACCTTGGTGGTGACATAACATGAAAATCGATGACGTCTTGAAAACGTCACTCAACATTATATCCTTGTAGGACCTTCCAAGTCTCATGCAAAATGAAATTCGATTATAGCTTGCTTTGAACTGAAGATATGTAACAATTGGTCAAAATTTCAAAAATTTGTATAACAAAAAATGATGACGTCATCAAGTCGTCACTCTAGCTTTAAGTAGTCAATATCACTGTCTATCAACATGCCAAGTTTCAACTCAGTCAAACTTGTGGTTTTGTAGATACACAGCTTCAAAAAGTAAACCTTTAATACGATACCACGTGACACATGATGACGTCATCAATCTAAAAATTCACACATATGTTGTCTGTATGAAGGTCATTATGTATACCAATTTTGAAACGATTATCATAAACTTCACCACAGACATCTAGTAAAAGTGTATTTTAAATTGTTTTTAACCTGCCGCTAGAGGGCGCTTTTGACTTTTATGACGTCACTTGTCTTATTTTGTTAAACCAGACTCTTGCTCGACTATAACACCGTTAAAAAAAACTTGTAAAAGTGTGCCACTTTTAAATTACAAGGCACTTCCGGTTTCTTCCTATTTCGACCGGAAGTAGAGGTCATGTGAGGTCACGCACACGACAAAAAATAAAGACCTATATGACCTAAGTATGATACCGCATAAAACAACCGCCGGTCTCCTAAGTGTGATTTGTTACAGAATTTCAAAGATTAATTAATTTTTTTCTAAAAACCTTGTAATTTGACACCTGATGACGTCATCATGACGTAAATGAAACGGTTTCGTCT
This sequence comes from Leptasterias polaris, assembly GCA_037783415.1. Lineage (NCBI taxonomy): Eukaryota > Metazoa > Echinodermata > Asteroidea > Forcipulatida > Asteriidae > Leptasterias > Leptasterias polaris. The sequence goes on from JAZGTN010000028.1 coordinate 4,237,347, forward strand.
CCTACTGGTTATCTAACTATGGTAGAAATTTCAAGTTTATATGAGCTTGGGAAGTGTGCTTTTGTTAGCGGACAAGCGGCGAAGAGAAGAAGAAGAATCTGAAGAAGTAAACTATACATAATTTTTTGTTGGAAACAAAAAAGAGGTGTTCGGTGTGACCTCGTGTTTCAAAGAAATGTTATAAACATGTCTGTGTATTAAATATTGATATACTTCTATAGAGTCTTTAGAATGGTGGTTCTAAAGATTTGACCAAACCTTTTGGATGTAACACATCCCAGCATGAGTACATGCAAAGTTTCCATTTGATCACCAAAGTTGTTCTGTACATATAGATCTTGTAAAACACTACCTTGGTGGTGACATAACATGAAAATCGATGACGTCTTGAAAACGTCACTCAACATTATATCCTTGTAGGACCTTCCAAGTCTCATGCAAAATGAAATTCGATTATAGCTTGCTTTGAACTGAAGATATGTAACAATTGGTCAAAATTTCAAAAATTTGTATAACAAAAAATGATGACGTCATCAAGTCGTCACTTTAGCTTTAAGTAGTCAATATCACTGTCTATCAACATGCCAAGTTTCAACTCAGTCAAACTTGTGGTTTTGTAGATACACAGCTTCAAAAAGTAAACCTTTAATACGATACCACGTGACACATGATGACGTCATCAATCTAAAAATTCACACATATGTTGTCTGTATGAAGGTTATTATGTATACCAATTTTGAAACGATTATCATAAACTTCACCACAGACATCTAGTAAAAGTGTATTTTAAATTGTTTTTAACCTGCCGCTAGAGGGCGCTTTTGACTTTTATGACGTCACTTGTCTTATTTTGTTAAACCAGACTCTTGCTCGACTATAACACCGTTAAAAAAAACTTGTAAAAGTGTGCCACTTTTAAATTACAAGGCACTTCCGATTTCTTCCTATTTCGACCGGAAGTAGAGGTCATGTGAGGTCACGCACACGACAAAAAATAAAGACCTATATGACCTAAGTATGATACCGCATAAAACAACCGCCGGTCTCCTAAGTGTGATTTGTTACAGAATTTCAAAGATTAATTAATTTTTTTCTAAAAACCTTGTAATTTGACACCTGATGACGTCATCATGACGTAAATGAAACGGTTTCGTCTCCTACTGGTTATCTAACTATGGTAGAAATTTCAAGGTTATATGAGCTTGGGAAGTGTGCTTTTGTTAGCGGACAAGCGGCGAAGAGAAGAAGAAGAATCTGAAGAAGTAAACTAGACATAATTTTTTGTTGGAAACAAAAAAGAGGTGTTCGGTGTGACCTCGTGTTTCAAAGAAATGTTATAAACATGTCTGTGTATTAAATATTGATATACTTCTATAGAGTCTTTAGAATGGTGGTTCTAAAGATTTGACCAAACTTTTTGGATGTAACACATCCCAGCATGAGTACATGCAAAGTTTCCATTTGATCACCAAAGTTGTTCTGTACATATAGATCTTGTAAAACACTACCTTGGTGGTGACATAACATGAAAATCGATGACGTCTTGAAAACGTCACTCAACATTATATCCTTGTAGGACCTTCCAAGTCTCATGCAAAATGAAATTCGATTATAGCTTGCTTTGAACTGAAGATATGTAACAATTGGTCAAAATTTCAAAAATTTGTATAAAAAAAAATGATGACGTCATCAAGTCGTCACTCTAGCTTTAAGTAGTCAATATCACTGTCTATCAACATGCCAAGTTTCAACTCAGTCAAACTTGTGGTTTTGTAGATACACAGCTTCAAAAAGTAAACCTTTAATACGATACCACGTGACACATGATGACGTCATCAATCTAAAAATTCACACATATGTTGTCTGCATGAAGGTCATTATGTATACCAATTTTGAAACGATTATCATAAACTTCACCACAGACATCTAGTAAAAGTGTATTTTAAATTGTTTTTAACCTGCCGCTAGAGGGCGCTTTTGACTTTTATGACGTCACTTGTCTTATTTTGTTAAACCAGACTCTTGCTCGACTATAACACCGTTAAAAAAAACTTGTAAAAGTGTGCCACTTTTAAATTACAAGGCACTTCCGGTTTCTTCCTATTTAGACCGGAAGTAGAGGTCATGTGAGGTCACGCACACGACAAAAAATAAAGACCTATATGACCTAAGTATGATACCGCATAAAACAACCGCCGGTCTCCTAAGTGTGATTTGTTACAGAATTTCAAAGATTAATTAATTTTTTTCTAAAAACCTTGTAATTTGACACCTGATGACGTCATCATGACGTAAATGAAACGGTTTCGTCTCCTACTGGTTATCTAACTATGGTAGACATTTCAAGGTTATATCAGCTTGGGAAGTGTGCTTTTGTTAGCGGACAAGCGGCGAAGAGAAGAAGAAGAATCTGAAGAAGTAAACTAGACATAATTTTTTGTTGGAAACAAAAAAGAGGTGTTCGGTGTGACCTCGTGTTTCAAAGAAATGTTATAAACATGTCTGTGTATTAAATATTGATATACTTCTATAGAGTCTTTAGAATGGTGGTTCTAAAGATTTGACCAAACCTTTTGGATGTAACACATCCCAGCATGAGTACATGCAAAGTTTCCATTTGATCACCAAAGTTGTTCTGTACATATAGATCTTGTAAAACACTACCTTGGTGGTGACATAACATGAAAATCGATGACGTCTTGAAAACGTCACTCAACATTATATCCTTGTAGGACCTTCCAAGTCTCATGCAAAATGAAATTCGATTATAGCTTGCTTTGAACTGAAGATATGTAACAATTGGTCAAAATTTCAAAAATGTGTATAACAAAAAATGATGACGTCATCAAGTCGTCACTCTAGCTTTAAGTAGTCAATATCACTGTCTATCAACATGCCAAGTTTCAACTCAGTCAAACTTGTGGTTTTGTAGATACACAGCTTCAAAAAGTAAACCTTTAATACGATACCACGTGACACATGATGACGTCATCAATCTAAAAATTCACACATATGTTGTCTGTATGAAGGTCATTATGTATACCAATTTTGAAACGATTATCATAAACTTCACCACAGACATCTAGTAAAAGTGTATTTTAAATTGTTTTTAACCTGCCGCTAGAGGGCGCTTTTGACTTTTATGACGTCACTTGTCTTATTTTGTTAAACCAGACTCTTGCTCGACTATAACACCGTTAAAAAAAAATTGTAAAAGTGTGCCACTTTTAAATTACAAGGCACTTCCGGTTTCTTCCTATTTCGACCGGAAGTAGAGGTCATGTGAGGTCACGCACACGACAAAAAATAAAGACCTATATGACCTAAGTATGATACCGCATAAAACAACCGCCGGTCTCCTAAGTGTGATTTGTTACAGAATTTCAAAGATTAATTAATTTTTTTCTAAAAACCTTGTAATTTGACACCTGATGACGTCATCATGACGTAAATGAAACGGTTTCGTCTCCTACTGGTTATCTAACTATGGTAGAAATTTCAAGTTTATATGAGCTTGGGAAGTGTGCTTTTGTTAGCGGACAAGCGGCGAAGAGAAGAAGAAGAATCTGAAGAAGTAAACTAGACATAATTTTTTGTTGGAAACAAAAAAGAGGTGTTCGGTGTGACCTCGTGTTTCAAAGAAATGTTATAAACATGTCTGTGTATTAAATATTGATATACTTCTATAGAGTCTTTAGAATGGTGGTTCTAAAGATTTGACCAAACCTTTTGGATGTAACACATCCCAGCATGAGTACATGCAAAGTTTCCATTTGATCACCAAAGTTGTTCTGTACATATAGATCTTGTAAAACACTACCTTGGTGGTGACATAACATGAAAATCGATGACGTCTTGAAAACGTCACTCAACATTATATCCTTGTAGGACCTTCCAAGTCTCATGCAAAATGAAATTCGATTATAGCTTGCTTTGAACTGAAGATATGTAACAATTGGTCAAAATTTCAAAAATTTGTATAACAAAAAATGATGACGTCATCAAGTCGTCACTCTAGCTTTAAGTAGTCAATATCACTGTCTATCAACATGCCAAGTTTCAACTCAGTCAAACTTGTGGTTTTGTAGATACACAGCTTCAAAAAGTAAACCTTTAATACGATACCACGTGACACATGATGACGTCATCAATCTAAAAATTCACACATATGTTGTCTGCATGAAGGTCATTATGTATACCAATTTTGAAACGATTATCATAAACTTCACCACAGACATCTAGTAAAAGTGTATTTTAAATTGTTTTTAACCTGCCGCTAGAGGGCGCTTTTGACTTTTATGACGTCACTTGTCTTATTTTGTTAAACCAGACTCTTGCTCGACTATAACACCGTTAAAAAAAACTTGTAAAAGTGTGCCACTTTTAAATTACAAGGCACTTCCGATTTCTTCCTATTTCGACCGGAAGTAGAGGTCATGTGAGGTCACGCACACGACAAAAAATAAAGACCTATATGACCTAAGTATGATACCGCATAAAACAACCGCCGGTCTCCTAAGTGTGATTTGTTACAGAATTTCAAAGATTAATTAATTTTTTTCTAAAAACCTTGTAATTTGACACCTGATGACGTCATCATGACGTAAATGAAACGGTTTCGTCTCCTACTGGTTATCTAACTATGGTAGAAATTTCAAGGTTATATGAGCTTGGGAAGTGTGCTTTTGTTAGCGGACAAGCGGCGAAGAGAAGAAGAAGAATCTGAAGAAGTAAACTAGACATAATTTTTTGTTGGAAACAAAAAAGAGGTGTTCGGTGTGACCTCGTGTTTCAAAGAAATGTTATAAACATGTCTGTGTATTAAATATTGATATACTTCTATAGAGTCTTTAGAATGGTGGTTCTAAAGATTTGACCAAACTTTTTGGATGTAACACATCCCAGCATGAGTACATGCAAAGTTTCCATTTGATCACCAAAGTTGTTCTGTACATATAGATCTTGTAAAACACTACCTTGGTGGTGACATAACATGAAAATCGATGACGTCTTGAAAACGTCACTCAACATTATATCCTTGTAGGACCTTCCAAGTCTCATGCAAAATGAAATTCGATTATAGCTTGCTTTGAACTGAAGATATGTAACAATTGGTCAAAATTTCAAAAATTTGTATAACAAAAAATGATGACGTCATCAAGTCGTCACTCTAGCTTTAAGTAGTCAATATCACTGTCTATCAACATGCCAAGTTTCAACTCAGTCAAACTTGTGGTTTTGTAGATACACAGCTTCAAAAAGTAAACCTTTAATACGATACCACGTGACACATGATGACGTCATCAATCTAAAAATTCACACATATGTTGTCTGCATGAAGGTCATTATGTATACCAATTTTGAAACGATTATCATAAACTTCACCACAGACATCTAGTAAAAGTGTATTTTAAATTGTTTTTAACCTGCCGCTAGAGGGCGCTTTTGACTTTTATGACGTCACTTGTCTTATTTTGTTAAACCAGACTCTTGCTCGACTATAACACCGTTAAAAAAAACTTGTAAAAGTGTGCCACTTTTAAATTACAAGGCACTTCCGGTTTCTTCCTATTTCGACCGGAAGTAGAGGTCATGTGAGGTCACGCACACGACAAAAAATAAAGACCTATATGACCTAAGTATGATACCGCATAAAACAACCGCCGGTCTCCTAAGTGTGATTTGTTACAGAATTTCAAAGATTAATTAATTTTTTTCTAAAAACCTTGTAATTTGACACCTGATGACGTCATCATGACGTAAATGAAACGGTTTCGTCTCCTACTGGTTATCTAACTATGGTAGAAATTTCAAGGTTATATGAGCTTGGGAAGTGTGCTTTTGTTAGCGGACAAGCGGCGAAGAGAAGAAGAAGAATCTGAAGAAGTAAACTAGACATAATTTTTTGTTGGAAACAAAAAAGAGGTGTTCGGTGTGACCTCGTGTTTCAAAGAAATGTTATAAACATGTCTGTGTATTAAATATTGATATACTTCTATAGAGTCTTTAGAATGGTGGTTCTAAAGATTTGACCAAACCTTTTGGATGTAACACATCCCAGCATGAGTACATGCAAAGTTTCCATTTGATCACCAAAGTTGTTCTGTACATATAGATCTTGTAAAACACTACCTTGGTGGTGACATAACATGAAAATCGATGACGTCTTGAAAACGTCACTCAACATTATATCCTTGTAGGACCTTCCAAGTCTCATGCAAAATGAAATTCGATTATAGCTTGCTTTGAACTGAAGATATGTAACAATTGGTCAAAATTTCAAAAATGTGTATAACAAAAAATGATGACGTCATCAAGTCGTCACTCTAGCTTTAAGTAGTCAATATCACTGTCTATCAACATGCCAAGTTTCAACTCAGTCAAACTTGTGGTTTTGTAGATACACAGCTTCAAAAAGTAAACCTTTAATACGATACCACGTGACACATGATGACGTCATCAATCTAAAAATTCACACATATGTTGTCTGTATGAAGGTCATTATGTATACCAATTTTGAAACGATTATCATAAACTTCACCACAGACATCTAGTAAAAGTGTATTTTAAATTGTTTTTAACCTGCCGCTAGAGGGCGCTTTTGACTTTTATGACGTCACTTGTCTTATTTTGTTAAACCAGACTCTTGCTCGACTATAACACCGTTAAAAAAAACTTGTAAAAGTGTGCCACTTTTAAATTACAAGGCACTTCCGGTTTCTTCCTATTTCGACCGGAAGTAGAGGTCATGTGAGGTCACGCACACGACAAAAAATAAAGACCTATATGACCTAAGTATGATACCGCATAAAACAACCGCCGGTCTCCTAAGTGTGATTTGTTACAGAATTTCAAAGATTAATTAATTTTTTTCTAAAAACCTTGTAATTTGACACCTGATGACGTCATCATGACGTAAATGAAACGGTTTCGTCTCCTACTGGTTATCTAACTATGGTAGAAATTTCAAGTTTATATGAGCTTGGGAAGTGTGCTTTTGTTAGCGGACAAGCGGCGAAGAGAAGAAGAAGAATCTGAAGAAGTAAACTAGACATAATTTTTTGTTGGAAACAAAAAAGAGGTGTTCGGTGTGACCTCGTGTTTCAAAGAAATGTTATAAACATGTCTGTGTATTAAATATTGATATACTTCTATAGAGTCTTTAGAATGGTGGTTCTAAAGATTTGACCAAACCTTTTGGATGTAACACATCCCAGCATGAGTACATGCAAAGTTTCCATTTGATCACCAAAGTTGTTCTGTACATATAGATCTTGTAAAACACTACCTTGGTGGTGACATAACATGAAAATCGATGACGTCTTGAAAACGTCACTCAACATTATATCCTTGTAGGACCTTCCAAGTCTCATGCAAAATGAAATTCGATTATAGCTTGCTTTGAACTGAAGATATGTAACAATTGGTCAAAATTTCAAAAATTTGTATAACAAAAAATGATGACGTCATCAAGTCGTCACTCTAGCTTTAAGTAGTCAATATCACTGTCTATCAACATGCCAAGTTTCAACTCAGTCAAACTTGTGGTTTTGTAGATACACAGCTTCAAAAAGTAAACCTTTAATACGATACCACGTGACACATGATGACGTCATCAATCTAAAAATTCACACATATGTTGTCTGTATGAAGGTCATTATGTATACCAATTTTGAAACGATTATCATAAACTTCACCACAGACATCTAGTAAAAGTGTATTTTAAATTGTTTTTAACCTGCCGCTAGAGGGCGCTTTTGACTTTTATGACGTCACTTGTCTTATTTTGTTAAACCAGACTCTTGCTCGACTATAACACCGTTAAAAAAAACTTGTAAAAGTGTGCCACTTTTAAATTACAAGGCACTTCCGGTTTCTTCCTATTTCGACCGGAAGTAGAGGTCATGTGAGGTCACGCACACGACAAAAAATAAAGACCTATATGACCTAAGTATGATACCGCATAAAACAACCGCCGGTCTCCTAAGTGTGATTTGTTACAGAATTTCAAAGATTAATTAATTTTTTTCTAAAAACCTTGTAATTTGACACCTGATGACGTCATCATGACGTAAATGAAACGGTTTCGTCTCCTACTGGTTATCTAACTATGGTAGAAATTTCAAGGTTATATGAGCTTGGGAAGTGTGCTTTTGTTAGCGGACAAGCGGCGAAGAGAAGAAGAAGAATCTGAAGAAGTAAACTAGACATAATTTTTTGTTGGAAACAAAAAAGAGGTGTTCGGTGTGACCTCGTGTTTCAAAGAAATGTTATAAACATGTCTGTGTATTAAATATTGATATACTTCTATAGAGTCTTTAGAATGGTGGTTCTAAAGATTTGACCAAACTTTTTGGATGTAACACATCCCAGCATGAGTACATGCAAAGTTTCCATTTGATCACCAAAGTTGTTCTGTACATATAGATCTTGTAAAACACTACCTTGGTGGTGACATAACATGAAAATCGATGACGTCTTGAAAACGTCACTCAACATTATATCCTTGTAGGACCTTCCAAGTCTCATGCAAAATGAAATTCGATTATAGCTTGCTTTGAACTGAAGATATGTAACAATTGGTCAAAATTTCAAAAATTTGAAGAAAAAAAAAATGATGACGTCATCAAGTCGTCACTCTAGCTTTAAGTAGTCAATATCACTGTCTATCAACATGCCAAGTTTCAACTCAGTCAACCTTGTGGTTTTGTAGATACACAGCTTCAAAAAGTAAACCTTTAATGCGATACCACGTGACACATGATGACGTCATCAATCAAAAAATTCACACATATGTTGTCTGTATGAAGGTCATTATGTATACCAATTTTGAAACGATTATCATAAACTTCACCACAGACATCTAGTAAAAGTGTATTTTTAATTGTTTTTAACCTGCCGCTAGAGGGCGCTCTTGACCTTTATGACGTCACTTGTCTTATTTTTTTAAACCAGACTCTTGCTCGACTATAACACCGTTAAAAAAAACTTGTAAAAGTGTGCCACTTTTAAATTACAAGGCACTTCCGGTTTCTTCCTATTTCGACCGGAAGTAGAGGTCATGTGAGGTCACGCACACGACAAAAAATAAAAACCTATATGACCTAAGTATGATACCGCATAAAACAACCGCCGGTCTCGTAAGTGTGATTTGTTACAGAATTTCAAAGATTAATTAATTTTTTTCTAAAAACCTTGTAATTTGACACCTGATGACGTCATCATGACGTAAATGAAACGGTTTCGTCTCCTACTGTTTATCTAACTATGGTAGAAATTTCAAGTTTATATGAGCTTGGGAAGTGTGCTTTTGTTAGCGGACAAGCGGCGAAGAGAAGAAGAAGAATCTGAAGAAGTAAACTAGACATAATCTTTTGTTGGAAACAAAAAAGAGGTGTTCGGTGTGACCTCGTGTTTCAAAGAAATGTTATAAACATGTCTGTGTATTAAATATTGATATACTTCTATAGAGTCTTTAGAATGGTGGTTCTAAAGATTTGACCAAACTTTTTGGATGTAACACATCCCAGCATGAGTACATGCAAAGTTTCCATTTGATCACCAAAGTTGTTCTGTACATATAGATCTTGTAAAACACTACCTTGGTGGTGACATAACATGAAAATCGATGACGTCTTGAAAACGTCACTCAACATTATATCCTTGTAGGACCTTCCAAGTCTCATGCAAAATGAAATTCGATTATAGCTTGCTTTGAACTGAAGATATGTAACAATTGGTCAAAATTTCAAAAATTTGAAGAAAAAAAAAATGATGACGTCATCAAGTCGTCACTCTAGCTTTAAGTAGTCAATATCACTGTCTATCAACATGCCAAGTTTCAACTCAGTCAAACTTGTGGTTTTGTAGATACACAGCTTCAAAAAGTAAACCTTTAATGCGATACCACGTGACACATGATGACGTCATCAATCAAAAAATTCACACATATGTTGTCTGTATGAAGGTCATTATGTATACCAATTTTAAAACGATTATCATAAACTTCACCACAGACATCTAGTAAAAGTGTATTTTTAATTGTTTTTAACCTGCCGCTAGAGGGCGCTCTTGACCTTTATGACGTCACTTGTCTTATTTTTTTAAACCAGACTCTTGCTCGACTATAACACCGTTAAAAAAAACTTGTAAAAGTGTGCCACTTTTAAATTACAAGGCACTTCCGGTTTCTTCCTATTTCGACCGGAAGTAGAGGTCATGTGAGGTCACGCACACGACAAAAAATAAAAACCTATATGACCTAAGTATGATACCGCATAAAACAACCGCCGGTCTCGTAAGTGTGATTTGTTACAGAATTTCAAAGATTAATTAATTTTTTTCTAAAAACCTTGTAATTTGACACCTGATGACGTCATCATGACGTAAATGAAACGGTTTCGTCTCCTACTGTTTATCTAACTATGGTAGAAATTTCAAGTTTATATGAGCTTGGGAAGTGTGCTTTTGTTAGCGGACAAGCGGCGAAGAGAAGAAGAAGAATCTGAAGAAGTAAACTAGACATAATCTTTTGTTGGAAACAAAAAAGAGGTGTTCGGTGTGACCTCGTGTTTCAAAGAAATGTTATAAACATGTCTGTGTATTAAATATTGATATACTTCTATAGAGTCTTTAGAATGGTGGTTCTAAAGATTTGACCAAACTTTTTGGATGTAACACATCCCAGCATGAGTACATGCAAAGTTTCCATTTGATCACCAAAGTTGTTCTGTACATATAGATCTTGTAAAACACTACCTTGGTGGTGACATAACATGAAAATCGATGACGTCTTGAAAACGTCACTCAACATTATATCCTTGTAGGACCTTCCAAGTCTCATGCAAAATGAAATTCGATTATAGCTTGCTTTGAACTGAAGATATGTAACAATTGGTCAAAATTTCAAAAATTTGAAGAAAAAAAAAATGATGACGTCATCAAGTCGTCACTCTAGCTTTAAGTAGTCAATATCACTGTCTATCAACATGCCAAGTTTCAACTCAGTCAAACTTGTGGTTTTGTAGATACACAGCTTCAAAAAGTAAACCTTTAATGCGATACCACGTGACACATGATGACGTCATCAATCAAAAAATTCACACATATGTTGTCTGTATGAAGGTCATTATGTATACCAATTTTAAAACGATTATCATAAACTTCACCACAGACATCTAGTAAAAGTGTATTTTTAATTGTTTTTAACCTGCCGCTAGAGGGCGCTCTTGACTTTTATGACGTCACTTGTCTTATTTTTTTAAACCAGACTCTTGCTCGACTATAACACCGTTAAAAAAAACTTGTAAAAGTGTGCCACTTTTAAATTACAAGGCACTTCCGGTTTCTTCCTATTTCGACCGGAAGTAGAGGTCATGTGAGGTCACGCACACGACAAAAAATAAAAACCTATATGACCTAAGTATGATCCCGCATAAAACAACCGCCGGTCTCTTAAGTGTGATTTGTTACAGAATTTCAAAGATTAAATTTTTTAATTTTAAAAACCTTGTAACTTGACACCTGATGACGTCATCATGACGTAAATGAAACGGTTTCGTCTCCTAATAGTTATCTAACTATGGTAGAAATTTCAAGTTTATACGAGCTTGGGAAGTGTGCTTTTGTTAGCGGACAAGGGACGAAGAGAAGAAGAATCTGAAGAAGTAAAAAAAAAAGAACTAGACATAATTTTTTGTTGGAAACAAAAAAGAGGTGTTCGGTGTGACCTCGTGTTTCAAAGAAATGTTATAAACATGTCTGTGTATTAAATATTGATATACTTCTATAGAGTCTTTAGAATGGTGGTTCTAAAGATTTGACCAAACCTTTTGGATGTAACACATCCCAGCATGAGTACATGCAAAGTTTCCATTTGATCACCAAAGTTGTTCTGTACATATAGATCTTGTAAAACACTACCTTGGTGGTGACATAACATGAAAATCGATGACGTCTTGAAAACGTCACTCAACATTATATCCTTGTAGGACCTTCCAAGTCTCATGCAAAATGAAATTCGATTATAGCTTGCTTTGAACTGAAGATATGTAACAAATGGTCAAAATTTCAAAAATTTGTATAACAAAAAATGATGACGTCATCAAGTCGTCACTCTAGCTTTAAGTAGTCAATATCACTGTCTATCAACATGCCAAGTTTCAACTCAGTCAAACTTGTGGTTTTGTAGATACACAGCTTCAAAAAGTAAACCTTTAATACGATACCACGTGACACATGATGACGTCATCAATCTAAAAATTCACACATATGTTGTCTGTATGAAGGTCATTATGTATACCAATTTTGAAACGATTATCATAAACTTCACCACAGACATCTAGTAAAAGTGTATTTTAAATTGTTTTTAACCTGCCGCTAGAGGGCGCTTTTGACTTTTATGACGTCACTTGTCTTATTTTGTTAAACCAGACTCTTGCTCGACTATAACACCGTTAAAAAAAACTTGTAAAAGTGTGCCACTTTTAAATTACAAGGCACTTCCGATTTCTTCCTATTTCGACCGGAAGTAGAGGTCATGTGAGGTCACGCACACGACAAAAAATAAAGACCTATATGACCTAAGTATGATACCGCATAAAACAACCGCCGGTCTCCTAAGTGTGATTTGTTACAGAATTTCAAAGATTAATTAATTTTTTTCTAAAAACCTTGTAATTTGACACCTGATGACGTCATCATGACGTAAATGAAACGGTTTCGTCTCCTACTGTTTATCTAACTATGGTAGAAATTTCAAGTTTATATGAGCTTGGGAAGTGTGCTTTTGTTAGCGGACAAGCGGCGAAGAGAAGAAGAAGAATCTGAAGAAGTAAACTAGACATAATTTTTTGTTGGAAACAAAAAAGAGGTGTTCGGTGTGACCTCGTGTTTCAAAGAAATGTTATAAACATGTCTGTGTATTAAATATTGATATACTTCTATAGAGTCTTTAGAATGGTGGTTCTAAAGATTTGACCAAACTTTTTGGATGTAACACATCCCAGCATGAGTACATGCAAAGTTTCCATTTGATCACCAAAGTTGTTCTGTACATATAGATCTTGTAAAACACTACCTTGGTGGTGACATAACATGAAAATCGATGACGTCTTGAAAACGTCACTCAACATTATATCCTTGTAGGACCTTCCAAGTCTCATGCAAAATGAAATTCGATTATAGCTTGCTTTGAACTGAAGATATGTAACAAATGGTCAAAATTTCAAAAATTTGTATAACAAAAAATGATGACGTCATCAAGTCGTCACTCTAGCTTTAAGTAGTCAATATCACTGTCTATCAACATGCCAAGTTTCAACTCAGTCAAACTTGTGGTTTTGTAGATACACAGCTTCAAAAAGTAAACCTTTAATACGATACCACGTGACACATGATGACGTCATCAATCTAAAAATTCACACATATGTTGTCTGTATGAAGGTCATTATGTATACCAATTTTGAAACGATTATCATAAACTTCACCACAGACATCTAGTAAAAGTGTATTTTAAATTGTTTTTAACCTGCCGCTAGAGGGCGCTTTTGACTTTTATGACGTCACTTGTCTTATTTTGTTAAACCAGACTCTTGCTCGACTATAACACCGTTAAAAAAAACTTGTAAAAGTGTGCCACTTTTAAATTACAAGGCACTTCCGATTTCTTCCTATTTCGACCGGAAGTAGAGGTCATGTGAGGTCACGCACACGACAAAAAATAAAGACCTATATGACCTAAGTATGATACCGCATAAAACAACCGCCGGTCTCCTAAGTGTGATTTGTTACAGAATTTCAAAGATTAATTAATTTTTTTCTAAAAACCTTGTAATTTGACACCTGATGACGTCATCATGACGTAAATGAAACGGTTTCGTCTCCTACTGTTTATCTAACTATGGTAGAAATTTCAAGTTTATATGAGCTTGGGAAGTGTGCTTTTGTTAGCGGACAAGCGGCGAAGAGAAGAAGAAGAATCTGAAGAAGTAAACTAGACATAATTTTTTGTTGGAAACAAAAAAGAGGTGTTCGGTGTGACCTCGTGTTTCAAAGAAATGTTATAAACATGTCTGTGTATTAAATATTGATATACTTCTATAGAGTCTTTAGAATGGTGGTTCTAAAGATTTGACCAAACTTTTTGGATGTAACACATCCCAGCATGAGTACATGCAAAGTTTCCATTTGATCACCAAAGTTGTTCTGTACATATAGATCTTGTAAAACACTACCTTGGTGGTGACATAACATGAAAATCGATGACGTCTTGAAAACGTCACTCAACATTATATCCTTGTAGGACCTTCCAAGTCTCATGCAAAATGAAATTCGATTATAGCTTGCTTTGAACTGAAGATATGTAACAATTGGTCAAAATTTCAAAAATTTGAAGAAAAAAAAAATGATGACGTCATCAAGTCGTCACTCTAGCTTTAAGTAGTCAATATCACTGTCTATCAACATGCCAAGTTTCAACTCAGTCAAACTTGTGGTTTTGTAGATACACAGCTTCAAAAAGTAAACCTTTAATGCGATACCACGTGACACATGATGACGTCATCAATCAAAAAATTCACACATATGTTGTCTGTATGAAGGTCATTATGTATACCAATTTTAAAACGATTATCATAAACTTCACCACAGACATCTAGTAAAAGTGTATTTTTAATTGTTTTTAACCTGCCGCTAGAGGGCGCTCTTGACTTTTATGACGTCACTTGTCTTATTTTTTTAAACCAGACTCTTGCTCGACTATAACACCGTTAAAAAAAACTTGTAAAAGTGTGCCACTTTTAAATTACAAGGCACTTCCGGTTTCTTCCTATTTCGACCGGAAGTAGAGGTCATGTGAGGTCACGCACACGACAAAAAATAAAAACCTATATGACCTAAGTATGATCCCGCATAAAACAACCGCCGGTCTCTTAAGTGTGATTTGTTACAGAATTTCAAAGATTAAATTTTTTAATTTTAAAAACCTTGTAACTTGACACCTGATGACGTCATCATGACGTAAATGAAACGGTTTCGTCTCCTAATGGTTATCTAACTATGGTAGAAATTTCAAGTTTATACGAGCTTGGGAAGTGTGCTTTTGTTAGCGGACAAGGGACGAAGAGAAGAAGAATCTGAAGAAGTAAAAAAAAAAGAACTAGACATAATTTTTTGTTGGAAACAAAAAAGAGGTGTTCGGTGTGACCTCGTGTTTCAAAGAAATGTTATAAACATGTCTGTGTATTAAATATTGATATACTTCTATAGAGTCTTTAGAATGGTGGTTCTAAAGATTTGACCAAACCTTTTGGATGTAACACATCCCAGCATGAGTACATGCAAAGTTTCCATTTGATCACCAAAGTTGTTCTGTACATATAGATCTTGTAAAACACTACCTTGGTGGTGACATAACATGAAAATCGATGACGTCTTGAAAACGTCACTCAACATTATATCCTTGTAGGACCTTCCAAGTCTCATGCAAAATGAAATTCGATTATAGCTTGCTTTGAACTGAAGATATGTAACAATTGGTCAAAATTTCAAAAATTTGTATAACAAAAAATGATGACGTCATCAAGTCGTCACTCTAGCTTTAAGTAGTCAATATCACTGTCTATCAACATGCCAAGTTTCAACTCAGTCAAACTTGTGGTTTTGTAGATACACAGCTTCAAAAAGTAAACCTTTAATACGATACCACGTGACACATGATGACGTCATCAATCTAAAAATTCACACATATGTTGTCTGTATGAAGGTCATTATGTATACCAATTTTGAAACGATTATCATAAACTTCACCACAGACATCTAGTAAAAGTGTATTTTAAATTGTTTTTAACCTGCCGCTAGAGGGCGCTTTTGACTTTTATGACGTCACTTGTCTTATTTTGTTAAACCAGACTCTTGCTCGACTATAACACCGTTAAAAAAAAACTTGTAAAAGTGTGCCACTTTTAAATTACAAGGCACTTCCGGTTTCTTCCTATTTCGACCGGAAGTAGAGGTCATGTGAGGTCACGCACACGACAAAAAATAAAGACCTATATGACCTAAGTATGATACCGCATAAAACAACCGCCGGTCTCCTAAGTGTGATTTGTTACAGAATTTCAAAGATTAATTAATTTTTTTCTAAAAACCTTGTAATTTGACACCTGATGACGTCATCATGACGTAAATGAAACGGTTTCGTCTCCTACTGGTTATCTAACTATGGTAGAAATTTCAAGTTTATATGAGCTTGGGAAGTGTGCTTTTGTTAGCGGACAAGCGGCGAAGAGAAGAAGAAGAATCTGAAGAAGTAAACTAGACATAATTTTTTGTTGGAAACAAAAAAGAGGTGTTCGGTGTGACCTCGTGTTTCAAAGAAATGTTATAAACATGTCTGTGTATTAAATATTGATATACTTCTATAGAGTCTTTAGAATGGTGGTTCTAAAGATTTGACCAAACCTTTTGGATGTAACACATCCCAGCATGAGTACATGCAAAGTTTCCATTTGATCACCAAAGTTGTTCTGTACATATAGATCTTGTAAAACACTACCTTGGTGGTGACATAACATGAAAATCGATGACGTCTTGAAAACGTCACTCAACATTATATCCTTGTAGGACCTTCCAAGTCTCATGCAAAATGAAATTCGATTATAGCTTGCTTTGAACTGAAGATATGTAACAATTGGTCAAAATTTCAAAAATTTGTATAACAAAAAATGATGACGTCATCAAGTCGTCACTCTAGCTTTAAGTAGTCAATATCACTGTCTATCAACATGCCAAGTTTCAACTCAGTCAAACTTGTGGTTTTGTAGATACACAGCTTCAAAAAGTAAACCTTTAATACGATACCACGTGACACATGATGACGTCATCAATCTAAAAATTCACACATATGTTGTCTGTATGAAGGTCATTATGTATACCAATTTTGAAACGATTATCATAAACTTCACCACAGACATCTAGTAAAAGTGTATTTTAAATTGTTTTTAACCTGCCGCTAGAGGGCGCTTTTGACTTTTATGACGTCACTTGTCTTATTTTGTTAAACCAGACTCTTGCTCGACTATAACACCGTTAAAAAAAACTTGTAAAAGTGTGCCACTTTTAAATTACAAGGCACTTCCGGTTTCTTCCTATTTCGACCGGAAGTAGAGGTCATGTGAGGTCACGCACACGACAAAAAATAAAGACCTATATGACCTAAGTATGATACCGCATAAAACAACCGCCGGTCTCCTAAGTGTGATTTGTTACAGAATTTCAAAGATTAATTAATTTTTTTCTAAAAACCTTGTAATTTGACACCTGATGACGTCATCATGACGTAAATGAAACGGTTTCGTCTCCTACTGGTTATCTAACTATGGTAGAAATTTCAAGGTTATATGAGCTTGGGAAGTGTGCTTTTGTTAGCGGACAAGCGGCGAAGAGAAGAAGAAGAATCTGAAGAAGTAAACTAGACATAATTTTTTGTTGGAAACAAAAAAGAGGTGTTCGGTGTGACCTCGTGTTTCAAAGAAATGTTATAAACATGTCTGTGTATTAAATATTGATATACTTCTATAGAGTCTTTAGAATGGTGGTTCTAAAGATTTGACCAAACTTTTTGGATGTAACACATCCCAGCATGAGTACATGCAAAGTTTCCATTTGATCACCAAAGTTGTTCTGTACATATAGATCTTGTAAAACACTACCTTGGTGGTGACATAACATGAAAATCGATGACGTCTTGAAAACGTCACTCAACATTATATCCTTGTAGGACCTTCCAAGTCTCATGCAAAATGAAATTCGATTATAGCTTGCTTTGAACTGAAGATATGTAACAATTGGTCAAAATTTCAAAAATTTGAAGAAAAAAAAAATGATGACGTCATCAAGTCGTCACTCTAGCTTTAAGTAGTCAATATCACTGTCTATCAACATGCCAAGTTTCAACTCAGTCAACCTTGTGGTTTTGTAGATACACAGCTTCAAAAAGTAAACCTTTAATGCGATACCACGTGACACATGATGACGTCATCAATCAAAAAATTCACACATATGTTGTCTGTATGAAGGTCATTATGTATACCAATTTTGAAACGATTATCATAAACTTCACCACAGACATCTAGTAAAAGTGTATTTTTAATTGTTTTTAACCTGCCGCTAGAGGGCGCTCTTGACCTTTATGACGTCACTTGTCTTATTTTTTTAAACCAGACTCTTGCTCGACTATAACACCGTTAAAAAAAACTTGTAAAAGTGTGCCACTTTTAAATTACAAGGCACTTCCGGTTTCTTCCTATTTCGACCGGAAGTAGAGGTCATGTGAGGTCACGCACACGACAAAAAATAAAAACCTATATGACCTAAGTATGATACCGCATAAAACAACCGCCGGTCTCGTAAGTGTGATTTGTTACAGAATTTCAAAGATTAATTAATTTTTTTCTAAAAACCTTGTAATTTGACACCTGATGACGTCATCATGACGTAAATGAAACGGTTTCGTCTCCTACTGTTTATCTAACTATGGTAGAAATTTCAAGTTTATATGAGCTTGGGAAGTGTGCTTTTGTTAGCGGACAAGCGGCGAAGAGAAGAAGAAGAATCTGAAGAAGTAAACTAGACATAATCTTTTGTTGGAAACAAAAAAGAGGTGTTCGGTGTGACCTCGTGTTTCAAAGAAATGTTATAAACATGTCTGTGTATTAAATATTGATATACTTCTATAGAGTCTTTAGAATGGTGGTTCTAAAGATTTGACCAAACTTTTTGGATGTAACACATCCCAGCATGAGTACATGCAAAGTTTCCATTTGATCACCAAAGTTGTTCTGTACATATAGATCTTGTAAAACACTACCTTGGTGGTGACATAACATGAAAATCGATGACGTCTTGAAAACGTCACTCAACATTATATCCTTGTAGGACCTTCCAAGTCTCATGCAAAATGAAATTCGATTATAGCTTGCTTTGAACTGAAGATATGTAACAATTGGTCAAAATTTCAAAAATTTGAAGAAAAAAAAAATGATGACGTCATCAAGTCGTCACTCTAGCTTTAAGTAGTCAATATCACTGTCTATCAACATGCCAAGTTTCAACTCAGTCAAACTTGTGGTTTTGTAGATACACAGCTTCAAAAAGTAAACCTTTAATGCGATACCACGTGACACATGATGACGTCATCAATCAAAAAATTCACACATATGTTGTCTGTATGAAGGTCATTATGTATACCAATTTTAAAACGATTATCATAAACTTCACCACAGACATCTAGTAAAAGTGTATTTTTAATTGTTTTTAACCTGCCGCTAGAGGGCGCTCTTGACTTTTATGACGTCACTTGTCTTATTTTTTTAAACCAGACTCTTGCTCGACTATAACACCGTTAAAAAAAACTTGTAAAAGTGTGCCACTTTTAAATTACAAGGCACTTCCGGTTTCTTCCTATTTCGACCGGAAGTAGAGGTCATGTGAGGTCACGCACACGACAAAAAATAAAAATCTATATGACCTAAGTATGATCCCGCATAAAACAACCGCCGGTCTCTTAAGTGTGATTTGTTACAGAATTTCAAAGATTAAATTTTTTAATTTTAAAAACCTTGTAACTTGACACCTGATGACGTCATCATGACGTAAATGAAACGGTTTCGTCTCCTAATAGTTATCTAACTATGGTAGAAATTTCAAGTTTATACGAGCTTGGGAAGTGTGCTTTTGTTAGCGGACAAGGGACGAAGAGAAGAAGAATCTGAAGAAGTAAAAAAAAAAGAACTAGACATAATTTTTTGTTGGAAACAAAAAAGAGGTGTTCGGTGTGACCTCGTGTTTCAAAGAAATGTTATAAACATGTCTGTGTATTAAATATTGATATACTTCTATAGAGTCTTTAGAATGGTGGTTCTAAAGATTTGACCAAACCTTTTGGATGTAACACATCCCAGCATGAGTACATGCAAAGTTTCCATTTGATCACCAAAGTTGTTCTGTACATATAGATCTTGTAAAACACTACCTTGGTGGTGACATAACATGAAAATCGATGACGTCTTGAAAACGTCACTCAACATTATATCCTTGTAGGACCTTCCAAGTCTCATGCAAAATGAAATTCGATTATAGCTTGCTTTGAACTGAAGATATGTAACAAATGGTCAAAATTTCAAAAATTTGTATAACAAAAAATGATGACGTCATCAAGTCGTCACTCTAGCTTTAAGTAGTCAATATCACTGTCTATCAACATGCCAAGTTTCAACTCAGTCAAACTTGTGGTTTTGTAGATACACAGCTTCAAAAAGTAAACCTTTAATACGATACCACGTGACACATGATGACGTCATCAATCTAAAAATTCACACATATGTTGTCTGTATGAAGGTCATTATGTATACCAATTTTGAAACGATTATCATAAACTTCACCACAGACATCTAGTAAAAGTGTATTTTAAATTGTTTTTAACCTGCCGCTAGAGGGCGCTTTTGACTTTTATGACGTCACTTGTCTTATTTTGTTAAACCAGACTCTTGCTCGACTATAACACCGTTAAAAAAAACTTGTAAAAGTGTGCCACTTTTAAATTACAAGGCACTTCCGATTTCTTCCTATTTCGACCGGAAGTAGAGGTCATGTGAGGTCACGCACACGACAAAAAATAAAGACCTATATGACCTAAGTATGATACCGCATAAAACAACCGCCGGTCTCCTAAGTGTGATTTGTTACAGAATTTCAAAGATTAATTAATTTTTTTCTAAAAACCTTGTAATTTGACACCTGATGACGTCATCATGACGTAAATGAAACGGTTTCGTCTCCTACTGTTTATCTAACTATGGTAGAAATTTCAAGTTTATATGAGCTTGGGAAGTGTGCTTTTGTTAGCGGACAAGCGGCGAAGAGAAGAAGAAGAATCTGAAGAAGTAAACTAGACATAATTTTTTGTTGGAAACAAAAAAGAGGTGTTCGGTGTGACCTCGTGTTTCAAAGAAATGTTATAAACATGTCTGTGTATTAAATATTGATATACTTCTATAGAGTCTTTAGAATGGTGGTTCTAAAGATTTGACCAAACTTTTTGGATGTAACACATCCCAGCATGAGTACATGCAAAGTTTCCATTTGATCACCAAAGTTGTTCTGTACATATAGATCTTGTAAAACACTACCTTGGTGGTGACATAACATGAAAATCGATGACGTCTTGAAAACGTCACTCAACATTATATCCTTGTAGGACCTTCCAAGTCTCATGCAAAATGAAATTCGATTATAGCTTGCTTTGAACTGAAGATATGTAACAAATGGTCAAAATTTCAAAAATTTGTATAACAAAAAATGATGACGTCATCAAGTCGTCACTCTAGCTTTAAGTAGTCAATATCACTGTCTATCAACATGCCAAGTTTCAACTCAGTCAAACTTGTGGTTTTGTAGATACACAGCTTCAAAAAGTAAACCTTTAATACGATACCACGTGACACATGATGACGTCATCAATCTAAAAATTCACACATATGTTGTCTGTATGAAGGTCATTATGTATACCAATTTTGAAACGATTATCATAAACTTCACCACAGACATCTAGTAAAAGTGTATTTTAAATTGTTTTTAACCTGCCGCTAGAGGGCGCTTTTGACTTTTATGACGTCACTTGTCTTATTTTGTTAAACCAGACTCTTGCTCGACTATAACACCGTTAAAAAAAACTTGTAAAAGTGTGCCACTTTTAAATTACAAGGCACTTCCGATTTCTTCCTATTTCGACCGGAAGTAGAGGTCATGTGAGGTCACGCACACGACAAAAAATAAAGACCTATATGACCTAAGTATGATACCGCATAAAACAACCGCCGGTCTCCTAAGTGTGATTTGTTACAGAATTTCAAAGATTAATTAATTTTTTTCTAAAAACCTTGTAATTTGACACCTGATGACGTCATCATGACGTAAATGAAACGGTTTCGTCTCCTACTGTTTATCTAACTATGGTAGAAATTTCAAGTTTATATGAGCTTGGGAAGTGTGCTTTTGTTAGCGGACAAGCGGCGAAGAGAAGAAGAAGAATCTGAAGAAGTAAACTAGACATAATTTTTTGTTGGAAACAAAAAAGAGGTGTTCGGTGTGACCTCGTGTTTCAAAGAAATGTTATAAACATGTCTGTGTATTAAATATTGATATACTTCTATAGAGTCTTTAGAATGGTGGTTCTAAAGATTTGACCAAACTTTTTGGATGTAACACATCCCAGCATGAGTACATGCAAAGTTTCCATTTGATCACCAAAGTTGTTCTGTACATATAGATCTTGTAAAACACTACCTTGGTGGTGACATAACATGAAAATCGATGACGTCTTGAAAACGTCACTCAACATTATATCCTTGTAGGACCTTCCAAGTCTCATGCAAAATGAAATTCGATTATAGCTTGCTTTGAACTGAAGATATGTAACAATTGGTCAAAATTTCAAAAATTTGAAGAAAAAAAAAATGATGACGTCATCAAGTCGTCACTCTAGCTTTAAGTAGTCAATATCACTGTCTATCAACATGCCAAGTTTCAACTCAGTCAAACTTGTGGTTTTGTAGATACACAGCTTCAAAAAGTAAACCTTTAATGCGATACCACGTGACACATGATGACGTCATCAATCAAAAAATTCACACATATGTTGTCTGTATGAAGGTCATTATGTATACCAATTTTAAAACGATTATCATAAACTTCACCACAGACATCTAGTAAAAGTGTATTTTTAATTGTTTTTAACCTGCCGCTAGAGGGCGCTCTTGACTTTTATGACGTCACTTGTCTTATTTTTTTAAACCAGACTCTTGCTCGACTATAACACCGTTAAAAAAAACTTGTAAAAGTGTGCCACTTTTAAATTACAAGGCACTTCCGGTTTCTTCCTATTTCGACCGGAAGTAGAGGTCATGTGAGGTCACGCACACGACAAAAAATAAAAACCTATATGACCTAAGTATGATCCCGCATAAAACAACCGCCGGTCTCTTAAGTGTGATTTGTTACAGAATTTCAAAGATTAAATTTTTTAATTTTAAAAACCTTGTAACTTGACACCTGATGACGTCATCATGACGTAAATGAAACGGTTTCGTCTCCTAATGGTTATCTAACTATGGTAGAAATTTCAAGTTTATACGAGCTTGGGAAGTGTGCTTTTGTTAGCGGACAAGGGACGAAGAGAAGAAGAATCTGAAGAAGTAAAAAAAAAAGAACTAGACATAATTTTTTGTTGGAAACAAAAAAGAGGTGTTCGGTGTGACCTCGTGTTTCAAAGAAATGTTATAAACATGTCTGTGTATTAAATATTGATATACTTCTATAGAGTCTTTAGAATGGTGGTTCTAAAGATTTGACCAAACCTTTTGGATGTAACACATCCCAGCATGAGTACATGCAAAGTTTCCATTTGATCACCAAAGTTGTTCTGTACATATAGATCTTGTAAAACACTACCTTGGTGGTGACATAACATGAAAATCGATGACGTCTTGAAAACGTCACTCAACATTATATCCTTGTAGGACCTTCCAAGTCTCATGCAAAATGAAATTCGATTATAGCTTGCTTTGAACTGAAGATATGTAACAATTGGTCAAAATTTCAAAAATTTGTATAACAAAAAATGATGACGTCATCAAGTCGTCACTCTAGCTTTAAGTAGTCAATATCACTGTCTATCAACATGCCAAGTTTCAACTCAGTCAAACTTGTGGTTTTGTAGATACACAGCTTCAAAAAGTAAACCTTTAATACGATACCACGTGACACATGATGACGTCATCAATCTAAAAATTCACACATATGTTGTCTGTATGAAGGTCATTATGTATACCAATTTTGAAACGATTATCATAAACTTCACCACAGACATCTAGTAAAAGTGTATTTTAAATTGTTTTTAACCTGCCGCTAGAGGGCGCTTTTGACTTTTATGACGTCACTTGTCTTATTTTGTTAAACCAGACTCTTGCTCGACTATAACACCGTTAAAAAAAAACTTGTAAAAGTGTGCCACTTTTAAATTACAAGGCACTTCCGGTTTCTTCCTATTTCGACCGGAAGTAGAGGTCATGTGAGGTCACGCACACGACAAAAAATAAAGACCTATATGACCTAAGTATGATACCGCATAAAACAACCGCCGGTCTCCTAAGTGTGATTTGTTACAGAATTTCAAAGATTAATTAATTTTTTTCTAAAAACCTTGTAATTTGACACCTGATGACGTCATCATGACGTAAATGAAACGGTTTCGTCTCCTACTGGTTATCTAACTATGGTAGAAATTTCAAGTTTATATGAGCTTGGGAAGTGTGCTTTTGTTAGCGGACAAGCGGCGAAGAGAAGAAGAAGAATCTGAAGAAGTAAACTAGACATAATTTTTTGTTGGAAACAAAAAAGAGGTGTTCGGTGTGACCTCGTGTTTCAAAGAAATGTTATAAACATGTCTGTGTATTAAATATTGATATACTTCTATAGAGTCTTTAGAATGGTGGTTCTAAAGATTTGACCAAACTTTTTGGATGTAACACATCCCAGCATGAGTACATGCAAAGTTTCCATTTGATCACCAAAGTTGTTCTGTACATATAGATCTTGTAAAACACTACCTTGGTGGTGACATAACATGAAAATCGATGACGTCTTGAAAACGTCACTCAACATTATATCCTTGTAGGACCTTCCAAGTCTCATGCAAAATGAAATTCGATTATAGCTTGCTTTGAACTGAAGATATGTAACAATTGGTCAAAATTTCAAAAATTTGAAGAAAAAAAAAATGATGACGTCATCAAGTCGTCACTCTAGCTTTAAGTAGTCAATATCACTGTCTATCAACATGCCAAGTTTCAACTCAGTCAAACTTGTGGTTTTGTAGATACACAGCTTCAAAAAGTAAACCTTTAATGCGATACCACGTGACACATGATGACGTCATCAATCAAAAAATTCACACATATGTTGTCTGTATGAAGGTCATTATGTATACCAATTTTGAAACGATTATCATAAACTTCACCACAGACATCTAGTAAAAGTGTATTTTTAATTGTTTTTAACCTGCCGCTAGAGGGCGCTTTTGACTTTTATGACGTCACTTGTCTTATTTTTTTAAACCAGACTCTTGCTCGACTATAACACCGTTAAAAAAAACTTGTAAAAGTGTGCCACTTTTAAATTACAAGGCACTTCCGGTTTCTTCCTATTTCGACCGGAAGTAGAGGTCATGTGAGGTCACGCACACGACAAAAAATAAAGACCTATATGACCTAAGTATGATACCGCATAAAACAACCGCCGGTCTCCTAAGTGTGATTTGTTACAGAATTTCAAAGATTAATTAATTTTTTTCTAAAAACCTTGTAATTTGACACCTGATGACGTCATCATGACGTAAATGAAACGGTTTCGTCTCCTACTGGTTATCTAACTATGGTAGAAATTTCAAGTTTATATGAGCTTGGGAAGTGTGCTTTTGTTAGCGGACAAGCGGCGAAGAGAAGAAGAAGAATCTGAAGAAGTAAACTAGACATAATTTTTTGTTGGAAACAAAAAAGAGGTGTTCGGTGTGACCTCGTGTTTCAAAGAAATGTTATAAACATGTCTGTGTATTAAATATTGATATACTTCTATAGAGTCTTTAGAATGGTGGTTCTAAAGATTTGACCAAACTTTTTGGATGTAACACATCCCAGCATGAGTACATGCAAAGTTTCCATTTGATCACCAAAGTTGTTCTGTACATATAGATCTTGTAAAACACTACCTTGGTGGTGACATAACATGAAAATCGATGACGTCTTGAAAACGTCACTCAACATTATATCCTTGTAGGACCTTCCAAGTCTCATGCAAAATGAAATTCGATTATAGCTTGCTTTGAACTGAAGATATGTAACAATTGGTCAAAATTTCAAAAATTTGAAGAAAAAAAAAATGATGACGTCATCAAGTCGTCACTCTAGCTTTAAGTAGTCAATATCACTGTCTATCAACATGCCAAGTTTCAACTCAGTCAAACTTGTGGTTTTGTAGATACACAGCTTCAAAAAGTAAACCTTTAATGCGATACCACGTGACACATGATGACGTCATCAATCAAAAAATTCACACATATGTTGTCTGTATGAAGGTCATTATGTATACCAATTTTGAAACGATTATCATAAACTTCACCACAGACATCTAGTAAAAGTGTATTTTTAATTGTTTTTAACCTGCCGCTAGAGGGCGCTCTTGACTTTTATGACGTCACTTGTCTTATTTTTTTAAACCAGACTCTTGCTCGACTATAACACCGTTAAAAAAAACTTGTAAAAGTGTGCCACTTTTAAATTACAAGGCACTTCCGGTTTCTTCCTATTTCGACCGGAAGTAGAGGTCATGTGAGGTCACGCACACGACAAAAAATAAAAACCTATATGACCTAAGTATGATACCGCATAAAACAACCGCCGGTCTCCTAAGTGTGATTTGTTACAGAATTTCAAAGATTAATTAATTTTTTTCTAAAAACCTTGTAATTTGACACCTGATGACGTCATCATGACGTAAATGAAACGGTTTCGTCTCCTACTGGTTATCTAACTATGGTAGAAATTTCAAGTTTATATGAGCTTGGGAAGTGTGCTTTTGTTAGCGGACAAGCGGCGAAGAGAAGAAGAAGAATCTGAAGAAGTAAAAAAAAAAAAAAACGAACAATAAGAAGAGGTGTTCGGAGCTACGCTCCGCTCCGAACACCTAAAAAACCGAACAATAACAAGAGGTGTTCGGAGCTACGCTCCGCTCCGAACACCTAAAAAAAAACCGAACAATAACAAGAGGTGTTCGGAGCAAGCTCTCCGAACACCTAAAAAAAAAAAAAAAACCGAACAATAAGAAGAGGTGTTCGGAGCTACGCTCCGCTCCGAACACCTAAATATTTGCGGTTATATTGAACATAAGCATGAGTTGATAATATTGCAATATAATGATCAAATAAAATGTTTAAAACTACGGAGAAAGTTTGGCATCCTCACCTGTTGAAGATTGTGCAGGCGGTGAGGAGCGTGGGGGGGGGGTCACTAGAATTTAAAGGGCGCCACCCCGCATCCTCAGCGGAGAGAGAACAACTTTAGATAACGTATAACAATTAACTAACATCAACTAAAACAGAGACTCCTCACATTATAGTCCCAAAATTGCTATCGAAACAGGATTTAAGCTGCTCAGCTGCATGTAGAAAGACGATTTAGGGTTCAAAACGCTGCAGCTAGAATTGTTACTAACACACACCGGTTTGAACACATTACACCTATAATTCGTCAATTACATTGGCTGCCTGTTTCGTACAGGATTAATTTTAAAATCATTTTGTTGACCTTCAAAGCTCTTCATGGTCATTCTCCAAAGTATACTTACAGGATCTTGTTTCCATCCGGAAAGTAACTTCATATCAACTTAGGTCAGGGAATAATGATATTTTCTTAGATTATCCCTCTGGTAAAATGTTGAATACATTTGGTGATAGGGCTTTTTCTGTGGCAGTCCCTAAGCTTTGGAATGCGCTCAACGGCGCACCCAAGGGGGGCTTGGGGGGCTTGAGCCCCCCCCCCCCCCCCCCCCAAAGAGGGTAACAACAAAAAACAAAAACAAAAACGGGGGAGGAAGAGGGAAGGAAAGAAAGAAAAAGAAAAAAATGGGGGAGGGGAGGAAGGGGGAATGAAAAAGAGCCGAGGGAGAAAAGTCGCAAATGTGTGTGAAGCTTTTGGTTTTTATTTCCGGTGGCAGTATTTTCTTTTCTTCCTTTGCCATTCGCCTTTTTGTTTTCTGCCAAAATTACTCTTTTATACGGGAGATTCGATAACGCGAGGTGTGAGGTGAAAGATTTTGAACACCATTTTATGACAACTCCCTTGTAAATTGTTTAAACTTGCAACAATAACATATTAAGCATTTGAAACCAACGGGCTAATTTGTCCAGGATAAAATATATCTCACGTCGTTCCGGCATTCAATGGTTTTTCCCCCTTATGGATTGCCTGTATAGTACTACACTTGAATTTGAGAAACGCCGGATAGTAATGTTTTTTTTACCCGGGATGTTTTTAATGAATATGCATGGTACCAGATACCGACCAGATCCAAAATGAGTATCATCATGCGTTGCTTCTTTTCCACATTTTTCATTTTAGTCGGCTATGTTCAGGGATTAAAAAGGTCTGCAATCCTACCCTTTCCAAAATACACATGACATTTATGCCCTGGTTAAACTTATAATTTCATTTTTTAACAGTAATCTGATATAAATTATTACTATGTGACACCACTTTCGCAAAACAAAGGTTTATCTGTAGGATCTGGGTTTGCCGCCCACTTATTCATGGAATTTGCCGCCCAGTGATGAAAAGTAGGTAGGACATTTTTTAAATAAACTTAAAAGATTTATATGGATCAGAAGTGCTTAAAAAGTATGGTTTTTTTTCTAATTGTATGCATAAAGAGGTTTGATTTTTCACCCCTAAAACGCCAAAAGCTCAGAGCTCCAGGGGGCTGACCCCAACCGGGGCTTCGCCCCTGGACCCCACCCAATACATTGGTTTGAGCCCCCCCCCCAAAAAAAAAAACCAAACAAACATAATCCTGGGTGTACCGTTGAATGCGCTACCGTTTCATATACGTAGCGAACAGAAACTTACCTCTTTTAAATGTAATATAAAACCCATATTTTTAAAGTCGCTTTTTAGTGTGTTTTTTGTTTTGTTCTTTTGTTTTTTAGTGTGTTTTTTGTTTTGTTCTTTTGTGTCTTTTGTTTGTCTTTCTTCTATGGTCGCCTTGCCAGTTAGTTTAGATTTTTAGCATAGATAGGGTTAGAGGCGTCTGTCTCCTGAAAAGGTCAAAACATTACCGATGCCAGCAGGGATAGGCCTATGTAATAAGTAACTATTAGTTCTCTGTTGGCGGGACAGACGTATCCCCATACTTTTGTTTGGGCAATGGCCTGGTGATCAGTCTTTTTTCTTTGTCGTTTTCTTCCATTCTGTGCTTTTTAACATGTGTTCTGAGCCTTTGATCATTTTGTATGTAAGGGGCGCAGTATAAATTTTAAATAAATATTATTATTAAATATTATCTCCCAGATTATTAATATATTATAACAATTATAATGTTCATCTAAACCGAGAGTGGTTATTTAATGCCGTGAGTTGAATAGTCTTACACAAAACGCAATATTGATCCAAGTGGGAACAACACAACCATAGTTCAATTCAATTCAATTTAATTCAAATCAACATTTATTTCCACATTCAATTCAATTCACATTTATTTCCATTAACATATTTCCACAATTACAGAACTACATTGTAAAATGCAATAACATAAAAGACAGAATAAGAATTAAGAATAAACTAGTGGGAAAGCGCATGGAGGCAAGGCCCAAAATAAGCCAGGTAGCTTGTAGCGGCTTGCCTTTACATAACAAAATACATAAACTAAGGGTACATGCTTAGGACAATACAAAGACGAAACAAACAGACAGACAGACAGACAGACGAACAAACTACTGGAGAAAATGACAATGACAAAGTATGCAAAAACTTAAAGGAGAAGAACGGTATAGTAACTATGTTACATACTGGGAAATAAGGAACTTTTTATAAGATGTTTTGAACCTAGCCACAGAGGATGAGGCTTTGATAGACTGGTCAACCGAATTCCAAAGACGAGGACCATATTATTATAGTAACGGAGAGTATTGGATGTGTATGATGTGCGTGCGAATGGGACGTGCATGTTGTTTCTAGATCTAGTGTTGTGGTCATGAATGTCTTTATTATAGGTGAAGTAAGACGTGAAAAGGCGAGGGAGAAGGTTATTAGTGTATTTGTACATGAAGGTGCCTGTTTGAGATTTGTTAATATCAGAAAGTGTAAGGGTGTGTAATTTGATAAAAAGAGGTAATGTGTGATCACGTGGTTGGGAGAGTGTTGCCAGCCGGATGGCTCTTTTTTGAATGATCATAAGAGAGTGGAGTTTACTGGTGCTAGTGCGTGCCCAAACAATATTACAGTAAAAGGAAGAATGAGTGTGTTATAAAGAGAGACCATGGCAACAGAGGGTAGAAAGGAACGTAGCTTAGACATGATGCCAGTATTGCGGGAAGTAATTTTCGAGATGTGGGAAATGTGCTGAGTCCAAGAAAGTTTGTCATCAATGACAACGCCGAGGAATTTGGTTGAATGTACCCTTTCAATAGGAACATGGTTGATGCTGATATTGGCGTCATTGATGGTAGACCTAGATTTGGAAAAGATCATATATTTTGTTTTTTGGGAGTTAAGAGAGAGTTTGTTTGTACTAAACCAGGAGGAGACTTTCACTAGTTCATTGTTTAGTTCTTCAGCCAAAGTAGGCAAGTCAGAATGAGAAAAAAGAATAGTGGTGTCATCCGCAAAGAGAGTAAAAGACAATTTAGAAGAACAGTGGTGTAGATCGTTGACATAAATAAGAAAAAGGAGAGGACCGAGAATAGAACCCTGGGGAACGCCGTGGGTGATATCATCCAAGGAAGAATCACTCTTTTTACATGTAGTGCCATAATGGTGGAGTTTAGCTAGCATGATTTTATGGTCGATGGTATCAAAAGCTTTAGATAGGTCAATGAAGACACCAGCAGAAATCAAACCATCATTAAGTGAAGAGATGAGAGAATCGGTGAGAAAAGTGAGAGCAAGATCTGTAGAATAGCTACTGCGAAAACCAAACTGATGTTCAAACAAGAGGTTGAAATCAGATAAGAATTTGAAGAGACGTTTATAGACAAGACGTTCTAAGATTTTAGAGAAACAGGGAAGGATAGAGATGGGACGATAATTTGAGATTTCCTTGGAGCTGCCATTTTTGAATACAGGAATCACTTTGGCAATTTTCAGTTGAAAAGGGACAGAACCAGTAGAAAGCGAGAGGTTGAAAATGTGAGCGAGGGGTGAAGATATAAGAGGAAGTACTGACTTGATAAATGAAGAATTAATGCCATCAAAGCCACAGCTAGAAACACTCTTAAGGCTTTTACCGACTTCAATGATTTCATTGGGACAAGTTGGCATGAAGAAGAGGGAAGACGTATTACGATTGTGAAGATGATCGGAAAATTGACTAGCTGTGGAAGGAATCTTGCTTGAAAGGGAAGAACCGATGCTGGAAAAGTTGTTGAAAGAATCAGCGATATCTGATGGGTTTGAAGCAACATTATGACCGTCGATGATTTCATCAGGAAGCTCAACTATCTTGTTCTTGCCTAAGATGTTATTAATTTCTCTCCAGGTGCTCTTAGTGTTACCTTCGTTGGTGCTGAATTTGGAGGCATAGTGATCTTTTTTGGTTTTACGAATCAATGAAGTCAGGTGATTCCGAAACTGTTTATATCGGAGTTCGTTGGCTTTAGTGGGGTTGCGGAGGAACCGTTTATACAGGTTATTCTTGTGGTTACAAGAACTGATGAGATCTGGAGACATCCACGGATAATTGTTTCTAGATTTAGACACAGTTTTAGAAATGAAAGGAAAATGTAGGCTGTAAAGATCAGTGAAGACAGTAAGAAAAGTATTGTACGCTGATTCAGAGTCCTCCTTTTGATAAATGTTACTCCAGTTGGTACGGCTTAGATCTTCAGTAAAGGCTTGAAGAGTGGTGCTTGTGATGTTCCTTTTGACGAAGGTCTTTTTAGAGGTCTGTTGATGTTGAAAACAAGAAGGAGTAATCTGGAAAAGAGGCAAATGATCAGAAATATCAGCAAAGAGAATACCAGGAATGACATGGTTATCATTGTTAGTAAGAATATTGTCAATAAGTGTTGCGGAATGTGGTGTGATGCGAGTTGGTTTGTCGATCAAGGAGCGGAGACCATGAGAATAAATTGTATTGACAAAATCCTCTGTGAGCTGGTGGTTAGAATAGTCAATCAAGTTCAAGTTAAAATCTCCCATTATGTAACACAGTTTCTTTTCACTATTAATAAGACTAAGACAAGCATCAAATGAATTATTGAAGTTGTCAATACAGGTATTGGGAGCTCTGTAAACATTTCCAACAATGATATTACTTGCATGATCACGCTCGATCTCAATGAAGACAGATTCATAGTCAGAACAGGAAGTCATGAGATCCTCTCTTGTATGATATTTAAGAGAGTCACTGATGAACATGGCTGCTCCTCCTCCAAGTTTGTTTTGACGAGAAGAATGAACAAGATGGTAATTGTCTTTGTGAACATATGGAGGAGGAGCCTCTTTAAACCATGTTTCTGTAAAAGCGTAGATGGAGAAAAAGTGGTTAATAGAACACAAGTAATGTTCAATGTCATGGAAATGCTTACAGAGACTCCTAGCATTCATATAAAACACGGACAAATCATGTGGAGATAGGTTGAGCTGAAGATTATTAAATTCGTTGCTATCAAGGTAAGGGCAGGCAGAATCATTTACATTCACATCGTCTTCAATATCATATTCAAACATCTCCAGTAAGGCAACAAAAAACAGATGACGTATAAAGACACACACACACACACACACAAAATTGGTAAACAATGTAAATCAAAGACAATCAAGATCTGATTAAGTAAACAATAATTAACAAAAATAAGTAAAAAATTAAAATAATATAATGTAATGGATACGTAGCAAACCAATATGGGGGCATTTTCAGAAGCCAAAACAAAACAAATAACAGCAGAAACAAAATCAATAAATAAAACAACGAATAACAATTAAACTCATAGGGGAATACTACGTTGAACGAAAACAATAATGCATAGGGCGCCCTTTGCATGGCTGCCTGCCTATTTTGTTGCGGTCGTTTCAGCACTTTTTAATCTACAAATATCTATTTTTGTGTTGCTCATCCGTGATTTTCTTCCACATTATATTGACTGTGAAACATTTACTTGAACTGTATACCGGATTTTGTTGTCATTATTTCGCTCTGGAGTGAGTATTTTATTGTCTTTATATCAGCCCATTTTTATATAGTGCTATGTCACGAATCAAGCATGGCTGCGGCACACAACCCGGACATGTTACGCACTACAAAACTTTTGTTAATGTCATGCTTCTTCTTGCCGTCCTTGAAAATTATATATGGAGATCTGATTTGTGTTTGCATTCATGTCCTTTGGAATTACGCAAAGTTACCGCACTGAGGAATGTTAATTATGACAATCGTCGACTTCCAAGTACAGCTGTGAGTAAATGGTCTAAGCATGGCTATGTTCATCTGCATGTTCCTGGCCCAGATCCTCTAATGGATGTAACTATCTTTAAAGACGTCTTGAAGAACCCGGGTCCCAGATCATCACCTCCATGCCATGTAAGGTCTTCAAGTTGTGACAGAAGTGAACTTGACATTACTATAGAAGCAAAGACTCAGTGTACATCCTTCTCCCAGAAAATAAGTTACACTCGTCATGAGCTACTTGCTTTGAACGTTCACAAATACACTCTTTCAAAAGGGGTATATCATTATCTCAAATTACTACATATTTTAAAACGACAACGTGGAAAGAGAGGTGGAAAACAACAATCTAAACTTTGCCAATCTAGTTCGCCTGATGCAAATACTACCGGTTGTTGGTGTTTTCCCTCGGCAATTAACAACTCAGAATCTTGATCGAGTTACTACTCGTGTTAATGTAAAATGCCTGTCTTCACATTGCATACGCCAGTGTTTGAATTTCTCGCTGTGGAATGCCCGATCAATGGATGGAAAAATCAACGCCATAATGTTCATCAATAATCTCTAACCACACAGATGTATTTTTGATCTGTGAGTCATGGATAACTGATAAAAATGGATCTTTCGTCGATGCAAACTTCTCATCTTCCATCTCGGGCTTTGCTTCTCATCATGTGCCACGATGTAAGCGGAGAGGGGGAGGTCTTGCCATTTTAATAAGATCTAATCTAAAGGTGGTGAAGAACACGTGGAACTCTTTCAAATCAATGGAAATAATGGATTACAACATTCACAGTGGTAGTGAACTGATGCATGTCATTTTGGTTTACAGGCCACCCTATTCAAGTACTCACAAAATAACAGTCAAAACCTTCTTGCATGAGTTTGGAATTCTTATGGAGCGTGCTTTAACATCACCGGGTCATCTAGTTGTATTAGGAGATCTAAACGTGCATGTTGACGATCCACATTGTGCTGATGGTAAACAGTTCATTGACTTATTTACTTCTTTTGGATTGGTGCAGCATATTGTTGGGCCGACCCATGTAATTAAGGGTCACACTCTTGACGTGGTTTTAACCCGTTGTGCTGACCCTTGGCTGAGTAACTTTGTAATTGATTCATTCATGCCCTCTGATCATGCTTCGATTCATTTTGTGTCAACCTTGTATCGACCACCGCCAGTGAAAGTGGTAAAACAACATCGTGTTCTGAACAATATTGACACTGAATCATTGAAAGATTCAATTTGTTCGTCACTTGAGGACCTGCAAAGCAATGCTGTTGTGAACGCCCTCTGTCAGGCATATAACTCTGCCCTTGTTTATGCTATTGATGAACATGCACCACGACGCACTAAAACACTAATGGACAAACCTCGGGCTGAGTGGTTCTCTTTGGAACTTATGGAAGAACGTAGACTTTTAAGGAGTCTTGAACGGAAATGGTTGCATACAAAGCTTGAAGTTCATGGCCAGATATATAAGGCAATGCGGTCATCGTACAATAAAAACATGGAGAAAGCTAAGACTGAATTTCACTGTAATCGTATTCAAGCTGCTGATTCAAAAGAACTATTTTCAATTGTAGATAAACTATCATGTGCTAAGGGGTCGTCCCGACAGATTTTACCCGATCTACCTGATTTTGAGCCCTCTAACTTGCCAGATGTTTTTGCAAATTATTTCTGTCAGAAGATAGTTCAAATTCGATCTAATTTGCAGATTGGTATTGAAAATGAAAGTGATTACGTTTTTTCTGAACACAAAGTTCATCCTTCATGTCAGTTTAATTTTTTTGAATCTGTGAGTGTGGATGATGTTCTGCATATAGTGCGTAAGATGTCTGCTAAGACATGCCCGTTAGATCCTATGCCTACAAAACTGGTTAAAGATTGTCTTAATATCTTAGCTCCTATACTGGCCCGCATTGTCAATACGTCTTTTGGTTCTGGTATTTTTCCATTTGATTGTAAGGAGGCAATTGTTAGTCCTTTAATTAAAAAAACTGGTTTAGATAGTAAATTTCAGTCTGCCTATCGTGAGGGCCATAGTACCGAAACGGCCCTCCTACGAGTGCACAATGATGTTATGTGTGCTCTTGGTAGGCAGCATGATGTTATTTTAGTCATGCTGGATTTGTCTGCCGCCTTTGACACCGTTGACCATGACATTCTTGCAAAAAGATTACATGACCGCTTTGGAATTAGGAGTAAAGTCTATGACTGGCTGAATTCTTTTCTGCGTGGAAGAACACAAAGGGTGTCAATTGGGTCAATGTTGTCAGGGCGGCAGACTCTCCAGTTTGGAGTGCCACAAGGTTCTGTTCTGGGACCTGTTTTGTTTTCTCTTTACATGGATCCAATCGAGGACATTATTGCCCGCCATGGTCTTAATTGTGTAATTTATGCTGATGATTGTCAGCTTTACATTTCTTGTGGCTCTCGTGCTAATTTTTCTTGTGTGACTCAAATTGAGTCCTGCATTGACGAAATCCGTTGCTGGATGCGAACAAATATGCTTGCATTAAACGATAGCTAGACTGAAGTCTTGTGGTTTTCTTCACGCTTCAAAGATTCCAGTCTTCGGGACGTGAAGACAGATGTGCGGATTGGTGATGTTCGTATTATGGCCTCTGATACAGTTCGTGATCTGGGGGTTGTATTTGACTCGAGTGGCACCATGAATGCTCATATTATATCTAATGTGTGTAGGGTTGCATCTCACTCGCTTTGGCGGATTGGTAGATTGAGGAAATTTTTTGACCAATCAAATACTGAAAAGCTTATACATGCCTTTGTTACTTCCCGGTTAGACTATTGCAATAGCTTATATCTTGGTTTATACAATTACCAATTTGAGAAGTTACAACATATTCAAAATGCTGCTGCCCGTTTGGTTATTAGGAAACGGTTTGATCGCCGTTCAGATATGACACCAGTTCTTTTTGATTTACACTGGCTTCCAGTCAAAGTGCGCGTTGAGTATAAAATCCTCTGTGTTATTTTTAAACTTATTCATCAAGGTAAATCTGCCCCACGATATCTTTCAGAATTAATTTCAATTAACGTTTCCAGTATTCGCACAAGAAGTTGTGATGGAGTCAAACTTCATCATTCCAAAGTAGGTCCAAAGCCCAGTAAGACATATGGTGATCGTGCTTTTTCCATTTATGCACCGACTCTGTGGAATCAACTTCCTACTCATTTGAGGACCATCATCAACTGTGGAATTTTTAAAACACAACTTAAAACATTTCTTTTTAAAAGGCATTACCTTTGAATCTTTTTGTTTGTGTTGTTGTTTTAACTCTTTGTTTGTATTTGTGTCGGTCTTTTTGTTCAATAATGTAATCTAGCTGTATTTTTGCTTATCTCTTTTTAGCTTAATGTTAATTATGTAAAAACTGTCTGTACAGCGTTTTGAGATTTTTTATGTAAGACGCTATATTAAAAATAAATTATTATTATTATTATTATTATAGATGTTTAAAACAACATGAACAACATGTAATGTGCTTAATGCGTAAATAAAAATATTGTTCATATTCATTCTCTATCTCAGTGAATTTTATTTTTAATCTGAGGACATTGTTGACATAGTGACACAGTGACCATAATTATTTCTAACCATAACAATAAGGTCAGACCGTCCCCAGGTGTAGCAGTCAAAATAGGAACTTTAGTGAGAATTGTTTTGATTGGTTGACGATGAAATTGAACAATTAAGGGGATGAAAACCAAACAGCACTTGTTATTTTATCGCCTGCGAGGAAAAACAATCGTCCACGACTAATTAATGTACACTCCAAACCACATTAAGGCCATTTAACTCCCAAACCATCAGAACGGCCGTGTTGTTAAGGAACAGAGACCGGTCCGCCTTCGTGACGTCCTCGGACTTCCACGAATTGAATCGAGAGCTCAAGATCTCGGAATTTCATTTCGGGAATTGATTGCAAGGTCTTCACCTGCACATATTAATAAATGTATGTAAGTCTAATCATTGTTGAGTGATAGCTGGGAGGACGGATTTTACAAATTGGTGGAGTCGGTGTCACTGAAAATCGTATTAAGTTTGGGAGGTCGGTATCTGACATTATTCACTCGCCTCGAAGAGATGACGTCATGTATTATATGTGAGAGCTTGGTTTGATGTAGCAATCAAAGTGAAAAGTCTTAGGGCCCTTTCGAAGTCGAGGCTGGGGCTTCGGCTTCGGTTCCTCAATAAGGCTCTGTCCGCCTGTTTGAAGTGATAACATGGACTAGGCCGATGCTGAAGCCGCAGTTTCGAAAAGGCTGTATTATATGTGGGAAGTCAGCTACACAAATATTAAAAATTATGCAATTCTGGAGATGACTTGTTTTCTGCTAATCAATTCAATTTAAATTCAATTGAAATCTTTATTGTCCACTCTTTAAAAAGATAAACATTGAAAATGTTAAATGTCTAAAGCTCCAGAACATGACAGTAACAATCTTAAACACA
This sequence comes from Leptasterias polaris, assembly GCA_037783415.1. NCBI lineage: Eukaryota > Metazoa > Echinodermata > Asteroidea > Forcipulatida > Asteriidae > Leptasterias > Leptasterias polaris. Next base: position 4,275,101 of record JAZGTN010000028.1, read on the forward strand.
GAAATATAGAAAAAGGAGTTAAGACAACAACGATATTGTAGACAGTGCAGTAAAACATTATATTGGCAAGAGTAAAACACCTCAGATCACAGTCCCGCACCCCCCCCCCCCCCCCCCAACAAACATCGTGGTTGGAGACACGGCAAACATAAAACATTAAAAGCTATTTAAAAACTGTAAATACATTGAGAAGAAACACCCAGATCAAAAACAACACACTCGCAATGCCCAGTCGCCAGCCCCCCCCCCCCAGCCACATGATGAGTGAAACAATCCAATGAAATCATTAAAAACGAGTCTATCGCCAAAACATGTGTTATGGCAACAACCCTGATGCTTAACCACAAGAGGGCGTGATTCTCATGAGAGTTTTCACCGAAACCAGTAGGAAATGAAATAAGGTAAAAATGACATTGAACATTTTTTGTATCTGGTGTTTTGAAAAGAAAAACAATTTCCCTGCTTACTGAACGACCCTTAGCATAAGGGATTGCTAACTTGCTAAAGCTAGCAGATACAATAATGCAATACTACTGTAAACACAAGAACTGTCAAATTGTCTTGATCGTTACATTATTGCTTACGCACATTTTTTGCTAACGTAATTGCTTCTAAGCGGTAAATAGGTTAATGAAATTGAACCAATGTTTGTGCAAGCTTACTGCGGTGTAGTCGAGGGGCTTAAAAAAAAACCACGGATACACTTGTGTTTTGTAGTTATTTAACAAAATTTAAATTTCTGACTTTTGTGTGTATGCCTTAAAAGTATGGCAATACATACTTTGATACAGATCCTGAAAATAAATTTGTGTAATTTATATCCTAAATCCTCGTTGTTAAAAAGATAGTTAAGACAGTTAAGCATCCTGCGAAATTATTTCGTCCGAAGTGCACCTGTTGACTAGAAATCAATAAAAGTATGTTTGAAAAATTTGAATCTCCAAAGATCGCTTTTGTAGGCAACACTATAGACATTCCCATTGTTGATAAACAAAGTGCGCCGGTTGGCATGGACGGCCGAATGTTAGCAAAACATTCAATCGTGTTAAAAAATGTTGTGGCCAAATTCAACATTTTCTGTAAAGATTCATGAACTAAAAAATACCTTCCTTGATTGGTTGATCTGTTTCCAACAAATTCAACACTATTTTTGAATATTTGTGTAACATTGCTACAAATTATGGTTTTTGATTTGCAGTTATGGCTTTTCATAGTTTTCCGAACTAGGTTGGCAAAAACCCGGGCTTTGACGTTGCAATAGAAAGGTCTATTGAAATGTGCGTGGTGTCCATGAATGCTGCCCTCAATGTGTGGTCAGAGATGCGGTCGGTATAACTCACTGAACGTGGATGGATTCGACGTTCTTGAGGAAGATACCGTGACATGTTTGTTCAGCAAGTAAACACCTATTCAACTGAAACGTTGACTTTTGTGAATGAGTTTCAGTTAAATACAATGCACCTGTGGCTTTTAATTGTATCTTTCTTTAATAATATTGCCTATTAATTAAAATTACGTTGAAGACCTTGCCTTTAACTGAAAAGAATTTATCTTTAATATGTTGTTGTCTTGTGGAACTTTCCCCTGTAATCGCAACACGCGAGAGAATTAAACAAATAAAGTTACTATCATTTGAACGCGTCACATAATGTAAACGGATACATGTGGTGCAAGATGCTGGGGGAAATGGCACAAGGTCCTTTTGCGAACAGTACAGTTTATTGTAGCCATTCACCGAATAAGCTATAATAATATAGGTTTTCCCGGCCAATTTCAACAAAAATCCATTCATTTTAACTCCTGGCTCATTCAATTTCGTTTGAAAACGAATGCTCCGTTGAAACAGCATTCAACAGTTTAAAGGAGTCATTCAATTTCACCAGTTTAGCATTCACTGGTCAAATAAGATCATTCAATTTCATCAGACCGCAAGACTCATTCAATTTCGTAAAAGCCAGCGGCAAGAGGTGGTCAACCATTCAATTTCATTAATGGGCAATCTTTTTCAAAATTTTTGCATTCAAATTCAAATTCTATACTATATGCCTTCTGATTCGTAGCTGCCTGTAATAAAGGCAAATGTTTTTAGGGAAAACTCATTTCTACACTAGTTTCACGTTATCTCCAAATATAGGCATAAGCGATTTTGAATGAAAAGGTGGCTGCCCGTGGTCGGTACAGAGTAGTGAATAATGTTAACAGGGAGACACTGATTGAAGCATTCGAGAATAACCAGGCATGACTAGGCCCACCTACAACTACCATGATAACTCTTGGCATAATCATAACCAAACTTACATGCCGAGATGTCTGGCCCGTCAGATCATTGAAGGTTAAAGAAACCAACTTCAGATAAAAATAAACGAATAGAAGAAATGTATATCAAACACACGAAGAAAAGGACTTGTGAACAAAATCCACAAGAAAACAAAAAGATTAATTTATCTTTAGATTTTATAACGACCCCTTATCATTTTAAGCTTTTGTTTCCTTTAAAACATTTGTTAAGTTCAAATTTGACATGGTCCGGGCATTAGCAGAAAACAAAGACAAGAACATAAATACCAGGGCAAAAAATATCAAGACTTTCGCAAAAGAGTTAGTTTTCATTTTAAAGTTATTGGGTGCAGGTTTTAACTTCGAAGTGTATAACAAAGCAAAAGGAACAGCGGACTGTTTCAATAACGAAAAACAAACGATACAATAAAAGAAGTAAAATACATGGAAACACCTCTTACAAAGGACATCTTATGTGCCAGAAAGGGGCTATAATTTCCAGCTTACTCGTAAAGCCATAACTCATGTTTAATTTGAATGCAAAGAAGTTGAAATTCGTTGCCCATAAACGAAAAAGAAAACGCAAACTAGCAACAAAACCATGTTCGCTTCAATGAGTCTTAATTTGAATGCATCAACTGTGAATACGTAGTAGAAATTTAACTTAAGAATGGTCAAAGTGTAGTCCTGAATGCCTATAAACGAAATAGAATGACCGAAGCGAATCTGAACGAGAAAAACGAAATCATGTGTGCACAAAAACGAAATTGAATGCATTTAGAGCTAAAAAGAAACCCTAGTTTGAGAGGATTAGGGGAAAATGCGTGAATTTGAATGCATGTTAATGAAATTGAATGAATTTTTGCTGAAATTGGCCGGGAAAACCTATACTTAGCTTCCGACTCTGATGGAACTCGAACCCACGACCATCTGTACATTGGGAAAGGTTGACAACAGGTGCAATCAGTTTGTACCATTTGTATTCAATATTTAAACATTAACTCTATCAAAATTACATATTTTTAATACATAATTACATATTTTTACATATATTATAATTACATATTTTTGTATTTAATAGGCCATTTTATGAAGTGAACACCATTCATCTTAAAATTTGTGCCTAAATAAACATAGGGCCGTTGTGGACGGAGATTCTGTCCCCCCGGTGAATGCTGTCCCCCCGGACAACTTTACATGGCTTGTCTAGGGTACAATGTCCCCCGAGACAGTATCTCCTTGGATAAACTATCTCTCGTTAGGTTATTCTGTCCGTCGTGCTCAACGGAGATTATGGCCTCCAACGGAGAATAATGTCCCCCAGGCATGAGCGTCCACCGACGGAACTACTTTGATGAACTTGCTTTATTACCCCCACGCTTTGCTGGTTTATAATAGAAGTATTATCTAAATGTTACTTATTTTAGTCAACATTGATTCACCAATGTAATAATTATTCTTTGTGTATTTATATAATTTCTAATATATTTTTGTTGAGCCCTACACTCCATTTTCCTGTGTTTTGTATCTATAATTTAGCCTCATTCACTTTTTCTTATTTAGTTGTTGAAATGATTCACGAGGCCATTAATATTCCATATGTACTTTTTAAAAGATTAGCATCGAAGTTAATATAATTGAACTGCACATTTGCAGTAAAAAAATAATAAATAATATTCAAACACATGACAAGTCAATACAAACAACTAACAACAAGTGATGAAAGAAAATCATACAACTAGAAGTTGTGTATCTGTTTGATATACAGCACTGGCCTTTTCCGACTAAGACTAAAAAACATTACGTTATCTCAATATTCACATATAATATGTCCCTGTCTATAGACACACACATGTACACCAAGATTCAACTCAACCAGATTTGTACTTCCAGAGATATAAGACTTGCACCTTTAATCTGACGTCACAAGTATATTTTATGTTCAGGCTGTAATGAGAGGGTGACAAATTCCTCTGGCGGACAGAAACCCTAGCCGGGGGACACATTCCCCTAGGGGATTCTGTCCCCCCGGACCGTTGTGCGGGGGTACAGAATTCCCTGTGACACCGTCTTTCCTTTAAATATTTCAACAATTCAGAAGACGTATAATTTAGTGTAAAGAATGTTTTAGGTGAACCTAATAAAACGTCCTTTTTTAAAACAGCTTCATTTCACTTTCATGCAATCGTAATAAGTTGAATTTGCCCATGCATTTGAAACCGCCACTGAATTTTACACCGAGAATTACACATTAACACCCCCAGTTTTTGCAGTTTCAGAGTGAACACCCTAAGTGGGAAACACAAGAGGTCGCCTTCATAAGCTCTCCATTCGATAGATGTAACAGTCTGTGCACATGGCGCATGACCTTACAAAACAGCCATTCCGAAAAATTATACTGATTACTGATCATCAATTGACGTCGACCAAAAAGGAAGTCTAACCCAATTCTAGCTCAACTACTGCCCCCCAAAAAGAAGCCCCCGGCCTTTAATTTCGATCATTTACACTTGACTGTGCCTTGCAGTAGCATTATTCACGGTAAGATATTTGCGCGTCTTCAGCGCCTTCTTCCTCCATGCTCAGCGTGACTATTGTGGCTGGCACGGAATCCTTCATTGGCGATCTCTTCCGGTGTTTTGTTGTCAAAAAATGTCATCAATTTTTACCAGAATCGTTTTGTAACCATTAATCACGCACGTGCCCGTTCATATTTACACATAGAAAGGTGGCATTAGCTGGTGAGATATACGCCTGCATTGTGACATTATTCTAGTTTTTATCTGCGGAAGATTGCCAACAGAGTCCATTTTTGGATTGTGTGAGTGGAACTCAATCCAATGTTGTTACATGTTTCACATTAATTTATACTCGAATTCAATCTCTTTTGGCTAGATTGGTGAACGATATGGTTCAAAAGTAAATACCTTTTGGCTGTATTGGCTGTGCTGCTAAGTCGTAGCCGTAGTTGCTGCGAAAGCCATTGTAGTGATATTAGATAGAGATCCAGATGTTAGCCAATATTCGGCGAGGGCTGACAAAGTTTCTTACTAATTTGTTTTTGATCTTTTTTTAATGATATTGTGACACTAAAATGTGTAGCCTTTTTCTTTTTGGGGAACAAGCGGTTTCAACCGTTTCACTAAGAATTCGAGAGAAAAACAAGTTTAGTTAGTAGCTGAATAACAAAAAGTGATATGACAATTTGGGTTGATTTAGTTTGTTTGGACTTGTAATGCTGATTTTCTCAAGACTTATCTAGGGTTGATGTAGTGGTATCTTTCCCCAGCCTTCCATCTTTAGGACCTCGGTTCGAATCACGCCGGTGGCACTATACGTGGATGGGTTTTTTAGTCCCTGACTGCTCAGGTTTTCCCTAAAAATATTTATCTGGGGTTTTCCTCCCACATCTAAAACTGAAACTTCCTTCATTGTCGTCTCTCCATGAGGTTCTTGGCTAGTATAGTAATTAAGTTTGGTTTTCTAGTCATTGGTTTCACAACAAGAATAAATGAAATTAAATAAATCCCAAAGCTTTCTAGACTCGTAATAGGGTACACCGATAATGCCATATTAAAATTACATAGTAATTCATTTATATACTTAAAATATAAAAAAATCATCAATAATAAAAACCATTTAGATTGAAGTTTTCCATTCTAGTGTAAGAAAGACATCAGTTAAAACACGACATTGTGGTAGTGTAATCACATCGATCCATTCATTAAAAATATTATACATGATTGGCAATGATAAAAAAACATAATTGTTTTGTTTAAGTTTGTAAGCTCACTGATCATGAAGTTCATACTAACACAAGTTTTTGACTGTAAAATATTTCCCTCTGAAATGAAGTCATACTCGAGAAAACTGTTTCTGAAAACCCTTTTTTTTTAACACGCAACAACTAATTTCGGTTTGTTACAACCAGAATAAAGGACAATGTGTTTGCTGAAAATTGCGCATGGTTTTTCAATAATGTTCTCCTGACTCACACGAAAAGCCCAAATGTTCACAGTTTTTTAATTCGTGGATATTGTTAATCACACAAAACATGAATACTGTATTCATTTGGATTTTTTTATAATTTCTACCAATCCTGATGTATATAACCAGGACTTATTCAGAACCGTAAAATGTTCGACTGGGTGACCCTCTGTTAACCTGTGACCTAAAACAGTTCAGTTGTGTCGATAGATGCGTTCGTTCTTTGATACATTTCTTCTTCTGTTTTTGAATAACTAGTAAGTGTTCGGTGTCCGCTCCGTGTTTGGAAAGTCGTCCGAGTGGTGAAGGCGATCCTCCTGCCGTGTTACGCGGTAAAACAACCGACGCAACGCCCGTTGAAACTTCTTGAATTTGATGGCGTAAATGAATGGATTGATGCAGGCATTGGTGGCGATTAACCCAACTGATATGATATAGACGATGCTAGTAAAGTCAATTTTCTGCAACCCCGCATTGTGTCTGAGAAACAGGATTTGATTGAGCGACCAGCAGAGCACGAATGTGAAAAACACAATCAGTAAAGCTTTAAACGTGTTACGTCTTGCCCGCAACAGCGACTCACCTCCCCTGTTGCGATTGTTGGGGTCTTGATCGGACACCGTAGGTACCACCCGTTTGGCGCTCTTTGACAACTCCCAAGCAATCCGGACGTACATGTAAGACATCAATGCCAGGGGTATGGCATACTGCATCATAAAGATGATAACACCAACAGATACACCAATCCCACTCTGGTGGCAAGTATAGTTGTCCATCACTGACCACTGGAAGAAGACGTAAGATCGTATACTCAGCACAATGAACCATAAACCAGCTATGGTTAACACAATGGCTCGTCTGTTATTGAAGTATCGTTCATAGCGAAACGGATGAACGATAGCAAAGTATCTTTCAAAAGTAACAGCTATGAGGCTATATGTTGAAGCAACGAAGAAAGTCAGTTGAAAGTAGCGAGAATTCCAGAAGTAACAGAGAAGTATTCCTGATGCACCTCTTGGGATTGGTGTCAATACTTGAGGGATGTAAGCTTGCAGGAGGATGAAAACGGATGCCAAGAAGTCGATGGTTGCTTGGTGAAGGATCAAGGCGTTCGTGTTCGTGTGCATAGAGCGTTCAAAGATGATGACAAGACTCACCAAACCATTCCCGAGGATACCCAAGACACCAGATAAAGTATTGATGACAAGCAGAGATGTAGATGATCCCATGTCCAACGATTGAGTAAATCAACGTTGCATAACAAAAGATTACACAAAACAGTGAAACAAGATTGTACAAGATTGAAGCTTGACTACATCTCTAAAAAGCTTTGCTCACATTGAGTTATCTGTGGTTTGTGTCAATTTATACCCAAACTTCTGTATGTGTTACAAAGAAATGTCAGTGCCGGCTGTATGGTTTTGGGGTTTTTTGGTTTTTTTGGACTGTCCAATTTTACCAAACCGTAGCGCCAACCATTTTGAAGACGCCGAACGTTATTCCTATTTATAGATTGCAATGTTTCCGCACGATCCTATTATCGTTGCCGTGAAAGCTACGCGTGTGTAGTTGCTATTGATATACCGAACAGCGGTAAACCAACATTTTTAACCCAAACCGGATTTGCTTTCATCGATTATTGTGTCGTAAACTTCATCTAAAGTCACAGTTTTACGAAATACTGAATAATAAAATGTGCTCTTGTGGGAACATTGGGCCGCCCTGCCTGAACAAGTTGCGCAAAGGCAAAACAAGTGTTCCCATGAAGAAAACCTTACATTAAGAACCCACATAGGGGCAGGTACAACAAAATTAAAAAGGTAAACATAGTTTTGTTTATTTAATTATTTCGTCACCTCGAAATCATATTTTGTTACCTCGAAATCATGTTATTCCCTCGAAATATTTTTTCGTTCCCCAAAAATATTATTTCTTTCCCTCGAAATATTGTTTCGAGAGAATGAAATAGTATTTCGAGGGAACGAAACGTTTTTGTTGTTTTTTTAACCTTTTCATATTTTTTAACTTTCTCTTTAGAGGCTCTATACATACGACGGGGACTGAGATCAAAAAAGAACCTCTCCAAGTGGGATTTCTGAAGAGAGGGATGTTCAGCACGGAAATGTTTGTACGTGGGAGGATTTTTAGTAAAACTCAAAATAAAGAACAATAGATTTATGGTGGTATGAAATTTGAACGACTGGGTTTTAAAGCAGAATGTACTCCGGGGTAACATTATTGATATTTGCGACCCGTCGTTGAATCCACACTGACGAGAAATCACGTACTCTGCTGCTTGCTTCCTCTTCGCGACCGTTAAACCTAGGCGAACCGCACGTGTTTGCATCGGGCTGGAGTGTGTCAACATGGCCATCGTACTCTGGTATTTGAATAGTAAAAGAAGACGCTGTCCAAAAAGCCATTTATTGAAAAACATATAGACTTTTGGTTCGGATAATGTGACAATGTCCTGCTTTTTTCTTGACTTAGAGTGATGGTGCATCATTGGTTTGTGGAAGTGTAAACTATTAAAACAAATATAGATTTTTTCAGCATCATTATCATCATCATCAAGGCTTTTAGTTCGTCCACCTGTTGGACAAAGCCCTCCTCAGAAAACTTCAATGTGCCTCTTTCTCTCCCTCTCTTTCTCTCCAGCCACTCTGGTCCATGTAGCCGTGCCCACATGTGTGCTGTTATGTCATTTCTCCATCGTGTTTTTGCCGTCTTCTCTTTCTCTTGGCCGCCCTCAGCTGCCATCCGGTCATTCGTCTAATCCACCTGTTGTTGTTGAACCTTGACACATGGCCTGCCTATCTCCATTTGATCTCATTTATGTTTTCAAAGATGTCCTTGACTTTTGTTTTTTCTCATATTTTGTTAAGGTTAACTTGTCCCGTATTGTTAAAAGCACGTTTTTTTCTCTCCAGGGCTCTCTGGATGTGTTGTTCAACTCAACTTGTTTTGTTCAACTCAACTTGTTGTAGTCCACATAGTTTTTGAATGTATACAAATACAGCCACCATTAACCCATAAACACACAATACATCCAACAATGTCACTACATTGTGTGTTGTGATGTCATTTAGCCTTCGAGAAAGACTCTGCTAGGGTCGAAACGTCAGGCCATTAACTATTTTTTGCATTTATACCCCAGGTCCTTTTAATTGGTAAGCATTTTGCAACAGCTAATTATATTTTCTCAGTAGTTACTTAAAATTGATTTACACAACAGAGCAACATTTTCTTTAAATCGTTGTTTTTATTATGTTCATATAAATATATATTTGTTTATATTATGTATTGTTTGAACATTTTTATGAAGTATGGAAATAAATGTGAGTTCGAAATGAATTGACAGTCGAAGCTTTCATAAACTAGAAGACGTGACCGTGGGTTATACTTTATATAGGTCAGGAAAAGTGGTCCAATGCGCATGTGTACACATCAGCCCACCCAAGCGTTGGTATAGACTGTGCAAGTCTCGCGCGTATCCGAACGAGAAAACACGTCAAACGAAGAAAATTTTTATTTCTGAAATTAAATCTTTGTTTTAAATTATATCTCATGACAAAATCTGAACAACAAAAATTAATCATTACAATTTTATGAAAAGGTTTAGCTTTTGAAAAAAAAAATCACAATAGTGTGTATATTATTATTGAAAACAAATTAAAACTCTGGGACAAGGATGCCTATTTGATGTTAACTTTTTAGAAACCCCTTACGCGGATTCGTGAAGGTCAAACGGGTCTTAAATGGACCCGTATCGCAGTTTAAAGAGGATGCTGACGCCTCAACAACCATAGACTGCAATGAAAAGGGTTTGCTTTGCAATTACAGCATCTGGCGATTATAATTGCGCATCCAAAACAAGCGTTTACGTAAGTTTTATGATCGGAGGCGAGCACAAAATTCTTAATTTTTTGCAATAACCGGAAGCTGAGGTCAAGTTTAATTCTTGGGTTTTCTTCGTTATATTGTTGAATTGGTTTTACTTTCATATTTTGTTATCACTTAGTATTACATTCCCAACAACATGTATACTTTTCTAGGTCATAACCTACGTTAAACTAAAATAATTGACGAAACAAAATCTCGCCCACGTAAAACTCCATATGGTTGGGACCACTATGGTCCCGGAAGTTCGAATGCGCGCGAGACTTGCACAGCCTATTGGTGCTGGGGGCGACCGAATCTTATTCCTGTCATATCATTGTTGGAGATTGCCTTCCGATTTTACTTCAGAAATTGGTTTATTTTGGATCTTCTTGTGTGTTTCTAGCCTTCTGCATTATTGTATTGAAATTCCATTTAGAGTTCTCCGTTGTAGAAATGTTATAAAGGAGCTTCTGCAGCGGCTGTTACAGAATTGCTGTTACACCCCTGGGAAGGTTACAATAATTGACAATAATATAATTTATTCATTTCCTTTGTGTATCTGCCCCAGTTGAACAAATTGTTCTTGTCATTGTGAAGTAGAGGCGCCAGCAGGACAGAAAAAACCCCAGTATCATAACCTCTAGAGATGTTTAATTTTCAGATGGAAAGAACGAGGAAATTGAGAAATTAAAAACTGTCATTTTACATATAGAGGTGTGAAGGTGCACCCCACAACTCGACGCAAACACTGACCCTGACCTTGTTCAAGTGCATAATTTGCTAAAATATAAGTGTTGTTTCTCCTGTGGACGAGCTGACTATACTGGCCTTCAACGAGTGTCTACGGAGGCATAGGGATGTAAAACTCTAATGTGTAATGGATTTAAATCTATTCTGTCTGACAGCGACCATCCACTATCCATCAACTCCAGAAGTAAACGGTTTTTTTTACAAGGAAGGATCAGGACACGGCGACACGGTAGCTCAGTTTTGTTCCAGCAGCTATCAAATGGTTCGATATTGGCAGTTAGATCGATGAGCTATTGCGTTGATGGCTCGGATCCCTAATTACCAAATTGTCTTATTGCCGTTTTATGTGAGAATTTCACTAATTGTGTTTGTAGTGTGAACTAATTAGAACATATTTTTTATTTTTATTTTTTTTTAACGCTATTCTTAATTTGTATCCTTCCGGTATTCAGTTCTTTGTCAAGGCTATTTCAATTTCCCCAGTGAGTGATAATAGGGTTTTATATATCTCAGTCTCTATCTATCTAGCAGTATACTGTACAAAACGTCGAGACGACACCGGTTCTTCTCAGAGCTAACACTTTTCCAAAAAGAGTTTTCCACATCGTTGTCCCCACAAGTTCTTCTGTAGTTTTTCTGGCTAAAAGACATTGAAAGCCAAAAATAATATACTTACTAAAGTAAATTGTAATACCCTCAGTCTGAAATTGTTATCTGTAAACAAATATTGCCTCTGCTGAAGCTTTTGGACGGTTTTCTGACGGTTTTGGACGGTTTGAGAAAAAGGGTTAACAAACGGTCTCAAAAACGGAACAAAAATAGTCGTTTCAATTGTTATTGTTACTTAATTAGTTTAAGATTAAACATTTATTAAGTGACTTGAAATAAATTGGTGTTTTCAGAATATCACTTTTTGAAGTTGAACTGCTCACTATTTTACCTTTTAAAATAAAGCTGACGCTTTTCTGCCATAGGAACTGTCAGTTTTAATGAGTAATTAAGTTCTAAACACATTTTCACTTCGAAAAACACAACCAAACAAACGAACAAGAACTGACCTGCCCACAGAGCGCATAATTATTATGCATATAAGATTTGTAACTTCATGAAAACATCAAAAATGCATGGATTCCTCTCTTCGTAATAGACCTTATGCATAACGTCATTTGAGTAGGGCGCCCTCACCTAGAGGTCAAAAGGAAGATGCTCATTGGCCAGTCTTGTGCGCCGCGCGTACAAATCAGCGCGTTTCCATTGTTTCATCATCAGTTTACCTCTAAGATGGCGGCTTGGTGACGTCAATGCATAAGGTCTATTACGCAAAAGTCAAACCAAGCATGTTTGGGCGAAATATTACCGTGCCTGGAAAATATTTCAAAATTCGCCTCGTGTGAAAGGACATTAATTTGTTTGCATGTCGTACATTCCTTGCGAAGTCTTCGCAAACATTGAAAAATGTTGTTGTGGGAATTGTTTTAATATTAATATTATTAATTGTTATTAATATTTTGTTTTTTGAGCGTGGAACATATACATTCTCTCGTGTAAAAACATTTTTAGTTTGTTGTTTGTCTGTTGACCAACATTCCATTGACATTGCTCTTCATGATTGTACTATACTTTGCAACAATTTAGCCTAAAAGGCATTTATTTATTTTTGAAGAGCGAGAACATGTTCGGTCGATGAGGGGTGTAATTAGGCTTTAAAGTGGCGTAAGTAATTGCGATACGGGGGAACGTGTCCCCCAATTATCAGTGCACCCACCCCCTCTCCTAGGCACTTATTAAATATTGACCTTTTAGATTAAAAATTACCATAGTAAAATTTTACATTTCATAAGCTTTAATGTAATAGTTTCAATGTTTATTTTTCTGTATAATTATTATTATTATTTTTTTCATTTACACGCCGATAATTTAATTATTTTTACACCCAGGTCAGATTCAGTCTAAAAATAGTAAATGGCACAACAAGAGCGCTGAAAGGGGGCTTATTTTAAAAAGAAATGTAAACAAACACATTTTGAACTGGCCAGTTGTGGTGCAGCCCCTTGTGCCCCCCCAATTTTAATCTATCCAAGCTTCGGCGCTGTTTTATAAACAAGTCAAGGCCATACGCATTAAAATTGGTTTCAATTTGAAAAATGCTTTCTATATACTGCATTTAGTGGTGACATAATTTTTAGAAATATAAAAGAAACTGAAGGTTATGTCAGCCTTTATAATGCTAAAGCTAAAAACGTTTTTGTTTTGTTTTTACATAACGGACTATAACCTCCGAGGATATTGTATTTTGAAAACAGCATGGACTAGAACAAATTAATCTTTGTGGAAGTCTAAAAGCTTTTAAAGAGGCCATCGAGGTGAGGTCTAAGGAGGGGGGGGGGGGGGGTGAGGGGAGGAAGAGCTACAACAGAGTAATTATTTCATTTTAAAAAGAAGGACGACTATGTGAAGAAGTTGCATTAGGACGTTGATAATAAGTTGCGGGAAAGTGGGAAACAAGGCTGATGACTTCCAGAGTGAAGCTGCTTTCGGTAGAGGGCGCCGGATGAAGCTTCGTATTATTTTCATTGGAGACGGTTGCAAGATGTTGAAAAGAAGGAGAGGCGATATCGCTTGGTCAATCATTATTCCTCGTCTTCTTCTTTATAATTGTTTCCATCACACGCATACACAAAAACATAAGTATACTATATAATACATAATATATAATTGCAATAACTTGCACATGTGTCTGTGAATGGAGGTCTCAAAAAAGCATAGCTTGCAGAGTGGAGACCCCTCTTGATACAAGAACAAAACAAATAAAAACAACAACAATTAAATATGATTAGAATACATAACTAAATACCGTTAATAAATGTAATACCTCTTGGACAACCAGCAAGAGACCGTTGAAAAACAAACATTGTTGGATGACAGTTAATTGAAATGGTTAGAAACAACCAAAGTGTGTTTGATGTGAGACAGGATAGGGTGCAGGCGTGAGGGGCTTGTGTATGTTCTGGTGCTTTGTCTGACCAGACGTTTGTTAGCCTGAACATCTGACGCCACACTTCGAGGCTCGTGAATAAAGTCAGATACCGGCCTTGAGCACCTAGCAGGATCCTGTCAGATGTACCTTTGACCTCACATTCAATTCACACGGACGGAGATTCGTAGTAATAAAACAACAGTACATACATGTACATACATGTACATTATGCACACTTGCATGCAGCAGACGATCGAAAGTTGGTGGCAGACAAACTACGTCACTTCAGAGTGGACCAATCATAACACAGATACGGAAAGCTTACGTCACTGCATGTTTATCTAATGAAATCATTGGGCCTGTATGACCAATGCCAGTCTTTATCCTTGTGGATAAAGACAGGGGACCAGAAAATGTCTGCTTCTCTGGAAATTAGAGCAGAGGGCGCCCCATAGTCATAGACAGCTCTAGTTGTAGAAGGGGCAGCGGTAGAATAGTATTATTTTTATATAGAGACATTGTAAGGCAGTGTGATGGTAATTATTGTGTACCATTGACTGACAACGGGTTGTTTTCGCGCCCATTCATTCCTCGTGGAAAAAAATATACAAAAGACTGGAGGCTAAATAGGGGCCCGGTGGGTTGTATTTAACCACTGTCATGTTTCCTACACATAGCCAATCAGAGTGCTGTGTAGTTCCAATTATTGTGACTATTCCCTGAAGGGGTTTCAATATTGACTCGTATTTCGTTTCCAGTGAATCCTAAGACATTTCCGACCAAAGATGGCTGACGGCATTTTTTATTGAATGTTGAAAAACAGCACTACAAGTTTTATGACAAATAAACCAACCCAATCCCACCAGCTACGGTCAAACATGAAAAACAGTGCTGGGGGTCAATCAAAAAATGCCATAAGGAAAACAACAACAACAACAACAACAACAACAACAAAATAGGCTTTGAATTCTTTATATAACATCACAGTTTCAGCTGCTCATTTTCTAGATATCCACAACAAAAGTATGCATAAGTGTCTGTAGGGAATATGTCTTCATCTTTTTTTACCCCTCTTATCTTCCTCCCACATTTGTCTTCTTTCTGGCAAGGGAAACTCAAACATTCTCCTTAGTCCTCTTAAAGCATCGTAGCCAACAGATCTATAAAAAGATACTCCCTTCAAGATGCGATGACAGACACAAGAGAGAAACTTAAGCGCTCGCTCATACGCCCTCAAGCGGTGATCTAGATAACATATCATGTTCCCACGCAAATATCACGCAGTTTAAACACAGGTAGGATGACGAAACGAGTTCAATATCCTCTTCATTGTGCCACTAGTGTGGGGAGCCCAAAGAGTAACCCGAAACCGAAATGTATTCTGGACTTAAATGTAGCCGCAAATCTGTACCTATAATGAAGCCATCTTGTATCTTGCATTGGTGTACTCTCCTAAAAGCATTGCTGCTTTCCTGGAGAGGATGGGTTGCAATTCCATGTGTGCTCTGTGTTTGTGCTGTTAGTGTTAGGGTGCTTGTTAATTGGTGGTATCGTCAATTTGTCACGGAAGAGACTAACTCCATCCTCTATGCTCCATCCATGTCCAGCGTTACATTCAGGTGCAATATTTTAGCTGCATTTTATGGCTGTGCAACCGTTCGATACAGCAGTACACATTTTATGATTATTTCTTAAAATATTTTTGAGAAAGTTCTCACACAAAAATTAAAGGTAAAAGAAAACAGTTTTGGTTTCTCTGCAAAATTTAGTTGCTATAATGCAAGTGCCAAAGGGGGAAAAGCTTTCGTAAAATACTTTTAAATATATATAAATATATATTTGGCATTGCAAAAACAGTAACAGTATACGTTTCAGAAAACAGGTCATGCCTTCAGATCATTGGCAAAATTAATACTTTCGCAATTCCCAATGCAGTCTTATTATAGATTCATTACAAACTAAGAACTTCGCTACCCACTCTTGTTTTTTAAGTAGGTGTCAATATTTTTCTAGTTTAAATACATTTTTCCAGTCTGTCTCTAGAAAACCGCATGGTGGGTTAAAACCTCAAGACCAAAGGCTACTGTTTTGCACCAAATGTACATGAATATGTTTGACCCCAAAATTTAGCCCGTGACCTAAATTTAGCCAGTGACATTAGTCTACTAGCACATGACCTGTGGCCAGGTTATAAATGTATAGCCCAACTCCTGCCTACAATAAAGTAGGCAAAATCCTGCACCCGAATGCACGGAAACTAAAATCTAGCCACGAAATACACGAAAGTTTAATAGATTTTCAACGAAGAAAACCAATAATTTGATCTCTGAAGTTCCGGTTACTTGTATTTAATTAAGAATTTCGCCACACAGACGTTCATGTTTTCATTAAACCTAATGTAATGGTCCAACAGACTCGGGCGTGATTCCCCTCAGGGGTTTCCAAAAATAATCATCCTCGTCCCAAGATTTACTTTTCGTTTCAACGTTAATTTCAACTGATTATTTGTATTGTATAAAAATTGAAAATGGAGTTACAACAATTGCCATGAGTATTTTTGTGCTTTAAGAATTTTGTATATAAGTAGAATTGGTTTCAAAGAAAAATTTAAGGGTTTTTTCCGAGTTTTTCTCGTTTTCGATACGCGCGAGACTAGCACACAGTCTATTTTCCAATATGTGGGTCTAGCTTTATGGATAGCGCCAATGCTTTGATACCCGAGGGGTTAATTTTATTAGAGACTGCATGTAGGTATTATCTAGTGGCTGGTATTTATCACCCAGAAGAATGACAGAGCAGTGTTCAAATTAATTAAGAGCGATGTATATACCACACTGCGGATAAACCTGATTTTAAATTTTCCATTTAGACTTTAGAGTGCATCAGTCAAAACACCGTCTGAGACTTGTCTCGCCTGGGAATCTTTTAGTCTTAGTGAAGATGAAAATATTAATGTGCAAGGAAGTAAAATCAGCGAACATTTCAAGCGGTTTCTTAAAATGCCCGGCCTTTTGATGAAATGCTTTCAAGGTGAGGCAATACGTACACTGCAAAAACTTGGGTGTTGAAATTGAGACCATTTGTGTTGTCACATGTAGATACCAAAGAAAGAATCAAAGTTAACATCCTATGGTGTTAAAATAACACCCAAGTATTAAGTGTTTTTGAAGAAATGTGTGTTATTTTAACATCATATGATGTAAATTTTGATTCTTTTTTCATCATCTATATGTGACAGCACCCGTGGTGTAAATTTTAACAGCCAACTTTTGGCAGTGTATCTTGAAGAGACTCCCATCAATGAGGTTAAGACTTTAAAAGGGTGTGTACAACATTGGTAATTGCCAAAGACCTGTACCCACACTTGATGTGACCCAACATTTACATAATATAACAAACCTGTGAAAGTTTCAGCTAAATCGGTCTTCGGAGTCATGAGAAAACAGTGATATATAAACCCCATTATATGTTTTCACTTTTTCAGACATCGGACTTTATCAAGACTGTTGTTTTACTCATTTCCTAAAAACTATGGCATTTCCAGCAAAACTATTTCAAGTGAATTTTCCACCATGACCATCTTTATACCATGAAAGTTATGTGCAAATCTGTGAACATTTATATTAAATCTTACCAATGTTGTACACAACCTTTGAGACATTTTGAAGTAAAAAACTTTAACCATGAACGTGAGAGGAGTACTAGTAAATTACAAGTCCGGTGTCGCGTCTTCAAGATGATGAACAATGAATTTAATAACCTCCTTCAGTGACTTCTTAGGGAGGCAATTCCATTAGGAGTGGGGCCATCGGAGCACGTAATGGATGCGACTGGGACGTCTGGCACATCTCGGTCGCGAGGACAGTGAAGTTCGATATCTGTACACGCACACCGACATTAATAAGATATTGAAAAGTAATAATTTCGATTTTTTCTTGATGTTAAGCGTGTGTTCTTGGAGAAAATTTCCTTGAATGGGATGAGTAGAGTAGACAGAGCGTTATGACATTTTGTGACCTTCCTCCACCCACAACATAGTAATTAGAACAAGTTTGAAATCTGTAATTACACAGACCATCCCACCAAGTATTGGGTACTTTCATCGGAAGCTTTTTTCAAAGTGTTTACTTAGATGTAAATTTGTCATCAAAACAAATAAGAATAGGTGGTTCTTTTGTTAGCAATATTTCTTAATGTTGTTCAACCATGAATTGCGACTTATTGGTAAAACTTTTGATCTTTGGGTGGTTCGACCCCTTTGAAAGTATTGTGTGGGGACCGGGCGTGGTCGGGTGAGACGGAATAGCATGCACCTATCCATGTATCCACACCTCATTTGCTGCATTTCATTGTAAGAACCAAGAGGAGTTAAACATGCAAATAAAATTTTCACCAGACGTCGACATTATCGTGTGTCGTGGTCGAGCGGTCTACTGCATTCGGACTCAAGTTTTCATGGTTGAATCATCGGAGTGTGGTGGGTTCGATTCCTGGTCATGACACTTGTGTTCTTGAGCAAGGCGCTTAACCATAATTACTTCTCTTAAACCAGATATATAAATTGGAACCTGTTAGGGCTGAAACAGTATTGTGTTGGATTTACCCCTTTAGCTTTGATTTAAGCAGCTTGAGGTTGTTTACTCCCAAGGGAGTTGAGAAAGTTACAGGAATGGTCTAAGAACAGGGATATCAATGTTATAAAACGCCTTAATCTAGCTACTTGGATATGCGTCCTATGTAAGAACCAATTAGTATTATCATTGTGTCCTCGTGACGTGTCAATGTTTTTTTTTCAGTATATGGGCATTTTAATTACCCTTTGAGGATATAATAAAGATCAATTGAATTGCATTGGGTTGAATTGAATTGAATTGAATTGAATTGAATTGAATTGAATTGAATTGAATTGAATTGAATTGAATTACATTGAATTGAGTTTAACTGAATTGAATTCAATTGAATTAAATTGAATTTAGTTTAACTGAAGTGAATTCAATTTAACTGAATTTGACTGAACTGAACTGAACTGAACTGAATTAAATTGAATCGAGTTTAATTGAATTTATTTTTATCACATCGGCATCAAGTACAAACTCAACTTGATATCCCCCCCCCCCCCCTTGTCAAACTCGTATGTTTATCAGCGCTGGGGGACTCTAGTCCGCTCGCAGACTCGAGACCGGTCTCGAGTCCTTTTTTTTGCTGGACTTGCACTCGGACTCGGACTCGGACAACAGGGACCCGACTACAGCACTGCTGCTTATTACAGTGGTCTTGTTTACAGAAGTGCCTGGATGGAATCGTCTGAAAGATTTTCAACCGAAAGGTGTTCTTGTTCCGGCGGACTTATCATCAGCTCAAATGAAATGCGGCTACGGCTGTGTTAGGGTTTATGGCATCTCAGAAGGAAGACAGTATTTCCTGGAGGGTTTTAAAGGATTTACATTTTAATTAAAGACTCAATTATGATCAGACAGTGGCCAATGTAAAAGTCAATCCTGTTGAAGTTGGCATGTCCCGTAGCGTGTTTTGAGAATCAACGCATCGCTGCTAAGTAGCCAAATAATTGAAAGGGCCTGGAGACCAAATGGATCTATTTGACTAATCTTCAAGACGTGTCAAAAATGAATATCCATATTGAATCGTGGAAACTTTACTAATTAGTTTTCGTCATGCATTTCCTTTTTGTGTTTTCTAAGGAGTGAAATAGACTGGCAGCGAGACGTGAGTTCGGAGTAACCTATATATAGACTATATTCATTGCGAATCAGTGCTGTCGTCTTTTTGTGATTTGTGTCTTTAATGCTTTCTGTGTGATCCTGAGGTTCCAATAAGTTCTTGGAGGTTGCCGCTAAGTGGTGTACAAAACATGTCTTGGAGGACATGACATGGCTTGTGTCTTTTAAGCCAGCTGTCTTGGCCTCCGAACGTCGCTCATTATATATTTTGTTTGTTTGTCCAAGCCTACTTATGCACTTGTTGGAATTTTTTAATAATTGTTTCCCCCAATCCTCCCCTTTGTCTAACGCTCATTTTGTGATTGGGTGTGTTGTTTATGTTTTTTTACTTTTAGGGGCTCGTTATGTACTGCTTAGAACTGTATGTGTTCTTTTAGGTGATTTCTAGCTGCTTTTGTATTTTATTCGAGTGTATTTGGTATTGCTTGTTATCTACGGCTCCAAGGAGAACAGTTCATTAAAAACAGTTCATTTACCCTGGCTAAATAAAACGAACTAAATACAAAAAATTAATAATCTGTGATTGTGCAAGAATGTAGTGTTAAATGTACATGATGACGTCTTGTTCTCGCGAGAGATCCACAGCTAGCAGGCAGGAAACGGGAGCTTTTTTAAACTGCTGGGTAAATTTGACTGGGTGGTCAGGTTGGTGCAGAGATTGTTTCCTCACCTTCCACCTCTATGACCCCGGTTCGAATCACGCTGAGGTTTTCCTCCCACATCTAAAATTTTAACTTCCTTCTTTGTCTTCTCTCCACGGGGTTCTTGGCTAGTACAGTGATTTAGTTCGCTTTTCTGAGAGTCCTTGGCTTCACAACCAGAATAAATGAATGAAATGAAATGAAATGAAGAAATGAAATGAAATGAAATGAAATGAAATGAAATGAAATGAAATGAAATGAAATGAAATGAAATGAAATGAAATGAAATGAAATGAAATGAAATGAAATGAAATGAAATGAAATGAAATGAAAGGAAACGAAATGAAACACAATTAAATGAATGGACTCCTCATTGCCATGTAAAGGCTAAAGCCAAGTCATTATAACGTCTTAACCAACTCCTCGTTAGAAATTGCCATGCGTCCGCGTTGCAATAGACAAGCAGTATAATCATTCATTTCCAGGGGCGGATCCAGGATTTTTTAAACCGGGGAGCACAACGGCGCAACCAGGATTTGGTATTAGAGGATTAAAACAAATGGGCGGGGTCCAGGTGCCGGCCTTACGGCTCCTGGTGGGGTCCAGGGGCGAAGCCCCGGTGGGGGTTCAGGGGGCGAAGCCCCCTGAAGCTCTTAGCCTTAGCTTTGGCGTTCTGTGGGGTGAAAAATCAAGCCTCCATGTGCCTAAAACAGAGAAATAGACACACTTTTATAGGAAATCAGATCCATATAAATCTTCTAAATTTACTGGAAAAATTTCTGTAACATCGATAGTGTGGTCCAGGGGTGAGGCCCCGGTGGTGGTCCAGGGGGCGAAGCCTCCGGATGCTCTGAGCTTTTGGCATTTTGAGGGGAGAAAAAAATCAAGCCTCCGTGTGCCTGAAACCGAGAAATCGACACACCTTTTAAGCACTTCTGATCCATACCAATCTTTTAATTTTACTCAAAGAAAATTTTATTCCCACAAATCTCGCGTTTGGATCTGGTCGCTGCAATACATGTATCTGGTTTCATGCATTCAAAAAATATAGTTCAAGGTTAGTGTAGTCTTTACACTTGAATGCCAGAACGACATGAAATATATTTTATCCAGGACAAATTGGCACGTCAGGTTTGAAACGCTTATGTTATTGTGCAAATCTAAGCAATTACAAGTGACATATCATGAAAGATTCATTTTGGCAGAAAGAAACAAATTTGATAGGCATAGGATGAAAAAGAAATCCATCCTGCCGCTGGGGGAAAAGACACAACACACACACTTGTGGCTAAGTTTTAAGCAGGCAGATAGTTTAAAAAAAATAAAATAAAAATTACCCGGGGGGCACGTGCCCCCTGCCCCCCCCCCCCTTGGATCCGCGCCTGATTTCTTAACTCCTCACACTACTTTCAAAATGCTTTATATAATATCAATCACACTCACCGTATGGACTTGGCTAAAACAAGACTTATTTTCTATTACACAGCGCTCAAAGTCAGGTTGATTTGAACGGCTCCGTTTGTGAAGGCCACTGATTGTTGTTTTATCTTGTTAACGTTCAATAACAGGAGTACGTGTTTGCTTTGTTATTTACAGGTCAGTTCTTAATTTACATCGGAAGCGTTGCCATTCAACCAAGCTGTCCATCTATCCGTGTTTCCTATTCAAACAGTTCTGACCTTGATACCTCGTACATAAGACCGCCATCACCTGTGTAGGTTCCGCTTTGCTAATGCACCTATAGCGCACATTTGCGTTAACAAGTAATCCATTTACGGCGTGCGTTGCTTATTTATTTGACCGTAAAAACATAAACCAGTAGTCGATGGTATCTATTTAAAAAAATATCCGCCGGAAGTTAATACATTATTACTGGTCGGTGTTGAAGTGTGCTTTCTTGAAAACGAAAGCGCGGTGTTTCTACTCCTTCTAAGATTACAATTAGGCCTAATCTTTCATGTAAAATGGTTTCCATAAACATTGGTAACGATTGAAAGTAAGAAAACAATCACAGATTTACACATAATGGACATGGTATAAGATGGTAATGGTAAAAAACTTCCCTGTAAATAGTTTTGTCTGAAATGCAACTGCAATAGTTTTTGAGCAATTAATAAAACAGTTAGTTTTGGTCTCGCGAGAAATAGTTAGTTTTGATCTCGCGAGAAACAGTTAGTTTTGATCTCGCGAGAAACAGTTAGGTTTGATCTCGCGAGTATGATACTCTGATGTTTGAAAACAGTGAAGTGTTTTTTTCCCAGCGTTTTTCTCGTCATTCCTTTTGCCGATTGAGTTTAAATCTCACAGGTTTGTTATTCCATGTACAAATTAGTTTATTTATTTATTTTAAATCTTCGGACAAAAGTACATATAAACATTTAAAATTGTCCGGGTCAAGACAAACGTTTTTTTTAAACTGTCATCATAGATGTGTCAGACCCAATAAAATCCTCTACTACCAAGTTATATACACACACACAAAAATACAAAATGTAAAGCAAACGTGACTTAAAGGCACTGGACACGTTTGGTAATTGTCAAAGATCAGTATTCTCACTTGGTGTCTCCCAACATATGCATAAAATAACAAACCTGTGAAAATTTGGGCTCAATTGGTCATCGAAGTTGCAAGAGAAAGAAAAAACACCCTTCCCTTGTTGCACAATTTTGTGTGCTTTCAGATGCCTGAAAAAGGCTTCAGGCCTGAAGTCTTTTTCAGATTCAAATATTTAGTGAGAAATTACCTCTTTCTCAAAAACTACGTTACTTCAGAGGGAGTTGTTTCTCAAAACGTGTTATACTATCAACAGCTCTCCGTTGCTCGTTACCAAGTAAGTTTTTAGGCTAATATATATTTTGAGTAATTACCAAACGTGTCCAGTGCCTCGAAGGAGACGGATAAAAAGACAAATAGAGCCACAAGCAGGCAAATGTGAACACACAAAAAGTGCGGACACTGGTTTTTAAAAATTTCCAATGTTGGACACCTGCTTTATTGTGAGTTAGACTATGGTATCAGACTATCATCAAAATTACAAATACAGGCTTACGACGCACCTTTAAGGTAGCCAGGACAAAATGCCTTGAGGGTAACAACGTCATCGACCAATCACCATTGCTTTTCCAGATAAAAGAAATCAATTTGAGTAATTCCAATCCGGCAGACCTACATCATTTACCCCGATAAAGCTTTTTGAAGGAATTCCAGCGGCAAGTAATTCGGATTTGTTTATGACGGGCTAGAATTGGATCAATTTGCAAAAAAAAAAAATTCAGTTGAAATATCGCTGTCAGCAAAGCAATCCAACAATTTAGAAGACTTAAATCTGAAAGGTTGTTCTCTGTTAATCATACCATTTGTCACTTAGAGTGATAACAATAAAGTGTGGCGGTCCTAACAGGTGAAAATCACTCCAAATGTCATCACTCGCGTCCCTCGGTATACCAAGAGGCTTTTAAAAAAAGGCGCCAATATGAAGAAAACAACGCTGTCAGCTTGGTGCACGCCCCACATCCCAATTAGCTGATGCACCGGTGAGAATCGTACAGTGGGACAGGAATATTCGCTGCAACTAGCTCTGGTCAAATGCGTCATTCCACTATACTTTATATGAGCGAACAAACATTTGAATTGACACTACGCTATTCACCGATGGAAAACATTCAATCCATGCGCGTGGATCGAAAGAAATAACTCATCAGAAATCAGTTCGGGTGACTTTTAACATTCACAAACAAGTTTCTATTAAATTTGTCCCAATTGATCTCTGAATGCAGCTATATATATACCCAACCGTAGAAAGGCTGATATATTGAATTTAAAAACCTTGATTAACATGGACCTGCGTTGTCAGCAACCTGCTCAGATGATGTTTGTATTTTCATTGTAAATAAACGTGTTTCCCCATTCCTCGGCCTTGAGAGACACAAATTAATGAAAAATAAGGTCAGGGGTACGGGTTAAGGTGAAATTGTTTTGATGTCCTGGGTTTTTAATTAACAACCTTTATACGACAGGTATGAATGGCATCAATTGTGTGCTTGCTCCAAGTTGACTTTGTGATGACGTAGAAGTGCACTCGGATAGGCATGGTAATAATACAAGAAATTCAGACTGTCCTAATGTCGTTTTCCCTAAACACAGCGTTGAGTTTTTTTAAACAATCTTTTAAGTTTGGAACAATTTTCCTTCATCTATTCAAAATCAATCCTCCATTGACATTTTTAAATGCTTACATAATAATTTTTTTTATTTTTATGTTTTTGTTTTAGTCTGTTTCATGTAATAGCCATTGATGTCAAACAGCTTTTGCTGATCTGTTTGTCCTGTATTAAGATGTTGCAATAAATAAATGAATAAATTACATTGTGCTATGTTTACTATAACACACTAAGTCGTAGATCAACATTTTAAAATTCTCTCACGTGAGATGAAATATAACAATTGTTTTGACAAGTGGCGAGGAGTCATTTCTTAGATTGCTCGGCCGTTATTATTTCTCCGCATCATTCTTTATTCCATACACGTTCAGATTTAGAGATATAAACACTTAGTGCACCATCTGGTCCTAAGAAGGACTCGGTAGGAGGAGTTTAAAACATCGTTTAATAAATCAAGACTCTTCTAATTACTGTTTCCTTCACTACCTGATCTTAATCCCCACCACCCTAGTCATAACTGTTCAAGAAGAACGTTGACGTCTTGCTCTGATTCTCCAAGTTCAATCCAAAGTGCTTGATTTGTAGGAGGCAAGGTAATCAAACTACCTGTCGTTCTTCGAGCCAGGGCTCTTCAATTATAAGAAGCACTCATCAAGACTGTGGGTAAAAGTTCGTTGTGGATGAACCTGTGCTTACAGAACGAGTCACTTCTTATAAACACGCAATTTCTTCTCATTGGCGTCTACCGTAAATCAGATTTCGTATTTCTGGGTGAGACACCGCGCTTTCAGTCACTTATTATTTCTGTTTTCTCATTTTCTTGGGGCTTTTTATTTGTGTTTGTCTTGTATTTCTCTGTTTCCGTCGCTTTGCGCTTGTTTGTTGAGGTACTGTGGTGATAGTTGGATTCATCGTCAGTCTTGTTGTTATTGTTGCTGTTGTTGTTGTTTGTTTGTTTGTTTGTTTGTTTGTTTGTTTGTTTGTTTTTGTTTTGTTTTTGTGTTATTGCGATGTTGCCGATGTTGTTGTTGCTGAATCTGTATCTTCCTCCTTGCCTCCTTATGCTTGTTATTCTTAATTCTAGTAGTTGTTCTAAACCTTCACAGTCCCGATTTGATTTGATTTGACTTGACTTGATTTGATTCGATTTGAATCGGAATGAGATGTTTCCTAAACAACGTTTTTGGTCTTCTTTCCGGCAACTGCAGATGCGAATTGACTTATCGGTATTCCGTAGTCATAGGCCTATATACCCGTCTTGCACCATTTCTGAAATTGGTCGTCAGGGGATTATTCGAAGATAAGTCGATGGATGTCTTCAAGTGAGTTTAATTTCTTTGTAAGAGAGGCAGCTGTTTCTATCTTGTCTGTCGGCTTGGGATAAAAGGCTGTCTTTTCAAACAGGTGTTTCAAACAGATCGGTATGACAAACTGACAGAGTTAATTGATTAACTGGAACAAGTTATTATATGAAAGCAAGCAATGAACCAGGTGACTCTTCTGTAAATGTCAAAACAATGAAAGTATCTCTCTGCCCTTTATTGATATTGTTATATAATATATATGCAGGTGTTTTTAAGAACAGACTTGAGCTTTTCTTTCCTCTTTGGTTCGAGTCACATCCAAATCTCGTTTTGTATCCCAATGTAGAGTATAGAGTGTGCGGGCCCTATACTGTGCAACAACATCTACACAGTACATGACATGGACAAAAATGTTCATGATCCCAATAACAACATTTCTGTACATGATTTAAACACGTTTTTTTTACCTCATTCCATATCCTTATGGGATCAGGGCTTGATTTTTACAAAGAGATAAATTGATCTCAACTGCAACTCATTTTTAATTGCCAACCAAAGTGTGGTGTCACAATACAAATCACTATGGCGATACTGACAACTAATCTCCAGATGTATCTTTAGTGCTTTGTGAAATCGGCCTCAGACGATCGTAGTATAATTTCAGTGTTTAAACTAGACTTAAATTTTTGTTACACAACAAAAACAAGGTGTTCGGCATGACGTTCAAATATGGGATGTTACTCATTGTCAGCTTGAATACATCAATTTGGTTTTAAGCTTGACCAAGCAATTGTAATACTGAGTATACAAATCTGGTAAAACTGCAACTTTAAGTCGAAGTCATGTTACAATTGATGACGTCTTTTATCAGGAAAACAAGCGTTAAATGTAATATATCGCGGCTTGAGCTCAATCTTGCAATTTACTATAGGAGCACAAAAATAATGCTCCAGTACATAATATAATTAAATTGGGCCCCACGAGTGCAAAACACAACATTGCAAATTTATTGTAAATTTGCAACGTGGTTGTAGATCGTTGTTACGTTATACGCATGTTTTCTGCTAGTATTAATAAGCACACGACAATTCCTTTTGTCACCTTAGTGACGAAATGCCTTATATTCAGCGTACCCTGTCACCGATTAACGTTTTACAGCAAATCAAAGCAAATTGACCACGTCATTGACCACCATCATTGATGAAAAACAATGGAAAAGTGCACGCGTGTACGCGCTACGCACGACTCAAAGTGTGTCTTTGTTGGCCAACAAAAATGCTCACATTGGTGTTTGCGTAGACTAAAACGAGCCGATCTGTCACAGAGCAAGCCAATAATGCCACAAAGCGTGGTAAAAGCATGACCATAATTTGATATAGCACCACCAGCTTTAGCAAAAGTTTTAAAAAGCACACGATCGAAAGCATAGCATTTGATTGTTAACGAGGTTTGCATGGACGGCTGTTTTAGAGACTAACAAAGCGTATTGTCAAAAGCAGGTTGCGCGAACCTTGAACAGAGACTAGACCACAAGCATGTTTGATGGACTTTGAACCTTGCGGATGATTTGCTCAACGTATACACACACACTACGTGATAACAAAACAGTAAACTGGTTTAGTTCGCGTAGTGTGTGTGTGTAGCCCGTGGTTTGACAGCGGGTCAATAAATACCCGTAATAATTGGTCAATATTTCAAATATTTGTATAAAAAAAAGGAATGACGTCATCATGTTCTTTCTTTAGATTTACATAGTCAATATCACTGTCTTTCAACATGCCAAGTTTCAACTCAGTCGATCTTGTGGTTTTGTAAATACACGGCTTCAAAAAGTAAACCTTTAAGGCAATACCACGTGACACACGATGACGTCATCAATCTAAAACTTCACACATATGTTGTCTGCATGAAGGTCATTATGTATACCAATTTCGAAACGATTATCTGAAACTTCGCCACAGACATCTAGGAAAAGTGCATTTTTAATTGTTTTCAACCTGCCGCTAGAGGGCGCTCTTGACTTTTATGACGTCATTTGTCTTATTTTGTTAAACCAGACTCTTGCTCGACTATAACACCGTTAAAAAAAACTTCAAAAAGTGTGCCACTTTTAAATTACAAGGCACTTCCTGTTTCTTCCTGTTACGACCGGAAGTAGAGGTCATGTGAGGTCATGCACACGACAAAAAATAAAGACCTATATGACCTAAGTATGATCCCGCATAAAACAACCGCCGGTCTCTTAAGTGTGATTTGTTACAGATTTTCAAAGATTAATTTATTTTTTTCTAAAAACCTTGTAAATTGACACCTGATGACGTCATCATGACGTAAATGAAACGGTTTCGTCTCCTAATGGTTATCTAACTATGGTAGAAATTTCAAAATTATACGAGCTTGGGAAGTGTGCTTTTGTTAGCGGACAATCGCGGGGGATAAGAAGAAGAATAAGAAGTATTAACTAGACATAATTTTTTGTTGGAAACAAAAAAGAGGTGTTCGGTGTGACCTCGTATTTCAAAGAAATGTTATAAACATGTCTGTGTATTAAATATTGTATACTTCTATAGAGTCTTTAGAATGGTGGTTCTAAAGATTTGACCAAACTTTTTGGATGTAACACATCCCAGCTTGAGTACATGCAAAGTTTCCATTTGATCACCAAAGTTGTTCTGTACATATAGATCTTGTAAAACACTACCTTGGTGGTGACATAACATGAAAATCGATGACGTCGTGAAAACGTCACTCCACGTTATATCCTTGTAGGACCTTCCAAGTCTCATGCAAAATGAAATTTGACTATAGCTTGCTTTGTACTGAAGATATGTACCAATTGGTCAAATTTTCTAAAATTTGTAAAAAAAAATTAATGACGTCATCAAGTCGTCACTCTAGCTTTAAGTAGTCAATATAACTGTCTATCAACATGCCAAGTTTCAGCTCAGTCAAACTTGTGGTTTTGTAGATACACAGCTTCAAAAAGTAAACCTTTAATGCGATACCACGTGACACATGATGACGTCATCAATCTAAAAATTCACACATATGTTGTCTGCAAGAAGGTCATTATGTATACCAATTTTGAAACGATTATCATAAACTTCGCCACAGACATCTAGTAAAAGTGTATTTTTAATTGTTTTCAACCTGCCGCTAGAGGGCGCTCTTAACTTTTATGACGTCACTTGTCTTATTTTTTTAAACCAGACTCTTGCTCGACTATAACACCGTTAAAAAAAACTTCAAAAAGTGTGCCACTTTTAAATTACAAGGCACTTCCTGTTCCTTCCTGTTTCGACCGGAAGTAGAGGTCAAGTCATGTCACTCAAAAAAAAAAATGAAGACCCATATTACCTCTATATAATCCCGCAAAAAGTAACCAACGGTCTCTTCATCTTGATTTGATATGGATTTTCAAAGATTAAATTTTTTAATTTTAAAAACCTTGTAACTTGACACCTGATGACGTCATCATGACGTAAATCAAACGGTTTCGTCTCCTAATGGTTATCTAACTATGGTAAAAATTTCAAGTTTATATGAGCTTGGGAAGTGTGCTTTTGTTAGCGGACAAGGGACGGAGAGAAGAAGAAGAATAAGAAGTAAAAAAAAAAAAAAAAAACCGAACAATAACAAGAGGTGTTCGGAGCTACGCTCCGCTCCGAACACCTAAAAAGTAAGAAAAAAAACCGGAACAAAAACAAGAGGTGTTACGGGCTGTGTGCCCGAACACCTAAAAAACTCCCCAACACCTGTGAGTTTTCAAGGCACACTAAATGCAGCAAAGTTCAACAGGGGATTGATTATGTTGCAATGAACTTATTTTACGACAGCTTGGCATTGTTCAGTTAACCATGCTTATAAATTATACACTATGCTCCGAAGTTTGCTGTGTGGATTTTAACTGCGCATGTCAGTGCCTTTACCCTGCTAAATGAAACACGAGGCAACAGTGTATTGGTTTTGAGTTGACTGCAATGGGAGACTTTTGGTGACACTGAAATGCAGTAGACTCACCAGGTAAAAACACTGTTCTCGGAAATGTGCGCATGCTCCAGAACTACGTAAACAACGGAAATTTACCTGGTGAAACTGCTGCCACCTACCGTTCAAAAGTTTCCTGTATAGGAACATGTTATGAAATCCTTTACCAACTTTTGCATTGAGTCGCATTTGGAAGGGTTGTCTTTTTGAAATTCAAACCATAGTATTCTTCAGTGGCACAAAACACACTCTAAATACTTCTGGGTCAAAATTGACCCGGATTCGAGTCCCGTGGGGCCTGACACACTTCTGGGTAAGTTTGGTCCGGAATATGTGTCAAAACGGTCCACAAACGGGTCAAATCGACGCAAAATTCTAGTTAAAATCATATTTTAACCACTTTCGGAGTCAGCCTGACTCGGAAAAGAATCAAGTCTAATGAGAACCGGACCCCAGGTCAGTTCTGACCCGGTAGTCTTTATGAGTGTTTAGATTATAAGTAAACAATACCTTAAGCCCCCATCACATCTAACTCGTTCCCACTACGTTCTGAAAAATGTAACTAAATGGGCTTAAACTGTGTGCAAACGGAGTGGACGTAGTAGCAACTTGTCTGTTTACGAACTTCATGATGGACGGGTTTGATCGGGAAAGGTGCTCCAGAACTTTGAGCCTGCTCAACATTTTAGGTCGACCATCACGTCCTGCAACTAGACGGAGTGGCAACGTACTTAAAACGAGATGGACGTACTACGAACGGAATTGCCGTACTTGGAACGAAGTAGAACTAGTTACGAACCGGTTTAAACTGACTAAAGACGGGCTTGGACTGAGGTGAACGGGCAATTTTACCCGATCTGAAATTGATATAAACTGACTGCAGACGGGATTAAGACGAGATGGACGGGATCACATTATAGGCATTGTCCGGCCAAAGCTATACAGCAATCCTTCACCGATCTTGAACTCTTGGTGGCAGCAGATACGCCTCCATTATTGCGGTGGTACCTGGGTGGTACTGCGCTGCCTTGCGACGGGTTTAAGGGTTGGGCTACACGGCGATCATCTGATCAGTCACGGGTTATTCCACTTTTACTAGGCTAGGCAGCGCAGTACCACCCAGGTAGCGCGCACCCACCACCGCAATAATGGAGGCGTATCTGCTGCCACCAAGAGTTCAAGATCGGTGAAGGATTGCTGTATACGTTCTAGCCAGACTACAACCCGTTTTACGATTTTTTTAAGACGGGTTCGGACGTTTTGAGAACTAGTCCGGTGTGACTCAGGCTTTATCTGAGAAACGGCTGTTTCTACGGTTTAAAAGGATCCAGCTTTTTTCTTTTCATTGTTCAAAAAATGGCACGTTACTAAAAACAGATGAGTCATAAAAGACAAATAATGGAACTTTCGACTGATGACATTTTGAGTCCTCGCCTACTGAATTCCCATGACGACTGAGCGTTGATCAGAATTGGCCAATGCCGCTAAAGACACTTGTCTCTGTAATGGAAAGTTATAATCTAGTGCTGACTGAGAGAGTGTTAAATCATATGAGATCTCGTATAATGGGAAAGATTCATGGACGACAGTGAAAAAAGACCTGCAAGTAGAATTACAACCCTCCGTAGTTACAAAGGATCAAATTTAATAAATTATGTATCAATACGAGAAACACAGTGAGCCAGGTGTTGGCCTAGGCAAGAAGGAAGTTTACGAAATCACACTTATTATTTCTTTCTCTCAAAGAGAAATTGAAAGGGGCTACACATTTCGATGCAAAGATGTTAGAGGTATTCTGATATCCTCAAGAACGGCTGGTCGTTGAACGTAAACCCTGGCTGTCTTACGTCCACGTACACTGACGTCACTCCAGGCTACTCTATGTCCACGGTCTGCCATCTTGGGAATCAAGTTAAAGATGCGGTGAGCGTGTCAGCCCGCGAGCGTCACCTTAAATTTGAAAAATTGGCAACTGTGGCTACGGCTACAGTTGTTGCTAAGGGTGTTGCTTTTTTCACGAGACCGAAAGCCGCAGCCACAGTTGCTACCGCATACACTGCCTAATAACACACGGGGCTTTATTTCATTTCATGTCATTTCATTCCAGTTTTTAATCCGCCAAACGAAAAGTCTAAGGACTGCAAAACTATTAGGAGGCTGACTCCCCATAATGGAGCAACCAAGATTAATTGTGGTGATTGCGTCGGGTGAATTGGATCGCCGTACAGGGGTCAATGTTAGACGGGGTCTGATGCAGAAGAATCCCTGATAAATAGACCTTTACTGACAACCAAAGGCAAAGGAAATGATGTGAAATGCTACACAGATAGGAATACCTGACATTGCACCTTGAAACAGAATGGAGAATGACAGCAAGAGAAATGAATAGCTTCAAGAGGGTCTATATGACCCTGCTCGGGCAGTGGATGGTGATCAAGATGGAGATAAAAGCTTGCCTTGGAGGAAAGTGGTTTTAATTTGGCAAACTCAGTCATCGGTTTCTCTGAAAGACGAGAGCTCCTCACGCGGAAATATTTCACTGGGTGATTGACACCCGCTTCATCAAAGATAGATTCGGAATTAATTTGATGAAATTTAAGGCCTTTACCATCGCTCTAAGATCGATAATTACTCTTAATAATATGCGAGAATTCTCTTAATATCACGCGCCGCCAAATTCCTGACTTCTTGTTTTTGCGATGAGAGGCTGTATTTGTTTTCAAACTTCTTCAGGAAAGCCTGTAGCTCATACCTGAATGCTATTACTTTGATCTGAAGAGCTCGGCAAATTACGATTTGTAGTCAGCGGTGCTGTGAGGGTTTACTTTCCGTTTGTGATCACGCACCACTTCTTCCATCCCTCCTGAACTGGATATTGCCTCAGTGATTCGGCAACCAAGGGAATGTTGAATTTGTGTGTGCCTCGTGCATATTTCTTTTTCCAATCACCAAAATGCTTGGTTTGTATTGTCGCGGTTGGACGAGTGTGTCATGCATTGACGCGATGGGAAAGATGAAAGATGCACAATCTACCACCTGCCTCCAAACCAACGTCTCCCAGGCGCACCTTTCATTTTTCGCTGAATGAATTTCTAATAATAGTAATAGTAATACACAAATTGTAAAGCTCCATGTATCTATGACCACACATTCCGAGGCGCTGTAAAATGAAGAAAAAAAATGGGAAAACAAATTCAGTAAAGCATATTCACGATACTTAGTTGGGACTTAATTAAGAGCGCATTAAAGAGAGATTTGCAGACTTAAAAAAACCAAGCGGTTAAACAATATATAGAGTCAGTCATAAGCAATGCCGAACAAACGTATTTTAAGCATGCTTTTTCAAATGTCCAGAGATTCTGTATCTCGGATATTTGAATGGAAACGAATTTGGGAGTGGATACTGAAAAGGCACGATCGCCATATAATGTGGTTGTTTTAGGGACAGCTATAGAGAAAGATTTTGTTTGTAGATCGAAGAATGCGACTTGGAGTATAAGAGAAGTTCCTTGAGATACTGTGGTGCCTTGTCAGTCATAGCTTCCATGCAAGCAATATAATTTTGAAATGAATTCTTTGACAGACTGAAATCTAGTAAGGACGGGTGTGATGTGATCATGTTATAACGGGTTTTTGATAATGAGCGAGCGGCAGCGTTCTCAACATTTTGATGAGCTTGTTGTTGATATCATAGAGCAATGCATTCCATTAATACCCAGACTAGATGCAATGAACGCATGAATAAGGATAGAGGCAGACTCCTGACTGAGGGTCCTACAAATGTTGTTGATGTTGTTTATATAGATGGGTTGGTTCTGCTGGGGAAATCCACACGGACTAATAAATGCAACGGCGCCAATTTGTAAATTACTTTAAACTAGTTTCAGTTTCCCTTGTGGTTTATTATTTGATTACTTTAAACTAGTCAGACTAACCAACGCGGCGTTCTATGCAAAAACACATCAATATACGTATATGCAGCAAACAATTTAGTCGATGTTTAGGAGTCTTGTTGTTACATTTAAAGTACAAAAAACGTCACCAACAATCCACACATTTCATCCCAATAATGTACTCTCAAAAATCTGACACTTATTTGTTCTTTAATATATAACTCCAAACGCCAGCCAAGAAAAACACCATCATATCATACGGGAGCTGTTAATATGTAATCAATATTGAAACGCCTTGGGCTGGATGGATATGTAGACAGATAGAATAAGATTGTTTTTAAAACGGTAGGTATCAGTCGATAACAAAATATATAATTTTACCAGAGATGGAGCTCAGCATGAGCAGTTGTTTTTTCTGTTAAAGTTGATCAAATGTACATATCTCGTTTGTCGTTTAGCTGGAACATTACGGTATCGTTACACGCGCTTGTGAATTCGTTGCGAAAACAAACAAAAAACACAATTTGTAAAGAACGTGTCACAAGACGCAATTTATAATTAAGCCGTATCCAGCCAATCTTGAAGAAGCCGCATTTAAATTTAAATACAATTCTCTTGAAGGTAAATACACTCTGTAAGAAAGTTGCGTCTTGTAATTGCCTATAAAAAAATCCCCCTACTCTCGTAAAATTCACGGGTCAGAATTGACCAAGTTTCCGAGTCACAAGCGGCCCGACTCGTTCCGGGTCAGGCTGACCGGAATCTTTTTCAAAGTGACCAGGAACTGTGTCAAACTGACGAAGAATCCGAGTCCAAATCACATTTATGAACAAGTGTCCGGGTCAGCCTGTCCTACCAATAGGTCAGCCCCCCCACCCCCCTGGGAACCGGACTTCGGGTCAACTCTGACCTGAGCATTTTTAGAATGTGTGACGAGATCTTAAAACTTCTTTGGATAAGTTTCTGTTCAAAATATTTTTATTATCTTTTTTTGAATCAAATCTTATTTGTTTCAACATGAAAAGGGAGAAATAAATGTACATTTTAAAAACGCCCGGGTCAGGATTCTCCGTCAGTTTGACACGAGTCTCATAAATTATTATTTAACAATTTCTTTTTTCTTATTAACTGCTTTAGTTACACTAGTAGGCCTATACTTGAATGTGTGTACCGTGTTGGCTTGTTTAGCCCTTGATAAAAGACTTGGCTATAGGGTCGAAACGTGAGGCCATTAACATTGTTGTTGTTGGTTGATGTGTTTTTTTGTCTGTCCTTTTTTCCCTTTAGTTTTCTTTCTTTTTCTTCTTCTTTTTACATTTATACCATAGGTCCTTTTGGTTGGTAAGCAGTTTGCAACAGCTAGTATGATTTTCCTAACTTAAAGGTATACATTTTAGGCAATCTTGATTTGAAAAATAGCGATTTTCTTCAATCCCTTTTAAAACGAAATTGAATTGTATTTGGTAATTACGTGATATCTAATCAACGACGAAGTTGGACAGCTTGTAGCCTTGGGTTACATTGAACAGCAACATTCAGGAGCATCTGTCTTGCCAGGCTACTTGTGTCTCATGAACACAGATCTGAAGGGGGTTTAGGACACAAAGTACTATTTGTCATCTCAGCCTCGTTATGGAGGCTTTGATTCGAATGGTGGAGTACCAAGATAGCTGCGCCTTTATCCGCTGTTTTTTGTTCTGGCCAATTGTTCTTTGGTCTTTGGTCTGTTGTTCAAAGTCTTTGGGGTCTGCAGAAGTTTCAAAACCCGTCCCCGCAAGACAAATTAGATGCTTCAACCAGAATCTCAAAAAGGTCTTTTGGTTCTTAGAGGAGAAAACACTATGAATGCCTCCTCTCCCGGGACAATTCTACAATGCTACCCTGCGAGGAGCGATTTTTTTATATTATTTGTTAACAGTTGTCTTCGAGCCACGTGTCGTGCAGCTGGAGAACCAACCGCCCACGGAGGATCCATTCCATTAATCTCCAATATTTTAATGGAGATAAATGGTCAGATGGCACGAAACATACAGCGGTGGTTACTTTTGTCGATCCATCCACTTTCCGCTTTTAAAGGTATCAGACATTATTTGTCACCTGGCTGACAAAATAGTCGCAGGCAGTGTTCATGTTTTGTGTACCATGGTCAACCTAAATGTTTGCCTTGAACCCTTATGTGACTCAGGAGAAAATTGTGAAAACCCGTTCACAGTTTGAACACATTGTCCATCATTTTGGCCTGTTACAACTGAAAGCAGCTGTTGTTGTTTTTTACTAACGTTTTCGGACACAGTTTTCTTGAATATGGCTTCATTTCAGAAGGAAATATGTTACATACACACAAAAATGGCTCTAATAATTATGAACTTCATAAGTTCATACTTCTTTATTTTTTAGTGGTTTACCCTCTGCCACTTTTAACTTTTATCTTTCGTGTTTTTGTTTTTTTTGGTGTATTTGTATGTGTGTGAGATATTGGAACTGATGGCCGTTGCACCACAGTTTTAAGTAATTTGTTTTAAATTCAGGCATGTGCCTGTGGCTTTTGTGGTGTTTTCTGTTTTTGTTTAAATATTTTGTGAATGTATGTCGTTTATATGTGTTTATAATGCTTTTCAGACTAAAATTAACAATCGTGTTTTTACCTTGTTTACCAAATCCTGTATAATACATTTAAGTACTTAAGAGTCGCGTTTAGCTCATATTAAGTATTGATTTTTATATTTTACATGATATGCCGATCATGCGATATTGTAAAGATATTCTGTAAACCAAATTTCGAAATTAATCTGCAGGATTGAATGAAAATTAATTTAAAGGTCTTCCGGCTGATATGAAATACATGCATGTCGGTCTGTTGTCTGGCAGATTGGCAGAACCTCAATTCTAAACCTTGTATTCCAGTCCTCTGTGGGATGTTTTCACAGTCGTGAGTAGAAAAGCAAAATCATTTTCCGGACGTTTTCTTCTGAACGTATTAATGGCAGCTGTTCAGATCAATTTCTGAATATGCCCTTCAATCAAATGAAGATATTTGCAGATCATTGCTTCTGACTTTCAGTCACATATACTTTGACCTACAAAATTAATATAACTCAATAACCTTCGATGATAATTTACCCCCTTTTTCCTGACGCGGTCTTAAAAAATAAAATAAAATCCCCAGTGATAATAACGAATCAGCAATTTCCCTTCTCAAAATGGAACACTCGTCAATTCTTCATCGCCTGTGACCTAGATTGATTTAAATATGGCAGATTTGTTTTATGGTAGTGTGGGGGGGGGGGGGTAGATTTCCAAAAGAATCTCTTCTTTTGTATGTCCTTATTCAAATGATGACCTCGAGGGTTGCAAACAGCAATTTGCAAATAGAAAAGGAAAAAGGGGCATCGTGGTTTCGTATGACAACACCGTCTGGGGATTAGGTCTTACCGACGATACACCTTTTTGAGGTTTGCTCTCTGTCTCTATTTATACACGCGCATCGTATATATTGGGTATAGTATTACCGTGAATGAGGCATCAGAAAAATGACACATAAGTGATGCCAGGTCTCAGTGGTGTTTAAGCGCAAGGTTATTTCCCGACGGTAAAGTTACGTACAATGTGCCGATCTCGATACGGACAAATTGATGCAGCTTGTAAACCAGGATCGAGTTCCGCGGTAACGCAGAAAACGTGTCTAAGACCCACATGATCGTGTAAATCTTTAACACTTACAGGAAAATGGGGGACACCATACAATCTGTTTTTTGTTTGTTAGTTTGTTTGTTTGTTAGTTTGTTTGTTTGTTATTTTTTTTTGTTTTTTTTACAAAACCCAACGTGTATGTGGCTACAGGTTGCATGAGCGAATGTCACTGTAGTCGACAACTCAATTATGTATTTATTTGTCCGTGGTGTATAGTAATGCTGCGCTCTAGATTGCCTGAGATGCGGTCGGACCCGTGACTGTCTCCAACGCGTAGACGGATTTGACGATCTTGATGAAAACATCGTGATAGCATTTTGCTGTTTTCTTAATAAGTAGTCACTGTTTTCAACTGAAACTCTCACGGTTGACGTTTTCGATGTACTATCCTTCTTGATAATTTTGCCTATAAATCAGCATTACGTTGACAAAAGCTAACCTATGACCCCAACCTTTAACCATACTGCAAAGAACATGTCATAAACACCAACCACTTCACTATCGACATACGACTTTAAAGCAATCTATTAATTTGTAGACTGCATGTCTAATTATCACAATAAAAAAACTCCCGCGTCATTTAAAATGATTGATTTACCGAAAATGATTTGAGATAATTAAGTGCAAGATTTACATTGCTCTAATTAAAATCAATCGGGGGGAAACACCAATGATCATTAAATCTCTAATTGATAGATGTTCGTCGAAAACTAGCAGGGTCGACGAAAAGGGATGTCCTTTGATAACATCAGGGTTATTTTCATAGCGGTTTTATTCTAAGATGAAACTTGGGATCAGCATTTTGATCTTCCTAATTTTTAATACACAGTTTAACGGGGATTGCACGCACGTTGCAAATTACCGAGACAAAGTGTTCTGTTTATTAGCTGTTCCGACATAGGTCGGAACAGCTATTGTTTTCGTCGAGATTTTCTTATTCTTTGTTTCCACCCAAATCCCATAGCATTTGCACAGTCACGTTTTTTTGTTTAAACCTAATATCCTAGAGTGTAATACGAAAGAGTTAGATTATTATATCAAATTGAAGCTTAGAACATAAACTTAACTCTAAATGTAAATTCTTTTTAAAATTCTTAATTAATTAGCCACTTAACAGCGGTGTGAATATTTATTTAGCCAATCTTGTATCTATCATATCTCAAGAAGTATACGTCTGATCCTAAAACTTTTCTCAGTTATGGACTTGTCTTGTAGTGTAGATGTTAGTTCTGGCCTAACATTACCCGACGTCATCATGACGTCATATTTGTAGGCGTGTTTTCTTTTTGTGTACAAAGTATAAACGTTTAGAAACGTTGGGTGGTAAATCCTGGCACCATTGCTACAACGCCGTGCTTTTTTGTATAGGTCCAGTCACTTTCAAGATTTTAATTACTCTGGTTGGTAGTTAGCACACTGTGTGAAATATACTAATATGTTCTGTCCACATTGGGTGCGTTCGATTAGCTTCCCCGGGTCTACCCAGGTCTGACCCCAGTGCGTTCGAATAGCTCTGACGTCATTGCTGTGGCTCACCCGGGTGAGACCCAAGTGCCCTGCTCGTGGAGCGGGTTACTTGGGGCTGACCCTAGTTCATGACGTCACGGCGAAAAACTTTCTCAATGGCCACCATTTTGTTAGTAATTCAGCGGGACATTTTAGGAAGTTTGACACACATTTTCGCCATTACAACAGCGTTTTTGTGAGCAATAAGTATTTTTTATTCGAAGCCGGGTACCTTTGTATCACTGTGGGGTTGTACAAATTGTTTAACGTTGCAGTTTTACCTTGAGAATAATTATTTTACGAAGTTTGAAAATCGGATGTACACTTCTTGAGTTATGATAGATGCAAGATTGGCTAAAATATTTAGGCATTTGAGATGAGCTTTTGGTAACCGTGACCCTATGTTGACCTTTACCTATGGGTCAACCGGAAGTGGGACCATATCTCAAGATTTACACTGCCGATTTTAAAACTTTTTTTCAGTTATAGACTCCTTGGGCATGGAAGATTAGCCTTGGGTAACCATGACCCCATGTTGACCTTTACTTCCAGGTCAACCGGAAGTGGGACCATATCTCAAGAATTACACAGCCGATTTTCAAACTTTTTTCAGTTATAGACTCTTTGGGCATTGGAGATTAGCCTTGGGTAACCGTGACCCCATGTTGACCTTTACTTCCAGGTCAACCGGAAGTCGGACCATATCTCAAGAATTACACAGCCGATTTTCAAACTTCTTTCAGTTATAGACTCTTTGGGCATTGGAGATTAGCCTTGGGTAACCGTGACCCCATGTTGACCTTTACCTATGGGTCAACCGGAAGTGGGACCATATCTCAAGAACTACACACCCGATGGTTCGCGAATTGTGAAAGCCTGTCAAGAATGGGACTGATCTCAGTTCACCCAGAAGTAATGCTAAGATGTTATTGACAAACAATTTTAATTAATTATTCACGTGACAGCGGTATGAATATTTAATTAGCCTATCTTGTTTTTGTCATATCTCCAGAAGTATACAACCGATTTTCAAACTTTTTTCAGTTATAGAGTCCTTGGGCATTGGAGATTAGCCTTGGCCAACCGTGACCCATTGTTGACCTTTACTTCCAGGTCAACCGGAAGTGAGACCATATTTCAAGAACTACACAACCGATTTTCAAACTTTTTTCAGTTATAGACTCCTTTGGCAATTGAGATTAATAATGGGTAACCGTGACCCTATGTTGACCTTTACTTCCGGGTCAACCGGAAGTGGGACCATATCTCAAGAACTACACAACCGTTTTTCAAACTTGTTTTAGTTATTGACTCCTTGGGCATTGAAGATTAGCCTTTAGTAACCGTGACCCCATGATGACCTTTACCGATGGGTCAACCGGAAGTGGGACCATATCTCAAGAACTACACAACCGATTTTCAAACTTTTTTCAGTTAAAGACTCCTTGGGCATGGGAGATTAGCCTTGGGTAACCGTAACCCCATGTTGACCTTTACTTTTGGGTCAACCGGAAGTGGGACCATATCTCAAGAACTACACAACCGTTTTTCAAACTTGTTTTAGTTATTGACTCCTTGGGCATTGAAGATTAGCCTTTAGTAACCGTGACCCCATGATGACCTTTACCGATGGGTCAACCGGAAGTGGGACCATATCTCAAGAACTACACAACCGATTTTCAAACTTTTTTCAGTTAAAGACTCCTTGGGCATGGGAGATTAGCCTTGGGTAACCGTAACCCCATGTTGACCTTTACTTTTGGGTCAACCGGAAGTGGGACCATATCTCAAGAACTACACACCTGGTTTTCAATTTCTTTTCAGTTATAAACCCTTTGAGCATTAAATGTTAGACAAGGGTTACCATGACCCCATGTTGACCTTTATTTCTGGTTTATGGTTTTTATGAATCAGAAAACCGGAACAGCTTTGTGTTTGTTGACAAACACCTAATGTCTAGTTTTTTATTGCGACTATATTCATGTGACTATTTTTTATATAGAGCGTTAAATCACTCGTGAAGCTTTGAAATTGAGGTCAAGCGGGAGCAGTGACCTGGAATGTATATGAAGATTCCTCTACTGTTGACAATCAGACAGATTGGGATCTAGTCAGTTAGACGCGCAGCAGCTATCATTATTAAAAACAATCAAATTAGACTGTTTCGTTGAATGGTGTAATACTGCGCTGTAATCTTAAACTCAACAGCGGTGCATTTCCAGGCTCCTGTACCATCGGATCGCCGCTCTATTCAGACCTGGTTTTGATATTCTAATACATTCTTTTGAGTCTACACTTTGACGAAGATGAAATGCATATGTTGTCTTTTAAAAATGAGATGAACTGAGATGTGTAACTATTCAGTACGGTGCCACCCCCTCCATTTTTCGACCCCTGTGTTTTTGTTGTCACTGTTCTTTATATGAGAAACCCGTGACGTCTTGAAAGTTTAATTATGAAATCCACAGATAAAATTACATTCAGATTATAATTAATGTTTGGTCAGTCACCTTATTACAATTGTCAAAACATTGAGATGTTTTCATCCATCGCAACACGGGCGAAGGTATTTGTTATTTTCAATACGTTCTTGTTGTTCGTTCTGTATGGATTTTTCTGTGATGGTAAATTTCACTTTATTTAACACTCTTTATTTTCATTCTCAACACATGCGTAAATGGAAGCGTGGATTGGTTGTAAGCCTGGCGCTTAAGCTGTATCAAACCCTTGAGCAATAAAAACAGGTTATAATAGTCCAGAAAGGCAGAATTGGAAATTGGTGTCTGACTGTAGCAAGAGCTTGGACATATTAGGGTAGGGGCCAAATTGCGCCGTCTACCCCTCCAGGTATGAATACGAAACTAGGACGACGTGCCAAGTGTCTCGGATTGCACGTAAATAAATCTCATCAAAAACATTCAACTTCTTTCATACGAGAATCTGGAAAAACATTTCTCAACCGTATACACTGATTAGATTTCGAAGGAGTTCAAATAATTTTAAATTGCCTTTTTGTGGTGATTTAAGCATTTGTCCGACGTTGGGAGTTGTATATTTGATGCGCCTTCAGAAGCTCCCTTTTTGGAGTCAATTGGACGAACAACTCTTGTGGGTTTGGGGTTTTTTCAGAGTGAATTCATGAAAAAATGTTTTATCTCCGCGTCTAAAAGGTCAAGAGTTGTTTTCGGAGAGATTCATGTTCTCCATCGCCTCACTGTTTTAATCTGGGTAACACTGTCAAGAATGTTTGTGCTCCAACAGAAGGTAATTAAGTCTCATCACCGTTGTGCTCCCGACTCTAGTCTGGATTTGTGCGCAGCGGAGCAGACAACGGAAATTAACTTTGTGGCAAATTCCCCTCTTTACCCTCACTAATTGACGCTATTTATTCTGAAGAACACTCCAAAGAATTTCCTGTCAAATAGAGTTTATATCCGTTGAAGTCCCCTTGTCTTTCTCAATCACCGCGTCTCCTGCATTATATCCAGCCTCCTTCGATAGGGACTTATTAATTTTAATTTCTGCCCAAGACATGCCTTCTATTATTTTCACGCACAGATTTTCTTTTGATACTGGTGAATTCTTCAGACGACTTGCCTAAAGTAACGGCACAGATTTGTCAGGTACTGACTAAGCCTTCGTTTTCCTGCCGCAGGTGAGTTGCATATACCGAAGAAGTAGTCGATTGAAGAAACTGAGAAAGATGGGTGAAACTCAGTAATAACAAAGCCAAGTCCAGTAACAAGTGGAGGGTCCAGATCACTCGATGGTCCTTGTCGAACTCCTCGGTTCCGTCATGAAACTTCTCCGGGCACTTAAGCATTCACGCAGTTTCCTTCGTCCTGGATCTGCAGATGCGTTTAGGAAATTCTCACTTCTCGACGAGACCGGAATCTGACGTGGAATTTTCACTTCAGATTTGCCATTACTAGAAATCAGTCATAAGCGTTGGTAATTGGATATCTGTTAATGAGAGCATTTTAAATTGTCCAAATGTTCTTGACGTCAAGTTGAATTCGTTAATTTCTAGCATAAAGGTCTAGTTACTCGTGTATGCCATACCGCTCATAGTTCAGTAAGTTTATGATTCGAGATATCTTTCCTTTATTTCTTGTCAATTAAAGACTAGAACATTAGTTGTTTTCGTGTCTTTACTTTAAGTAGAAAGAACCTCCCATTCTATGCACCACACAAAAGGTAGAGCAAGAGAGGTCATTGAAATGCACCACAAAATGTTGTTTTTGTTTTTTCTGTTGTTGTTTGTTTGTTGTTGTTGTTGTTGTTTTGGTTTTCTGTTTGTCAGATTTGCTCCCTTAAAAAGCAAAAACAAATACACATGAACCTAGATAAGAAATTGGCACATTTTACCTAGATAAGAAATTGGCACAGTTTAACATTTGCACAAACGGGAAGGCGATATGCTGAAAACATTTTCCACATTCCCCAAAAGCAATTCTTTCATGAATGTAAAGCTTCGACTAAACTATTACTTTTTAGGGGGGACACAGGCTGCTTGGGCCTTCGATGCGCGCTGTTCTTATCTTATCACATCTCGGATTTCGGGTCGATGTAAATGATAACTTTTACACACGTCTTTAAGTCGTGGCATATTTTGTAGTTATCAGAGGTCCATTTCATTGAACTGTTAAACACATCAATCTGCTAAGCAGAGAAAATGAATTGCTTATGAGAAGATTTGTTACCAGCCATGATTTCATGTCTCGTATACCATGTCTTGTGTAGGTGAATGGTTCCCTTCTGAAGTTTACTTGGCCAATAACTTTGCTCCGCAATGTTTCTGCTTTACATTTATTATTTTTAATTTTGCCTCAAACAAATAGCCTCTTCTTTCTTTAGTAAGTGATGTCTGATGTCTGAAGTTTTATGGTGTGGGAAACAAGAAGTAAATAGTCATACCCAATTTCAT
The DNA here is from genome assembly GCA_037783415.1 of Leptasterias polaris. Classification (NCBI taxonomy): domain Eukaryota; kingdom Metazoa; phylum Echinodermata; class Asteroidea; order Forcipulatida; family Asteriidae; genus Leptasterias; species Leptasterias polaris. The sequence continues at coordinate 4,318,821 of JAZGTN010000028.1, forward strand.
TCAATTCAATTAGATTTGACTTTACTATCCATTACGGAAAATTCATTTCGGCCGTTACATCGAACAGTAAATTTAGCGGGTACAACCATGTTTATGGGAGGAGCGTTCGCTCTGAGAGGAGGTGTTAGTTTGGTCTCGACGTCGCGAGAAGACGAGAAGAGTATATTGATCGAAAAGTCGACACCACACCGGTTCTTCTCAGAGCCAATACTCCTGCCAACAGAGACCACACAGCTGCATCTGCAGTAGCTTATTATTCTGATAATTAGTTACTTTAAATCTAAACGCGTTTTTGCATTTAAATGGTGTGTACAACATTGATAATAGTATTGAAAATATAAATGTTCACAGATGTGCTCATTACTGTATAAAGATGGTCATGGTGGAAAACTTCTCTTGAAATAGTTTTGCTTTAAATGCTATCATTTTTAGGAAATGAGGAAAACAATTAATATTTATCACGTGTTGATCAGGCGACTGAAAGCACACTTATTCTATACAACAAAGGGTTTGTTTTCTTTCATTATTTTCTTGCAACTTCGATGAACAAATGAGCCCAAACTTGTAGAGGTTTGTAATTTTATGCAAATGTTGGGATACACCAAGTGAGGATATTGGTCTTTGACAATTACCAACAGTTTACCCTGCTTTGAAGACCACTTAAAGTTAAATGTTTCGATTGTTGCAGTCAAAATAATGAAATATCATTGAAATGCAACCACCTATAGTTTGATAACATTTTCAAACGGTGTGTTTGTCGAAAATTTTAAGATGGAATTAAATTTGCTCTTTTCAAAAAACAGTAAAAAATGTAATACACCTTTAAAATCGGCTGTAAAGATTCTATATTTTCCACGGAGCCATATTGACTAAATTAATTGTCTAGCTTGAGTCTACTTGGGAAGGTAATCACGAAAAGCTTATCTATCGTCATGCTACAGCCACAGGAATACAAACCTCTTGTAAACTAATTAGACTTTCACGTTGTAGATTATTAAAAAGGGCCATATCATATATTCCTTCACCGTATAATATACCCTCAAATACCATGAGGGTATTTATAAAATCTTTTCAAAAACTATTGCGTCCATGATATAGCTGAGTACATTTAGGGAACTTTTATATGTTCACTAAATGGCTTCCGGTGATGATTCTATTACTGGTCTAAACATGACCATGAACAGCTATTGTTGGACTAAACAACAGAAAACGTGCTAGAGCGGAATGTGTGTCACAATAATAAGGAAAAAAATGAAACCTCCTCAGAAATTGGTTTTGAAAAGGTTGTAAGGACTTTCTGAAAGCAGACTGAAATAGACTAAAATTCATGTATATCCATTTTGGTGTGGCTATGAAATGGAGTCTAACGAGATCAACCACAAGCCTAAATATAGGCACTTTGGGTCTGGGTTGCCAGTGCAGATAGGAAATGCATTCTTCAAGGAATGTTCAAACTAAGAAACTTTAAAGGGTGTCTGTCATCCTGTTCTTCCTTCAATCATCGTCAGCCTGTATCTTCACACTTTTTGGTAAATGCTTCTCCCGTATCACACTAAGTTAGACCTATCCGTCTTAGAATTCCTCATGCGGTCTACCGTCTAAGCGTCAGCTGACAATGGTGCAAGGAATAATCTCCCTGTGCATATTCGCCAGGCTAGTTCTTTACACTGTTTTAAGTCTTTGTTAAAAACTCATTTGTTTGAAGCTGCTTATTAATCTGCTTAACTGTAATGTATCTTTCACTCTTTGTATATTTTATTATTCTCTTTATGCGCTTAGAGGCTTTTGCATTAGGCGCTTTACAAATGTCTTTATTATTATTATTATTATTATTAATTAACTAATGTAGTCCGGTTCATTTCCAATCGAGCATTGAAACTAGACATTGGTTAATTATTGCCACAGCAATCAAATTAAGACTGAATATTCGGTCAAGGTGAAATTCAAAGGCTGTCAATCATTAGTCAATCGATTGAATTCGATGACCAAAAAAGCGGTTTCTCGTCTTCAATTAAATCTGCGTCCAAGTACCGGGTACAGCCAGACGGCCAGGTTTAATTATTATAAATCAAAACCTTCGTAGTCTTTGCTCTGTTCGTTTAAGACTTGGAGTCGATAATTTCACGACTAAAAGGTACCTCGTTTTAAGGCCAAAAGAAAGAAAAACGGAGGCGATCGTGCAAACATTTCAACAAATCAATAACACCTCACCTTAAAGACAGACTGACATTTAACAGGACGACACAAAATTACTGGATGGAAAATCAAAGGTCGCCTGGATGTCTGAAAACACTCTCAACCAACATTTCGGTTGGTTGGTGATTAAAGGATACACATGATGTGTCATCTTCCTCATATAGAGCTGCTTATAAGAAGACACCATAGTGCTTAAAAGTGTTCTGCTATTAAGCAAAAATAAGCAGGATACCAGTCATAGATGGTACACGTGACATGATATTTTGGCTGGTAACCGTATTCTGGTAAGCATCGTTATGTTGTGCTTAGCTAACTTTTGTGCTGAAGCAGCTCTATAAAATTGGACCAAGGTTGACCCAAGAAGCAAGAAGAAACTATACCAACTGACAAAACCATAAATGAGCATTTTAAATCACAGCATATAACATACAGATAAAAGTATAAGACATACCAATGCCAGCTAGACTCTAACAAAAACACCCCCAGGTTTAGAGTTGACCCCGATTTCGGGTCATGGGGGGTCTGACCCAGTTCTGGGTCAGTGTGACCCGGAATCTGTGTCAAATTCGCCGTATATTTGATCGATTGAGGGCGTCTGTAAACCAAATTCGTGCTAGTTAAAATAGGATGAAACTGTAAGTGTGATCCTAGAAAAATTCCCTTTTGAAATCGCCCTCGTGCGGCCGAAAATATTTACCCAAAAGTGGAATTTACTGACGAAGAAACCGAATCAACATCCAAGAAATGGGTCAGGCCTCATGAGAGCCGGAATCCAGGTCAGTTCTTACCCGGAAGTATTTATAGTGTATTTCCCTTACATGACTAATGTGTACATACCTTATCTTTATTCAAAAGGAGTTTATACACTGTGGTAAAGATTGAGGCAATTTAAAAATAGTAATAATACTAATATATATAATTATTAGTATTATATATGGACCTAGCGAGTAGGTGCTCGAAGGTGCGACAAAAAGAACACAAAAACAGAAGATCGACACATTTAAATGAAAATGTGCCATTGTAGGCAACTGTCATTCGGTGGGTTTTGAAAACATTAACAATGATGCACCTTATCTTGATTTAAAGAAAGAAAACATGTAATAAAAGAGAGTTTGGCAACATGTTCTTCACTCTAAAAACAGTCCGGGTCAGACTTAAACAGTTTAAATTAAACAAGTCTAATATAATGACAGCTAGGACCATGTCACACAGGGCAATTTTTTCGGGCACTTTAGAGGCAACAACTGCACTGCAAGCAAAAGGAACACTTTGGTCGCACAGGAGTCGTTTTTATAAAGATGTCTTACAATACCCAAGAAAATTATGTGCAAATTGATATGAGAATGCCTTTTCTTCTTGGAGATTGCCTGGAAATGGTTGCCTGTAAATTGCCTCGTGTGACACGGCCCTTTCACTCTAAAAACTCCCGTTCAAAATTAACCCGGATTCCGGGGCACAAGGGGTTTAACCCGTTTCTGGGTTAGAAATGGATCAAACTGACGCACAATCTGAGTCAAAGAACAATTTGTAACCAGGTTCGGGGTCAGCCTGACCCAGACATGGGTCAGGCCCCAATGACCCCGAGTTCGGGTCAATTAGGACACGTTAGACCTTAGAGAGCCTTCTATGATGTTGTGTATACCGATGTGCACATCGGAGGTTTTACCGTACTTTTCTGATATTCTTAAAGTAGTTCCTTGAATTTTGTTTTTAATGAGAATATGAATTGCTGTATTCTTTCGGACGGTCTCGTTCTACAAACATGGACTTTGCACTATTCCATCAATTTACAGTCTCATTAGTCTTACCCAGTTGAAGGAAATGCTGTGATAAATCTGATTTATTCAACTCGCATCACTGCCCTGCACTGAATTAATTTAGATGGTCAGACACAGGCAGGATGAGTTTTGACCTCAAAGAAATTGTAAATGTAGAGAAATGTACAATTTTGTATCGATTACATTTGATCGTTACACTGGAATAAACCGTGTTTGTTTTTCTTTGAGACAAAGCAAAGGCTGTGCTCTTTATAACACGCAGTGAAAATTGAATCAAACAAAACTCATAATCCAGATGGTGACGTAGTAGCTGACGTCATTCAGTTCTATGCCACCAGTTCCACTGATTGGGTAAGAATGAGCTTGACATTGCTACGCTAATGTACAATCGTCACCGCGTCATCAGATATTCCAACCAATCAGAACGCGCGCTATGGCTTTAATAAAAGCGGCTCCGCTTCCTACAGGTAATCATTGAAGACAGGAATGCCGAGCAGGATGCGATCACGGAGTCCCGAAGCGATGAACTTTCCTTGGCATTGATAATTTGTAGACTCGCTCGATCGCGCTGTGTAGAATTAAACCGGCGATGAAAGTAACACGACGAAGAGCTGCACAATAAACGTGTGTGTCTGTAGTGAATGATGAATGATAGAATTACGTTGGTGGGAGGCAAATGATTTGAAGGCCTCGATATTCACGTCTTTTCATGCCTGTTTGACGGCAGATAATTAAGAACACAATCGTGGCGGAGTGAGCCTGTTCACGACTAGGCGGATAAGCTGCAACCATAATACCCGTCAACTCACATACAATGAGATGTTGGTTTGAAAACGCAAACTGCTTCGAAATTTCACCGAGAGAAACGACACTTCGGTTATGGTGAGGTTTACAACCGATATCACAACAACCATGAATTCGTACAAGGCCGTAAATGTGACTACTGTCATCAACACATCATTCGATGCTTTCTATGATGAATCACTGTGCTTCAATTTTTCAAGCTTGGATGATGATTATGTTCAAAGTATGGTGTCCTACACCCCAGGTGATGCCTTCTTTCATTCGGTATTTCTACCTATTGTGCTTGTAGTTGGTGTCCTCGACAATGCTCTTTTTATATATGTTGTTCTACGCATTCCCAGAATGCGGACTGTCACCAACTGTTATCTCGTTGGACTCTCGGTAGCTGATATAATATTCCTTGTGTTTGCGATTGGTAGCAAGCTTTGGGCCTATGCTAACTCCCCTATATACGCTGACGATTATCCGCTCGGCCTATCGGGATGCCAGCTCAACCAGTTCATGGTAAATACATCGTACTTTGTGTCCCTCTGTTTCATCACGTTGGTGTCGTGGGAAAGATATAACGGAGTGTGCCGCCCTCACAGACGACGAGATACCAAATTGAGGGTGGCTGCTAACGTGGTTCTCTCCACGTTGATCTCATGTTTACTCTCGGCCTCCCTCCTCGTCAGCTTCAGTCAAGAAGAGACCCATTGCTTCATCTGGCCGTCAACCCCAACCTTTTCAACGTGGCCAGACAAAAAAATGTCCTGCTCGTCTGATTTCGCCTGGGCCGATTGCTACTCGTACGCCACTCAAACTGTCCCTTTTTTCCTCTCTCTGTTCGGGAACACATTGTTGTACTATAACATCATCCGAGGATTAGATCAGTCCATTAGACGGACCCAGTCTAATCACCGTAAAGCCAAAGACTCAACCCGAAACCAAGTAGCTAAAATGTTAATCATTAATGGCCTGGCTTTGTTCGCCCTTCTAGCACCCTTCGAGGTGATGTCGATCTTCAACCTCGTCGCCAACGTCCGAAACGCAGCCTACATCCTTCCTCTTGAGGTACGCCAGGGTCTAGCTTACTTTGCTCGCGTTGCCTCCTACTTCAACTCTATCATAAACCCTATCATATACACCGTCCTTAGCAGTAGGTACAGAGAGGCTTTTCAAATAGCACTTCTTCCGGCCGCATGTCGTCCTCGTCCGAAAGGTTCCGATAATGCTACCCCGGGGAGCACTGGAAGAAGCGGTACCATGACAACCAGGGCACATGAGTCTAAGATGTGATGCCAGTGGGAGCCTCGTCGAGAGGGTCTTGTTGAACCAGAACGTAATGTAAATAATAAGCTTTTATGGTAATGGTATTATTTTTATTTCAATGTTATAACACGAAAGGCCCCTGGCAGTTTTATGTATGTCTATATATTGTACATGGAAGTATATACTCAAGAAATGCATGTACAGAATGTAATAGTTGAGACAACAGACCGTATCGAATATGACGTTACATTTCAAATACCCACAACATGGCGTCTGTGAGCGTGTGCGTGTGCGTGTGCCATACAGGTTTGATTTCTATGGCACACGCACACGCACACGCACACAGACGCCATGTTGTGGGTATTTGAAAGGTAACGTCATATTCGATACGGTCTATTAAGCAAACACCAAAGCTCTTGTCCACGACCCGTCTTTTCTTGTTTCTTTGTATTTTCTCGTGAACAACATTGTTTCATGCGGAATGATTTATTACGTTTGTTTTATACATTTTGCCAAGTTTTTTAATAATGGAGAATTAAAATCAATTCCTAACAAATCACCGTGACGACACTTCTTTTAACCGTATGACTCATAACAGTCAAACATGGAAAGTAAAAATTGCAATATGCCAAACGAACCATGGTTGAAATCAATGGGGTTTTTTCACCTTTGAAAAAGTACATGCTCGTGTGCAAGGCTAGAGCTCGGTGGACTGACTGCACTTGTTGATTCGTGTCGCTACATAATTCGATATATCGCATAGTACTTAATGCTAAACGAAATTAGCAGGTTTCAAGTAGACTTTCAATTATTTGTTTATATAGGGAGAGTGCATTCAGTACAATGCCCAGAGTCAAACAGTTAATTATGCGTGAAGCCAAACTGATGCAGTCGATAAGATAGGCCGGTCCAATTTTGTATGTTTTTTGTGTTTTTTACATGGTTGTGTTCTATAGAAATATATTCAACAATTTGGGACTATTTTGATCTAAAAGGTAAATTTTCTATTTTGAAAAACAGTAAGGTTACACTGGTGTTATTATCCAAAAGCATGATATGATTTTGGATTCTGCAGGAATCAAACTTCCCTTTTAATATGTATTAGAAGATATATTTGGGAAAGTAGAATTAGCTGTTGCAAACTGCCTACCAACCAAAATGAAATGTGGTATAAATGCAGAAAATAGTTAATGACCTGACATTAAGACCCTACCAGAGTCTTTTTCGAAGACTAACAAAATATGTATTTGGTTTTCTGAAAGACGACACGTAAACGGTTATATTTTATGTTATTTTTATAAATTCAAAAGAATCCTGCCATGCGAAAAAAAAATAAATAAACACATGAGGCCCAGAGATACATTTTGTCAACAGAAATCTCGCACAGATAGGCCTAATAGTTAAAGCATAATTGGTACCGTCTTTAAATTCCATTGTAAATGCACATCGAAAATCTGATATAATTGTCCTTGTCTTTTATAGTTAGTAGCACAACTGAAAACATAACCTCATCTCAAAAGAGCCCTGACATGAGATCTTGACTGACCGTACCAAATCAACATCCACTACCTCAACAGATGGTTCTAATAGTTTACTAAAATTAAGTCATATCTGAAAAACATGTGAGAATTCCATTTCAAATTGGCCACACGCTTCAAAAGCGCATCGGGAGATCACTTATAGTTTTTCCTTACCCGTGCAAAGTGCACCTCGTCGAGCGCTCGTTCTATTTCTGGCGTGCTGATTTGATCGGCATCAATAGTAAAGATAGAAATTCGGTAAAATCATCTGCAAAGCGACTGAAGTATGTGTTGAAATACCTCAGGCAAAAACCTTTCTGGCAGTGTTTGATTTACCACCGTGTTAAGGTTAGGGTACAAGTGTGTTAGTTCAAAAAACAAACTCCGTTACTCTGGTGGTCGAGATGGAGTGGACACTTTGATTTATGAAAACGGTAAATACTTTTTAAAGACTTCTAAAACAAGTACGGATTTATAGTACGGATTTTAGTATTTTTTGTGGAAAAATTCCAAAGGTAAATAATATTAACCATGAGTTGATTCAAACATATGTAAGAATGCAGTGTTAATCCATGGCATATGCTATACTGGACTTCATTCAAAGAAACAGTTGTCTGGCATTCTAAAAGGTCTGCACGTGTCTTTGCACTATTAGATAGCGTACCTTATTTTGATTCATTCAACACATTATTAGATAGCATACCTTATTTTGATGCATTCATTGCATTATTAGATAGCGTACCTATCTTGATTCATTCATTGTAATATTTGATAGCGTGCCTTGTCTTGATTCAAAAATTGCAATACAAGTTACCTTACCGTGATTCGTTGGATACTAGTAACCGTACCTTACCTTGATTCATTGGATACTAGTTACCGTACCTATCTTGATCCATTGCAATACTATAGAGTCCGTAACTTATCTTTATCAAAATAGATTAAACTTACAAGTGAGCTGTGGTTGGCCTTATCACAAAATAGATTAAACTTACAAGTGAGCTGTGGTTGGCCTTATCAGTGATCTATATGTTCAAACAGCGTATGCATACTGTACCAAATAGCAATGCAATTTGAAGAAAGCATATCAGTATGAGCTATGTACCTTATACTGATTCAATACACTGCGCCTACCCGTGAAAAGCAGCTTTCTGGAAGTACCTGCCTTATATTGAATAAGTAAAAACAAATCCTACCGCAAACCTAGGATAATCTCCGACATTATCTGCGCTTTATGTCAACTTAAAGAATGATTATAATTTGGCCTTCCAATGAAATGCGACATTCGAATTTACATTGATTGGTATATAAGATAGAATCATGCTGTAGCAACGGCGTAATATAAGCACTCGTTAGTATCGGAAACAAATTAGTACCTTCGGGCAATCCGGGATAGAAAGTCTTAACCTAGTTCTCATTCATTTCATGGTTTGGGCATCAAGACTTACCAATGCGTGATAAAGGTCTGTACTTAAGTCGCCAATAAAACATGCAATCATGGTACTAGCGCATGCACCAAGTCAATTTCCTTGTAACCTCTATAGATGAGATAATGAGGCATCCATCGTGATGGTGGCATTGCCGTGATGTTTGGATAATTTTTGAATTCCCGTTTTATACAATGGGACAGGCCTATATCAGTTTACCTTGCACTAATTAGTGAAATGCATACATAATGACCTGGGGGAGACGAGGTCAGTCTGGTTTTGTTTCAATAATCTGTGGTGTGCTTTGGTTTTTTTAAGCGGAGCTGTGTTGTCGTTTTTACAATACAGAGAGTACATTGAACTGAAGGTAAACTAACAACATTCTGACAGGTTCCCTGTCTCCGCAATTAAGGTTTATAATAGCTGATTACTACGAACAAACAAGGACCAGACTATCAAGCGTTTCCAGTCTCACTTTAGTGATATGTGTTCACACTAAATAAGAGAAAAAACCAAGGCTTTTAAGTAATTTAATATCCACCGCATTTCTGGCAGCTCAACTTGTTATAAAATAACTTACGATTTGTCGGTTGTTGACGACGAAATAGACTTGCGTCTTGAATAATTTCTGTTTTCCTCAGTTTCGTGACACATTCATCAAACAGTGTTTGATATCACAACTGAAATCTGTCGTGGAAAAAATGTCTCGCATTGATGACACCAAGTAGTGGATCTGTCCGCCTATTATTTAAGTAAATATATATAGTCAATGTTGTTTACGGAGTGACAATGTCATAAAAGCACTTCGCCTCTCGTAATTGAAAAACCATGCATGCGTCCCTTCCGCACCAATTGATCAGAGGGTCCTGAATTTATTGGCTACGTGCTCGCCTTGTTTAGGTTTCCTCGCAATACCGGGAATCATATTATTTATGCAGCGATGCCAAATCATTTTTCTCTTCAGTTAAGTATTTCTGAAGGTTGTTTCAGTATCACAATATTGCCATGTCCACTGGGTGCGTGTATCGCGCGTATGATATTTGAACAGTTTGAGGAGCCGTACATTACACGGCGTTGACGTGTGAAGGAAACTCGCACACTTTAATGAGCCGTAACGTTTCAGTTGTATCGAAACTACGTCTTTGGCTTGGGTTTCCGGCTTTGGCTACGGCTTAGGCTATGTCAGTTGTTATCAAAACGGATCATTTTGGTACTGGGCTTCAAACAGGCGGACTTAACCTAAGCCGGAGCCTCGAAACCAAACCGTGTTTCGAAAGGGGTCGTTTTCCTGATAGACGCCATCTTTAAGGGCAACGCGGGTTTTGGCTTTGGGCCGCATCAATGTTTGAATTTTTCAGTGCAGCCAATTCAAGAGCAGGTTAGATTTTGCAGATTTAGATTACCCCTGATTGACCACTGACTAGCAACGTACATGCGCAGTGACGTACTCACTCGAACGACTCGTTTGGAAGTTTAGTCAACCATCGGTTTGGTGTTCATCATTTCAATTGCCATCCGCCTTTTCGCTATGGTGCCACTGGTTCCCTTCTGCGCTTTACACATGTTAGCATGAAACACGGCTATCGGGACCACGGTAGAATCCATGGTCCTGAGGCTGGTTCCGAATGGTCGACCACAGTAGTCAACCAATGGTCGACCAGCCTAAGTTCGAGTCAAAAATAGTTGAACTTTAGTTAACCATGGTGCACACTCGAACTTGCTCCAAGTGTAGGAAATGCAAGAAATTTGATAAAATGCGAGATTTTGTAAAACTCCCGCGTGTTGCACGCAGTATTTATACGGATATATACTGCATAAATGTGCATAATATGTTATGTTATTGCTCGTAAAAATAGCCAAAATCAGGAATTATTTATGACATAATTTTGAATGGGAGTCAAAACTAAAAATACAACAAGCTGGCTGTCCCGGAATTCAATTTATTTTTCGAAGAAATTATAAGGATGTCAAATGGATGTAATTTATGTCTCCAGGAAATAACGATATTTGAAAAGTATTCGAGATTGAATTGAGCGAAATTATTAAATCAAATCGTTTTTAATACACGGTATACTTTGAACGCGAGGGACATTTGACACGGGATAACGCGAAGGCCACCAGTCCCATCAGTCAGTCTCTAAAGACGAAAGAACATTCACATTATTTTCTGTGTACGTTTACCTGTGACAGAGGGACTGTTAGAAACAAATATATTATGCTACCGAAGTGTTTCTGTCCGATTAAGTGCAGTTGGTTACCTCTAAGTTGCCTGTAAACATTGCCGCGTGTTACAAGGCCTCGGGGCTCGCACGTTGAACACGGGTATACTATTCAAAATAAAATGTCCGAAGTGACAACAACTGAAAGCCGCACAATATGTCAAATAGGCCGGAATCAGACCTATAGGACATTTTGAATGCATTTGCACTTTCCCTTTTCTGACCTACGCTGGACACCCTTTCACTTATCCATCGGTTTCTCTGTAATATTTTTTTTCTTCTTCCCAATACATGGTGGACAGTTTTAGCCGGAGTGTGCAGCAATATAAAAGCTTCTTTTTTTCAAATTAAAAATGTAACTTGAGATCGGTATTCGGTGTCACAACGGGAAATTGGTGTCCGAACCGAATGGCTGTATAACAGTGACGGGTCACCAGTTAAACATGGTGCATTGTTTTCTCAAATTTGTGCCAAGCAGTTAATAATAAGTTTTATCGAAGGGCGACTAATGTCACGATCATAACGACAGTCACCCCTTTCTAAGTTGACGTTTATAAAAGCCAAGGTCTCATTTTCACAAAGCAATAAGAACACGTTCATTTTTAACTACATTTTGAATTTTTCGCCTTTTTGGTGGTATATAGCAACTTTTCTTGAAGTTGTTTTCAAAATGTTAAATTCATGCTGTTTTTCTCAATATAAAATATTGCTGGAGGAACAAAATTAGAATCTGGTGCATTTTTTAAAACATTTGAAACGGTCTTTTGATTTATACCTTTTTGTTAGCAAAACAGTTTGCCACATTTTGTACTCCGAACTATTATTGCATTGTAATATCAAAGACAAATACGCACACCATTTATCGGCAATGCATGCTTCATTATTGGGAAAATTTACCAAAAAGGAGAGTTTATTTGTGGTTTGAGTGATAATAACTTAAGTAAGGGGTAGATTTTGTATCCCTTGTTGCTCAAACCCAGCCGAAAAGAGGAGGGGAAGATTTTCTCCCTTGTTTCTCAAACCTAGCCGAAAAGTGAAAAGGATAGATTTGTTATCCTTTGCTGCTCAAACCAAGCGAAAAAAGAGGTGGTAGATTTGTTATCCCACAATCGAGAGCAATTTTCGGACTATAATGAAAATTTTAAGGTGTAAATTTGAAAAATAACAAATAGAAAAATGCAGTTAAAGATGAACCTGTTAAAGATTCATCTAAAGATGAGTTGTTAATATTTCCACATTGATTTGTATTATGACATCACACTTTGCCTAGCAATTACGAGTGTTTCGCAGTTTTAAGATCAATCTTAGCTCTTTGTGAAATCGAGCCCAGAGCTTTGAACAAAAGATTAGTAGCTTTTTTAGTTTGCGACAGTCGTTAATAAAAGCAAAGTTGGTTTTCAGACAAATACAAATACATTTATTATAATCTGCCATTTCTCATGTTGCGTTTCATTTAGAAAATAGAATAACATGGCAGTCAAATGGAGTGGTTTGGTTGAGAGAAAAGGTATACATCAGTCACATTTTGCCGTGTTTGAAGTGTTGTTTCGTTTACTTTTCGGACAAAATCTGTCCATTAGAAACGTTCCGTTCGTGTGAATTTGTTTTAATATAAATATATTTATTGCTTGATATTTTAACTTTCGGTTATATTATTAAGCATTTTTTATTCTATACCAACGCTGTGCACGCTCTTTCACCAAAGTGTACCATCTTTCATTTTCGATTGCCCATTGATATAAATAGCGTAGTATTGTGTCAAGTGTATTTATACGTATAATTAGAAAAGGGGGTTGTTGTCGTGAATGGCCTTGCTGCTCCTCCGTAATAGTGTGACGTCACGTCGCTTTTGGCAACCTCCCAGCGTGAATGAAACGGTTACCAACCGGTATTGATTAGTTTTGAGTCGTTCATCAATGGCCACGTTCACCAATACTCTATTTAAGTGAAGGTATAGGGTGGGGGAAACGGCGCCATATTTTTTCTCTGTTAATTCACTGCTGTTTTTAATTGTACACGAATGTGAATGCATCTATAGCTGTAGAAAAACTAGCAGACACTTTGGTGTTGTACGCATAATTCTATATCAAGAGAGATACAACAAAGTAATCAAGTCGAATGTAAGACACTGTATCGTATAACGGAATGAACAGCTGTGGTGTTTCTATATTTACATTTCAATGTATTTGAAACGTATATTTGAACTGCATATCCTGACGGTTTTGCACGCTTCACGTTTCTCATTAGTTAATTGTGTGTGTAGGTTTTCAAACCAACATCTGTTCTGTTTTTTTCAATTTGCTTGGGTTTAGGTCACCGTTATTTGTATTCTTTCCGTAGACCGTGTTTACATAACATTTCATCTGCTCCATGTCATGTCTTCATTATGTAGTGCAAAGTAACGGGGTTTCTTTCTACCTTCAAAAATGCACATTCGATTTCAGTTGACCTTGACGATGACATTCCATGCTTCGGGCATTTGACAACAATTTAAATTTAAAAAAAGAGAGGAAAGACAAGAAATGGCTTTTATAACTTTGCTTGTTTAACACTGATTCAGCAGAAAGGGTCGAGGTTGGAGTATGCAATCTCAAGATGTTGGGGCAAGCGGAGGCAAATACATAATCCATTCATGTGTGTATTATACGATCTCGTAGGGGGGGGCATATTTAACAATCCTCGTTTTTCGAAACCTAATATCCAATATTTACCACGTACATATTTTATTCACGATATCTGATAATTTTACCTGGATAGTCAGGTATTCCTGTAAGTTGATTCCGATATGGAAGATGCAGATTTAAACCTGTAAAAGGACAGATGAAATGGTATTATCCCACTCAAGTTGTCAAATTTTCGACGAAACTCCAGAAGTTAACCTAATATTAGGCTGATTTTAGTATAATTTTGATGACACGGATACAGTGTAGACTTTGAAAAACTGAGTCTACGCACCACAGAGCGTCATGATGCATCGTACAAAGGCATTAGCCTTTTTGAGGTTGGTGGACACATACAGGTGTGCACTGTTAATTGACCCACTATAAGAGTGTCATAGTCTTGAGTCCACCATATCTCAAACTTGCTCATTGTTCTATTAAAGGGAACGTATACCTTTGGTTTTGGAGCCGTTTGACTGCTTTAATCCTATTTAAATGTAGATTAATAGCACAACCCTGTGGTAGCTTTTTTGAGATATCGCCGTAAATCCGGAGCAGTTATGTTTCCGCAGAAAGAATAATCCGTAGTTTGAATACACAGTGTAAGAAACGTATCAGATTCAAATTTGGGGTGATAAAAACTGATATCTTTTTCCATAACCACATTACTTCGTAGTAAAATTATTCTTAAAATTACTTATACAGCCGAAAGCTGATGTACTTCTAACCAAGTTTTATGTTGCCATTAATTATAAGAGTGATTACCAAACGTATACCTTCCCTTTAATGGTTACCAACATTGTCTTAGTTTTAAGTTACTTCTATGTACAAAATTGTTATAGTAATATAAAACTCCAATGATTTCACCGCGAAAGTTCTGGCACAATTTGGTGCTAAATCGGAATTTCATTGAGACCTATGTGTGCATAACCAGTCAAAAAAAAAGATACGTTGTGCATTATTGTAAAAAAAAAAAACCTGTTGCCGTTTATGTTGCATTCTGCATGAAACATCAGCCGTTCCAACTGAAATGTGTACAAGTTGGCTCTGATCAGAAATCCAGACGGTTGAGTTTCACTAATAGTCAGAACATCATGCTCTAAAAAATCTCATGAATAAATTGTAAACCCACAACCGTAAATCAATGCCTTGCAGGTCATGGCTTTTAGAGATTGTTGAAAAATATTTCAAAATGTTGTGTCCTGGGGCAATTCTGTTACACTTATGTTCTCGAACAAAAAGTATCATTATTTGCTTACAAGCGTATGGCCCTTTTACCAAAGGTAGTGTCAGGCCTGGGGTGTTTTCATTTAGGATGAGCAAAGCTCAATAAACAATGGCTAACCTACCAAAAAATGAAACGAAGCATAGAGCTAGTTTTGAAATATTGACCATTTAGCATTGATTGGTAGAGGGATCTTATTTAGCGCTGTGCACCCAGATATGTCGAACGAGTTTGAAGTTGAACGGAACCTATTGTTGTACATGAAAGGGTGAAAATATTAACGCTCACAGATTTACATATAACTGACATATAGAGATGGTCAAAGTGGAAAATATCCTTTGAATTATTTTTGTTTTTGAATGCTTTAGTTTTTGAGAAAAGTATCATTTAGTTTTGTTCTCCCGAGTCCAAAACCTGATGTTTGAAAACAGTGAAAACATAATAGTCTGGTTTTTAACTATTTTCTTGTGACTCAAATCACCGAATGGGCTTTCACATGTCTGTTATTGCATGTAAGTTGGCTCACATAAAGTGTATAGATACTGTTCTTTGGCAATTACCAATGTTGTACTTGTGCATTAGGAGTCAAATACACAAATCGAGGCGTAGAATGACATGGGCCATATCAATGTCTGTCAGCGCAGTCGAACCCGTTACCCCTGGAAAGATTTACGACCGAGTTCAACTCCAAATGTTTCCATTAATCAAACTATGCTATTTTTAATACCACGGATTGGAGAGTGTATTGTATAAAGACAAGTTGTGATTATGTACCCTGTGAGTTGCATCTAAACCTCTATATATAAAATTGCATATAGCTTTCATGGTGGAATTTATATTTTTCTGAAAAGGGTAGGTTTCATTTTGCAGCTGGTTCCATTCTTTAATCTATCCCTTTTCAAAAAAAGAGAACAAGTAAAAATGAAATTCTATCATGACGACAACGGTACAGCTTATCTCACTGCAGCGATTGCATTTTTATGCCTTATCAAATGTCAGCTCTGGACCTCCCTCGCCTGGCTTATCCATTATTCAACGTGTAATCCAGAATTCTCAAATAAGTATTTTATTCAAACAAAATTATTTGTAGAAATGTATTATGCGTTACTATACGTAATGCAAGATCGAACAGTATAGTATAGACCTGCCTTTTCTTCGAGTCACTCTATTGGCTCCGAAACGACAGTAGAATAACAACTAATTTGGAGGAATTTTCTCCCCCTACCGGAACTAGCAGTTTCTGCCTACATGGCTCGGGAGTCTGAGCAATAAAACTATAACCACTCTGTCACTTTTTACTGTCCATGACGTGAAGAGAATCTAACCAATATTGATACAGTGCAACCGGGTTTGGTCCCCCTTCCAAAAAATGCCGTGCATTCAGTTCCATAAAGTGCCCCTGTATGTTTCATACTGCAACTAGCGGGATATTGAGGGAGCTCGACATTGGCCTTTTTGGGCCAATGCTGTACACAGCTTCGCCCCCTGTAGACATTCAAAAACAACAGCTCATTTATGAAAAGAAGAACAAAAAACGCCAGTTGTCATGTTGGCTTTTGTCAAACCTTAGAAATAAATTTGTTGATATAAGTTCCTCGCAGTATCTAGTCAACTGTGCACAGGAAGGCGTATACCCTGAAGATGTGTTCACAACCACAGTGCAGCTTCCAATATTGTGTCATCTCTCTACACATCGAAAGCACAAACTGACATTTCTTTTTGCAGCTTTGTTTGTAAGGCCGCTGATTGTTCTCACGTGACGCTGCATGATTTAATAACAACGTATATTGTACGTGCGGAATGTATTAGTATAAGGCTCTTCATAATTTTACCTGATATCGAACCAATCACCATAATTAAGACAATGTTAACTTTAAGTGAGCTTCTCAAGATTCTTTCCTTAATAATCTCTTCACCGTAATTGTAATTCACGTCTGCAAAACAAACAAAAAAGACGTGCGTGACACTCATTATTTTCTCCTCAGTTAATGCTAGTTACTCAGGAAAGAAAAGGTCTTAATGTTCTTGGGGGATGTTTAACACGTGCATGAAATAGCATGTGTGGCTCTGAATGTTTGTTTGGCATGTGTGGTACACATTGTCGATGAACCAAAGGGCATCCAAGCCTCGTTTCCGTTTCTGAGACAAAGTAATCATCTTCCCCGCTGGCTGAACAAAAAAGTTCAGTCCGCAAGACATTGCCATTACATTAACAACTTGAAGTTCGTAGCACATTGCAGTAGTCTGTCAAGAGGGAGTGTGGATGCTAATGGGGCAGCTAGACGCTCTAACCCCCACTGATTTCGCTACCTTTTGACGGGAAGGGATCACCTGGACGGACTTTTACAGTTACGGACGACTCGACTTTGAACCGACTATGACAGACTGACTGACAAGTTGGGCGAAATTGTCCAGTGTCCATGACCAAATCAATACGTGATATCAACATACCCACAGTCAATGGCCTTGTTCCTGTTTGATAGATAATCATTCTGCTTATTTTCTGTTGCTGGTTGTTTTTCAAGTTGTTTCCTTTGTTGTACTTCGTTTTTGTTTATTTTCGGCTTGACAATGTAGAAAAGTTACCGGGTACAAATGTAAGTGTCGAATTGACCAATTGCGACGACGGACAGACACTAGTGGTACCGGGTACCATTACATGTACAGTGAAAGCTTAGACTAACTTCGACTGATGTTTGCTGCGGTGTTTGTTTGTTCGTTTGTTGTTGTTTGTAGTTGTTTTTTGTGGGGGTTTTTATTTAATTTTTTTTTTGGGGGGGTGGTTTTGTTTTTGTTTTTTTACTTCTTGAAAGATAATTGAGAATAATTCAAAATAAAATGTGAATATTCTTACAATTGGCTGCAAAAAGTACTTGTTTAATAATTGGTGGTCATTTAACATAATTTATAGCCCTATGTATACCGTGCGTTTTAAGTATTTCATTTTTAACTAATTCTTAAATCAGTCGATGTGTTTATAACCAGTGTTGTTTATATATTACTAAATAAACTACCTGTATTACGTAAATTAAAGACCCCTTGCATATGACGTCACAAGCCAAAACAGTACCCTCGCTGAGGTCAAAGAAGACTTATTTCATTGGCTGAGAGTTGTGCGCTGCGCGTACACGAGCGCGCGTTTCCCTATACCTCAGCGATGGCGGCCAATGCAGGGGGTCCATTTCATTGGTATTGTTCATAGAAATAGAACCAGGAGAACGCTGAGTGCGTCATTGTGCGTGCGATTTCGTTGTGAGACCATTTTTATGGACGCGCGTACGCCATTTTTTTAACGCGTGTATGGCAAAATTAGCACATTACGGTCGTGCGTTGCCATTTTGAATTTGCCATACACGCGTGTCACGTGATGATCATTTTGCCATACACGCGTGTCGCGTGGTATCGACACGCCGCGTCCACAGACGACACAGAGGGCGGTCGAGCTCAGCGTTCTCCGGGTTCTATTTATATGGTATTGTTACAAAGATTGATGGCTTGTACTATAGCGTTACATATGCATGGACAAGGTTGTGAAAGAACATAAATTAAAACATGACATGTTAATTTAATATAGTAGCGTGATGGATTGTTGAGCTATTTTAATCAAAACATTGTGTGACTGCCTCCGACCTAATATCAGAAATAATTACGTCTATAATTGGTGTAGATTGTGTACTATTATGGTCTGACAACCTCTTTCCCCTGTAATTTGTATGAATTATCCCCCTGGTGATTCCTCTGAGATCGTTTATACGCGTGGCCTTTCGCTTCATCCGTGGATACTTTGTCGATCCCGCAGTTTCGGAGGTCCGAGATTTATACAGATAAATGACAATATTTTGACCGCGTGAACGTTGACAGATGCTCTCGTGTCTTTGGGATGACATCGTTGCCGTGTACAACTGATTTAGAAGCTGGAGGTCGGTGCGGAATTATCGGTTACATTACGGGCATTTAGTCTCTGGATTTCGTTCCAGTGATTCATCATTTAAATGGAACGATACCTTTGTTTTTTTAACAGTTTGATTGTTTTAGTCCAATATAAATGTAGATATTTATAATGAAACTAACCTACTAAAATTTCATTTTAAAAGGTGGTATCGTTTTTGAGATATCCTGAAATCCGGAGCGGTTATGTCCACGCAGGAAGAATAACTCGTAATTCGCATTCACAATCTGGGAAATTCACAATCTGGGAAACGTATCTGACATTAACCTTTCTCAGATTCAAACTTGGGGACATAAATAATTGTTAACATAACCACATTACTTCGAAGTGAAATTATTCTCAAAATGCTTTTTACTGTCAAAAGCTGCTGTACTTTTAACCAAGTAAGTTTTTACTGCTATAAATGTTAAGAGTGATTACCAAACGTATACCTTCCCTTTAACGATTTACGGATAACAACACTAACGACAAGTTTAACTCTGTTGCCAGCTACAATGGAATACACAATTGGGGGGTTTTTTTTTGGGGGGGGGGTTTTCCACTGTTAATTCATTCAATTCTTCGGGGTTTTCAAGAAGAAAGTGTGTGTACAACTATTGGCAATTGCCAAAGACCAGTATCCACACTTGATGTGACCCAACATATACATGCAATAACAAACCTGTGAAAGTTTAAGCTCAATCGGTCATCAGAGTCATGAGAAAACAGTGGACAACCCCTTTATAATTTTTTTATGCTTTTAAAAAAAAATCAAACATCGGATTTTATCCTGCATGATAAATCGACTATTGTTTTACTCATTTCCTAAAAACTATGGCATTCCAAGCAAAATTATTTCAAGGGAAGTTTTCTACCATGACCATCTTTATACCATATAAGTTATGTGCAAATCTGTGAACATTTATATTTTCAATCTTACCGATGTTGTACACACCCTTTAAGGCAAGCCAGTGAGAATCTGTTAAAGGTGGGGTAGTAGAATGGTACATTTTTCAAAAATCGATGACAATAAAAACTTACTTGGTGAGGAGCACTTCAGCTCTTGATTGTATAAACTATTTTGAGAAAGGATTCCCTTTGAAGTAATATGGTTTGGATATTTTTTCACCCCAATTATTTGAATCCGGGAATGTTTCGTGCATGACTGGCTGATTGAGTCAACGTTCTTAATCTGAAAATACCGTGACAGTTTTTTGCTGTTTTCTCAGCCAGTACATACTTTATTTAGCTAACTTTCACAAGTAGCTTTAATTGCATATTTTGTGACAGTTTTGCCTAAATATTTGCATTTTGACAAATACAAATCTACGACCCTAAGGCAAGCCCGTACAAATCTGTTATTAGGCCTACTCGGTTTGAAAACGTTACGTGTAAAATAACCACACATTTTTCCTGAGTGATTTATTTTGATGTTTTATTAAAATGCCTTGCGGAAACAGTCGTTCGATCTTTTCTTTTTCTCGGTCTCATATTCAAAAACTTCAAGACCAAAAAATATAATTTTTATTCAAGCGCCTTCAACTGTATTTTGTTTGTTAAATACGTGCGCTATTAGACTCCGGTATTAAAAGAAAGCATTTCATGGTGACAAATTTCTAAGAGTGACTTGCAATCAATTTTACATCAATCCAGCTTTCAATAAATTTTTATGACAGTTCCACTACTTAGTTTTCTAAAAGTGTACTTTTTATCTTAAAGGCGCATATAGTTTTCCCCTCAAGGTTTTCAACTGACGTGTTCTCAATAATGCCCTCAATTTCAGACCTTCTTCGGAAGGAAACCTTTTAAGTACGTGACCTTTATCTTTAAAAAGGGGGGAGGGACTAAACAAATGGCAATATCTAAGGGGGATACACCGGACGAAAATTGGGAGCTCATCGGGAAACGTTTTCGGTTGTCAACACGCTCAACTCAGCCGAGAAGGGTCACGCCTTCTTTCCGTGCCCCGTGTCTGCAGAGTTCCCAAACCAAACAGACGAACCCTGTTAATGTTGACACTCTCCAGGGTCCTATCCGTTTTGTATAATCAGTTCACATGACGGGCTTCGAATGTTCAGTCCATCAAATTATCAGCACTGGTGTGCAAAGGGTGGAACGTTTAGACTAATTGCTACATGAATTAACACCTTGGATATTAAACGGCGCACGATCAATTCTGCCCAGACGATGACGGGCTAGTGTTACCCTTTTTAAAAAAGGAAGATGATATCTTCCCCTGGGATGGGGCGGAAAGCACTTTAACATGAGATGATGCGCAAACTGCGCAAACACTGAGACACAGGGAAGATTTCAAGTCTAGCATCCGTGGGAGACACAGGAGAATTCGCTACCACTGCAACATTGAAACGATACCGAGGTTGGAGTGAACAAGTAGTCTGGTGCAATAAAAGGCAGTATTTGCTAATTGCTTTCACGCACACAGAACACGACTTAGATGTTACTGGCAGAATGATAAATAAAGTTTACCCTTAACCTATGCAGTCATGACTATGGCAGGACAAGTTAGGTTGTCATTTTCATAGTCCGTCAGCTTTTTCAATAGTCCATATTTCAACACTGAACTAGCAAGCCGGACCTCTTGGAGATAATATTGACTGGTCCTTAGGTGTTTTTAACCGGCATATGGCCAGCGGACCACTGGGGAGAACGCCTGCATAGTCATCACAGCCAGGGATCAGATAGGTGAAGTGTGCGTTCTTGTTGCCCTCAGCGTTTGTACGGATCTCGGGTTGAGTCATGCCGCAGAATCTTCCCATTATCTCCTCTACCATCTCTTACATGACTCCCAGATGCGATGCTAAAGTCGTATTCAGTCAAGAATGAATTTCTTTCGTTTTGAAGAAGGCGTGTTCTTAGAGCAAGGACACGATGGTCTCCCAGTATTTTATGGTATCATTTATAATACACAACTCTCACTCCATCGACGGCACTTCAGAAAACGCTCCTAATTGTCAATTATTTGTCATCCGTCATCTACAAACTACGTATCGCAAACACAGACTAGCCAAAAGCAAACCCAATTAACTATCAAGCCTCTATAAAGCATTTTGTTTAAACACAATTTGTTTCCAGCCCCCCCCCCCCCAACCCCCGTCCAATCAGGGGATACGTACTTAAAATATAGTATACAAAAATAAAAGCTAATCAATATTTGTTTTAAAGTCCATCGTGCGCATTAATCCGTCAACAACGCCGCGTTTGTAATAATCCACTATTAGAAAACAGGGTTTCAGTTTTTCCACTCCGTCACTGAAACTGTTTCTGATGCGGGCGCAGCCAAATTACATGCATTATACAGCATGAATGGCACGGGAGTCAACAACTGGTTTGTGCAAACACTGTCTGGTAAGGCGCGTTGTTCATAGATTAGATTAGAGATGCAAATAGGGCAAGGGCAAGTTAAGGACCTTCGGTCTTGCGCCATTTTCTGATTTTCTTTCACAATTGAAATAATATTTTCCTGAACAGAGGCGGGGGGCGGGGCAAACATGTTATTATGGGGCAACCATTCTCCTATACTAGAACCAATGTGAACCATAATGAGACCGACAGGTATATTTAGTCGACCCCATAAACTTTTGCAAAATCATAACTCATATTTTGCTAATGCGTACAGAAAACATAAAGCGCAAAAAGCTGTGTAGCTTGACCCTTTGATGAATTTATGTATTGTTATTATTGCCCACTTTGAGGACAAATTGTTGTCCTTTTACTTTTAGCGCCATCTAAGCAATCATTAAGATGAATCGCTTGCTTGAGTGGTGCGGTTGATGAGCAGCAGTTTGAAGACTCGGTGTCGAGACAGGTGCTTTCTATTGATTGTATGACATTCGTGTCTAGACAAGAAATATTAAAGGGGATTAGCCGTCGCATTAAAGAATTAAGACAGCCCAACGAAGAGAGAAGTTCACTTCTAACGAAGCACTGACGGCCCCCGTCAGCACCATCAGCACCCATCAACCAACTACTTCGCTGGTTCATCTACGACTGCTTACAAAAAACTGCTCGAAAAACTCTGCATGTTTCCGAACAGAGGCTGTGCTCAATTTGGGGGACAAACTTTATGGAAATTGTTAGCTACTTGTGAAAGCATGGGCTGGGAGAATTTCTTCTTATTACACGCCAGATCGAAATAGGCCTTCAAAGCTGCATCAAATTTGACGGCACCCAAATGCTGGAAAGACATGTGGCGTTATTTGTTTTTTCAAACTTATCAAAAAGCAGAAACAATATTTCCTTCTGGATTTAGTTACATGACCTCCGACGTAAACTTAATGGATCACTTTTATTGGGAAAACACAAAGGCCAACCTGATACCCGAAAAAATTGTTCTTTAAAAACTGCCTTTTATATATTATTACTCAATGGTCCAGCGAGGTATAATCCTGAACAATCAGTATTGGTTCTCTTCACCGAATCTGATACCAACATCTGTACCCTACTTTCCTTTTTTTCTTTTAACGCCAGATTCCATTTCAATTGCTTTCCACAGCGCGTCTTGCACAGAACAAAACATATCCATAAATTAAATTAAACAGGCTAGTTCAACTCAAGCGTGTACAATCTCCTGAATTAGGGTCTCTATTGTTATTAGACTGTTACGAAACAGCCATTCTTAGGTGAAAAGGTTTCCCCAAAAAGACGAAATGTGGTCGTTGTCTACTTTAGAGGCTTTCAAGTCGAGTGGTTGAGGCTGGTAATGCTGTCCTGCCGACTACCGTCAAGGGGCTGTGAACATTACTCCACAAGTGAGTTAAAATGTGTCGACGAAAACGTGGTGAGCGAGTCTACGAAGGAACCGTCGCTTCTCATCACCGATTCATCTGACAGAATGCAAGATAAAAAGGTCAGTAGTCTCTCTAATTGTCAGAGGTACCTCCTCAAAACTCAATTTCAATCATTCCCGTAATCTCATTTCCTCTGAGATGGATAGGGGACGGACTGTAAAATGACGGGAAGGGTATAGCGTCTAATTTAAGCAGTCATTGAACATGAGCGCGGTGTGAGACGGGCAGTAGTGGGAAGGTGGGGGTGTTGCAAGATACGCATTAACCCCTTGAGATATTTTCCATGCAAATAGAGTGTGCTGGATCATTTTAAAGAGCAGGCAGTGATGCACAGGGTGTTCAAGACAACCGAGGGCTATAACCTTCTATTTTAATACCGTTTAGGCCGAGGGTTTGGTGCGTTGGACACGAAACCCAATTTATGACTTTCCAATTTGATATTCTGTCGGCATTCAATCGTCACGGTGGCTTTATAACGTATCAAACACTGACTTTAGTTTGTTTATTTTAACACTGTCGTTTGAAAGAGATGTTTCCCGTTGGTCACGTTTAGCTACACGACCACTTTTCACAATAAGCACGAATTGAATCAGTAGAGTTCCAAGGATAATAATTGGAACCATCTTCTAGCAACAACACTGCTAAAACTGGGATGTTAAAAATGACACCATGTTGTCACTTTACCCAAGAGAATCAAAATTAACACCATAAGGTGTTAAAATAACACCAATGAAATTTTGTTGGCAGAAATGAGTGTTATTTTAACATCATGTGCTGTAATATTTTATTCCTTTCTGGTATCTTTTAGTGATAACACCCAAAGTGTCAATTTCAACACCCCAGTTTTCGCAGTGAACAGAAAGGTGTCTAATTGCTTTTTTATTAAATTATACCCCAGCTTGTACTTCTTCTCCTCGCATATGAATCAACTGTTTTTCAATTTACCGGATAATGGCAATATTGCCAGGCAGACAAACATCCTTGGGGATGGTTATATTGAAATCCATATCATCGGGGGAAACGTAAAAAGGGGGGAAAGCGAGCGAAAGTGATGGCTGATCTTCTACAGGGAAATAAATCCCGAATCTTGGTTTCCGTAATTCCGGGGGTGGATTCCATCACCGGATCCTCGCACAATGTTTGAGTCAATAACGTTTGGCTCAAGAAACAATTTGCGGGAGGAATTCGAGCACGGACTTTCTCCCTCGATGCATGATCCTCGGGAAAGTAGAAGTAATAATATAGAACTCAAGTAGAAAGTATGATAAACAAAATATCAATAGCTTGGGAAGATACAGGGATTATTGTCGATATCTTTATTGCCTCGACCCTATTTACTAAAGTGGTTGTGGAAAAGGAGATAAAGCCACTTTTTGAAAACGATGCTCGGTGAAACATTGCCAAATGCGATCATATGAAAAGTACACTTATTACAGGCTTGTATAACCAGGGGCTCGTATTCAACTCGTAAACATATTTTGTAATCGATACTCTTCAATAGCACACAAGAAAGAAGAAGTGGAATTTCTCTCGGGTGTAATATTAAATAACAGAGTGGAGCATCGATGGGGGAAGGTGATTGACCAGAGATAAGATGCCTTCCTGCATTTTTTCTCAAGCAGTAATCATTGGATTATACGCGTTTACTCGTTACGTGGAAAAGAGGACAAACAGTGAGCACAAAACAATAATAACGACCTGAGCTACTTTACTTAAAATTGACAAGAAATCCCCCAATACAGCAAACTTTATCAATCAGATACTTCATGGAGATAATGTCACACCTCCGATTTCCATCCCTTGTGCCTCCTTGTTTGCACACCGGATCAGAAATTCACTATCTAATTTCGCAAAGCTTTGGAAGCACACGTTATGCCTGAGTTAGCAGTCCCTCGTGCATAGCGTAGGAGCTGTGTAACCTTGCATCAAACACGGGCGCTTCTTTGTAGCTACGGGGACTTTACTTTGCGGTAATAATGGTAATTAGAATAAGGTCACACCTGAAAGGTTTTGAGAGTAAAGATGAATTAATAGGCTAGCCTTGCCTCGTTCAGTATTTTTACACGTTAGAAGGAGACTATAACTGTGTAACACTCAAGCCATGCTGCACTCGTTGAATGAAACTTGTTGAATTGAGGCTACTAGTTGATACGCAAGCCAAGCTATATCAAATCAGGGGTGCGTTCCACTTGCGCAAACAGATCGCAACCGTTCGCGCAAGCGTTTGTGGTCGTTGGGACGATTGGTTGCGCACCTCTTGATGTCAATATGGCGTTGCTCTGTAATGAAGATGGCGACACCGTATGAATGTGTTTTTGTTGTAACTTGGTTTTTGCTGTATCGTAGGTAAATATTAGTCCTCGTTTGTACATCTTGACTTCAACTAAACAAGTTGTTATTTCAACTCCACCTGACTGCGTTACCAACCACTGAAAACACATTATAATTATTTTCGTGACAAGAAAATAATATCGTCTGCTTACGTTTTGTTGTCGGCCTTTTTAAAAACCACCCACCAACACCTCAGAAATACGTTCGCCTATGGTTGCGAACGTTGTTGGCGCACAACTCGTTCCACTCAAAATTGTTGGCAAACGTTTGCAAACGTTGGCAACGTTTGCGCAATAGGAACGCACCCCAAATGAAGGTTATGTGTTGAGGTCAGACTATGAAATGATGGTCATTTCGTTGTCGCCACTTGCTGTGATCGACATAGCAGCACCGTCTAAATTATCTTCGTCTTGTTCCCAGGCTCCAACTGAATGTTTACTAATGATTTTAACCAAAAGAGGCCTGACCATAATGCCATTCCAGCCTTGTTAAGACTTGGACCCTTTTCGAAACCTTAGCTTTTGGGTTCGGCTCTGGCTTAGGCTATGTCGGTAATTTTGAAAACGTGCACTTCCGATACGGAGTTTCAAACAGGCAGACGGAGCCTAAGCCGGAGCCGAAGTCAAAGCCATGGTTTCGTAAAGGACAATAATTAGGCTGTATGTGAATTGGGAGTTATGGCTACGGCTATGACTGTTGCTAAGGATATTGCTAAGGGCCACGTTACGTGGTGATCCAGCCATGCTGAGCAGCAGTCGCTAATTCGGACACGGTTTTGTATTGGTTTGCAAAGCGATAATCAAGGGGCTTTTATAGGTGACTGTACCCGTTGACGCAAATAATAATAATCACTAGTTTTTAGGTAGCACTTTATCTACGGGCGTGTCAAAGCATTTATTGTACATTTTTTTAAGACAGGTATTTTAGAAGTTTTTGAATTATGAGACCCGTTATTGTAGCACCTTGTATATGGGTTTGTAAGGTCATGTGGTGTCCAAAGCCAAATTAGTTAAAAAATTTATAATAACAATGGTAATATCTATAGTAAAACTTATAGATTCATGATGTGGAACGAAATCTACAGGCTGGACTGAGTATTTTACGCTTTTTAGAACAAAACTTTTTTTCAGATTGGACAATTCAACGTTTTTATGGAATGAATTTGTACCAGTCGATTGATTTCGCGAGCATGGTTTTGCAGCAAATCTGTCCCAAAACGACGACCTTGTTCTCTGAGCAACAAATCGGTTTAAATTCGGAAACAAATAGACGTATCTTTATCATCGCGTTTGGCTTAGCCCTAAGCCTTACAGCGTGATACGTCTATCTCGAAGAGGCTGTACCAAAAGGGCGTTAAAACTGGGGTGCTCCGGGAAAGAGGTTATGTCAACATGTACGATGACAGAGAATGTCCTCCCTCCCCCACCCCCCCCCCCCCCCCCCCCCATTGGACCGTCAATCAATAAAAGGGAAAGTAAAAGTGCCTAAAAGCAGAGTTGTCCGAAGGCAGCACCTTAGGGTGGTTCTATTTTTATATAAAAAGAATTTCAATAAGGTGGGCTGATATCATAGTTTGCATTAGGATAATATTATATTGTGATGATTACTGTGGGGATGGGTGAATCAACATCTACGCAATGAAATTGATTTTAAACATTATTGACAAATTGAACCGAGTAATTAAATTTACCACCTGCGGACAGTAGTGAAGGAAACCCTTCATAATATAAAGGTATATTTGCTGGTCTGGAGACCGGTCTCCCACTTGCAAACACTCGTGTTTTCTGTTCTTGTCTAGTTCTTGGTCTTCGTGTATTGGTGTCGAACGTATTGAGACAGTGTTTGACGCAGGTTCGTTCTCATCCTTGGTGTCGAGCTTCTTTGTATCTTTGTGTGACTGTGTGTTGGTGTCGAACTTGTAGGCACGGTTCTTCTCCTTGATGTCGGACTTTCAGTTCTTGTCTCCACGTTTGGCCATTGGGAGTCGATCAACCCATCGGTGTCGAAGTTGGTTAAATTATTTGACATTTGGACCACTGTCGGTCACGGTGCTTTGGTCTGGGGCTTTGTTTGTTTGTTCGACTTACGGTTCTCGGCTACAAAAAGAACAACATTTAAAAAAATAATTGACTGTACACAAAAGTGTATGTGATAATATGAACGTGTAGTATATGTAAGAATTGACAAATTTGATGCGAGTATGTGCTGAACGTAATCTGTGCAAATATCAACCTTGATGTACCGTTTTCGAAAATTGTCATGCTTCGACATGATTGTGTTTAAACACGTCCTGAAATCAACGAGAGCCTTCCACTGTTGGAAATCAGGTTAGGCATCACGTACGTTCACGCCACTCCAACGTTGCATTAGTCAGGTGGAATAACTGGTTAAAAACATGATTTTAATTCATCTACGAAAAATTTCGAAAGATGATTCCCCCAAAAAACAATTTGGATAAGTACCACTGGGTTCACAGCCCCTTTTACGAGAAATCTCGTTAATAATTCTTTTGCTCCAATCGTTCAACCTCGGGGACGGTGCTCTAGAAAATCAAATCCCATCACCCCAAAGGGAAACTGTGTTCAAATATCTCCACACCGAGTGACCAGGTTGACTGTACATCACAATATTCCTGCCTCCCTCGATAGATTTCAAGGCAGACAGCCTGCACTCTTTACCGGTCTCACGAGACGAGGTGCTGCTGTGCGCCACCGGTTGAACCTCCCAGTGTTAAGATTTATAAGAATGAAATATCGACCCCAAACGGCCGTATTATACATTCTCAAGAGCTTGGCAAGTACAGGTTCCAATTTCCACCCTTAAGTGAAGTAGGTTGCACTTTTCCCATCTACTACATTTGCACTTTACCGTGGTCTGTTCAACAGCATTGCTGTCCCACATTATTGTCATTGTAGAATATTAATAACTATTAAAGATAATGTGTCACACTTAGAGGCAATTATGTTCCAGGCTAGGGTCGATCTGTATGTTCTCTTCTACTCCTGTGCGGTTTGATCCCAGCCCGTTCCCGCAAGTGCTCACGTTCCTACACCTCAGTCCACAGCGAAGACATGGATGTTTAAAAAAACATGGCTCATGTACGAGAGTATGTTGAAAATTTCCGCATTATAATTTTGATTAAGAATAAGGGCCTGCACCATTATCTTGATTGTGATGTTGGCTACAATTTTATTTGATTTTTGCCTCAAGCAAACAACAAAACCCAATACACTTTAGACGGGTCCATCGGAGTATTAAACAAATTACCAATGTAGTCCTTTAAGCAATTCAGTAATAACAAAAATAGTAAAATATATTGTTATATATCGCCTGTATCTACAAATAAGTTGATCAGGGCACGTGAACAAACAGAAACATTTCAAGACAGGGTATTGAAGTTTTTGAAATTATGAGACCAATTTATGTGGCACCATTTAAAAGGGCTTGTAAAGTGCTGCGGCGCATTCAGCAGAAATACACTGGCAGCCCTTTCTCTTTAGCGATCAGGACCTACGGATATAAGTCACATTTTAAGGACAAAGTGTACATCCGATCTGAAGTGTAGCCTATATCTAATGCTGTCGAAAGAAAATTTTATCTTTGACATCTAACGTAGTTTGGAGCTTGTCCATTTAGATCATTTTATCATCAATAAATTGACAAAAACATACCAATAGCGTAACATTGTGCTAAATTTAAGTCACGTAATTGCATGTGTTAAAAATACACCAGTCGTGTTTACAGTGGACACTTCGGGGAGAATCGTGTGGAAACACTTTTGTTATGTTAACACTCTCGTTCAGAGCTTCCGGGTGTTAAAGCTGCAAGTCATCACGCCCAGAGAGACGTAAAAGTGTTGAAAGTGATAAATAACCAGGGGCCTAAGTTGAAATCTAAGTCTAAACTTAAAAACACATGTGTCATGCAACGTCATGTATATCGTTCGCTTAGATGATTTATTTTTCGATAATGTCCTTGATTTATTCTTTTTTCCTGTATACCAAAGAAAACTTCCAAGGTTTTTTCTTGAAATAAATTACAAAGTGCCTGCATGCTGAGTAGACTATAATTATTATCCTTCTCGGCCATGGACGAATGTCACCAGTGACTCATTTAAATCAAATCACCGCATGTTTGCTTTTATATCACTGTATGAATATTTCACAAATCATTGACATGAATTTTTCATGCTGTCTTCATCGAAGCCGCCAGCTTTCAGATGGTAAAACGTATACACATTCACAGAACCGAGACGGTCAACCTATTTCGTCTCAACACAGACAATGATTCACGAACAAATGCTGATAATTATGAATTCGGAATTATTTCGATGGAGGATAGAATTTGTGTATCCCAGGGCACCTTGAAGAGAACATCATTATTTGGTCGTTGCTTTTCTTTGAGAATTTCCAGTAGTCCCACATTAAAAACCTGCAAGCAATCAAAGTCTCCGATATTGTTTTGTCAGGTCACAGTTTATTCGAAACTGTTTTAAACCGACTCTGATGCACGCAAATCGTGTAAACTAATGTAGCCACATGATTAAAAACGGACTTGCAACCAGAAAGGAAATGTTATCAAGAAAAACGTTTAGTATCGCCTTGTTATGTGACATTTCAGCGTGCACATACTCAGTAATTTGAGGAGAACTCGACACCAAATTGTCAGCGCCGTTGGCTAGAACTTATACCATTATTTATATAGTTCCCATTAGATGCAAGCCCGTCATGGTTCTACTATTCATGTGAACCTAGAGTATTCAATACATGGATTTCACGCACAACATTCTCCCTCCAGACAAAACATACCTGTGCAACATATCGGATGTCGTAACATATCGCATGTATGTTGAGGATTGCGAACAAACAGTGTTGACCGCGTGCCCGAACTGCCATTTTGAAATTGATCGAATAGTCACATTTTGATTTGCTCGTGTACAGTGGTTAGCCTCACATCGGCACACCCTACACTACGCGTGACGCTAGGCACGTTTGTGTGAGCGAGGGTCCGACGGTTTTGCCCGTAACCTAGACCGTGTCGTGATTTATGTAACCGTTCTCTGTTTAACTCTCAAGTATGCCCCAACGGTCAATAGTACATCTCTTTAAACGACTCCAATAGGCTTCGGTCACGTCCTCTGTTTCACCCTGTGCACATAAGACTTCATGAACATTTTACTCTGACCTATTTCTTTGGGATACATAGTGTAAATAGACGAAAATGACCTTTCAAAAACTAAATGTTGTTAATAAAGCTCTTTTATAAGATAATTTGCGAACTAGTTAACGCATACTATATATACCATGTTAAAGCCTTCTTGTGTGGGTTTTTTATACGTAGAAATCGACACCGCAAACAAAAGAATGGATGCGAAAATATGCAGTTACCTTTTATACCTCTGACGTACCTATGGACTATTTTCATTAACATATTTTGGAAATTTGACAAAATGGCCACCGTATTGTGATTAAACTGTCCTAAGAATAGAAAGCCAAACATATGAGATGGTCTACATGTGGACTTATGGTGGTTGGCTTTGCACCGTCAGACTCCTTTTTTCTTTATTTTGTCTGTGTAGATGTGGGACAATGGTCCTTTTCGGAATCCTCTTTTGTTCTTTTTTTTCAGTGAATCTTCTGTTTGATGTCCATGATCCAATCTATGCACTGCGTGAGCTCGTTGCTCCAATGGCAACATTGTTGCTCCTACAGACAGTGGCTCATCAGGTTGCGGGCAAAGTCTCAAATGAAATGAAACCTCGGGGTAGCCAAATAAAATGGTGTTCTTTG
Organism: Leptasterias polaris; assembly: GCA_037783415.1. NCBI lineage: Eukaryota > Metazoa > Echinodermata > Asteroidea > Forcipulatida > Asteriidae > Leptasterias > Leptasterias polaris. The sequence continues at coordinate 4,350,754 of JAZGTN010000028.1, forward strand.
AAAATATGCATAACCCTTCCTTTTTATATCTCCACACCCTTCCTAATATATATGTCGAGTGGTGATCGGTTTTCAAACCCCTGTGAAGCCTCGAAGAACATGAACGACGAGTTTAGCACGAACACAAACTATTTCTATCTATACATCTTTTCATCCCAAATCTTGCCGAGGAGAAGGGTTTGAGTCGAAAAAATCTGTTTCACTGTTCTGGCTGAATGCCAATGTTTATCATGGTCTATTTATGAGAATTATTTCAAAGGGTGGTAATGCTATACCCTGATCTTCGATGACGCCTGTGTTTAATTCTGTCTCCGGTTTTAACAAACTTAGACAAATACAAAGGTCTGCGACCATCGTGAACATATTGGTGGGTAAAGTCTTGGGTGACAGACTCCTCGATTCATTGTGGACTCGGGTTTGACAAAAATTTAGTTCCGAGGGCCTCTAATACGTTTTTTCAATATATCGAATTGTCAAATTAATAAAGTTAAGGTTATTGCCAATAATGGCTGCAACATAATACCCTCTGCCAATATGTTAGGACTGATGGATGATTTGTAAAATATTTAGCTTAAAAGATGCTAGGTCCGAGTTTTGGCTGATTTGATCCAAAATTTGATTCAATATAATCTATAGAATCAAGACAGTTATCAGCCTCCATTTTAAGGTATTGCACGAACAATATGCAAATGATAAGTGGTAGGCCTATTTATTATTAAAATAAAATAAAAGGTGCTGCAATTTATCTTTAATGGTTCACATTTTCATTGCCGTGGCCGCTTTCACCTGAGTGAATAAAATCAATCAAAGCATAAATCGGAAAGCGAAAAAAAAGGAGAGATGAATATCTGATGAATTTACTTGGAAGTTCTGAAGGGGCCGGGACCGATTTCACATGAGTGAAGTGAGTGCCTGTCTGACCGTACAGCCAGACTGCAAGTAAAAAGCTGTTAAGTCATTGGCATCGGGGAAGACAATCTCAACAACATGCCGCAGTAACAACAAATATTGATTTAAAGTGGAAACTTGTTCTATTTACAGTCTTTTTCCTGACTTAAACTTATAATGTTTATAGAAACGCAACACCAGGTTATCTTCTACTCAATTAGGAACTCTATCATTCCCAATGACGTATGACTATTTTTAAAAAGTAACACTGTGCACTTTCACTTTGACAGCCTCCTCTCCCCCTACACCAACCTTAGTCTCATTATAATTAACGACTATAACTATTAGAGCAATGGCGAGGTGAGCCTTCTTCGGCATATCAATGCGACTGCTACCTAAAACCAGCTAATTCATAGTCTGGTCTGCAGGTGCACTGACGAATATCGCGCCCAGACTAGAGCAGCGCTGAAACTAGATGAGGGGCACAAGGGGTGCAAAATTTTTTATTTTGTTTTACTTATTTTTTCTTGGGGGGGGGGGGGGTACTTCTTGCCAATTAAAACTGTACCTGTTTGTATTTCTCTTATACAAAATATTATATATTATACGAAATAATAATTCGAGGGAACGAAATAAAATTGAATTTTGTGTTTACTGTTATTTTTTTTTCCTGTCCCTTTAGGGGTTTTCGTATTTTTGCTCTCTTGCTATGTCATTTATTTTTATTTAATTCTTCATTTTAAATCTGTTGAAATTTTCACAAAGAATACAAGTTGAACAGGGGCTGTTAAGGAAATGCAAAAGTATAAACAAAATGCCTTCGAAAAAATATTCACATAATTATCAAAATGGGAATTGCACTCAAAATACTTTTAAATTACACATCAGTAAACTATTAAAACCAAAGCAATTAAAAAACATGTCATGTGTAAAACACCAAATAAAATACCCTTAAAAACAAACATGAGGCAGGAATAAAAAGTTTTAAAAATCTTCGTGCAAAACTCACCTAAAATCCCCTAAACTCTGGTATAAATTACTATTTGAAATATTTCGTGAATGTAAAAACATATCTAATTTTCTGTTTGTAAACGAAAAAAATAGGGGGGGTTTTAATGAAAATATATCATTCAGGCTTTTAAAATATAGAATTTTTTTACTCTGAAGTTTTTAATCTCAAAAGTAAATATTTCAAATTGGGGCACGGTGGGAAGGGAGGGCACGGGCATCAATTGAAGGGCACGACGTGCCCCCCGTGCCCCTTCGTCGTAGTTACGCCACCGGCTTCATGCTTACCAATGTCATTTATAACCAATGGGGGGGGTGTGACATGACGAAGTATAGCACCATTTGGAACTCCATTTAATATTCAACTTGAGGGACAAACTGCCTTTTATCGGCAGCGCTTACTTAATACACTTTAGAGAATTATTACCGAATCAAACGCAACGTTTCAAAAATCTCCGTAAAAGTTGTGAAAAGTTGGTTACACCGGAATAGTAAGTGTTTTGGCATAAAAGCAAACAATGTTTGTTTGTTTACAAAAATCACTGATCAGCTCTTCACACGAGTAAAAACTCCACCCCGTACTGATTTTGTTTGGGCCAGAATCTCCAGAAAGATATATATATTATAACATTCATTTAACTGGGACTGATCAACATTACGCTTTTTTGCAAAAACATAACACGACTTTTTGGTTTATGTATAATTGTTAACCAAAAGATTGATTGTGTTTACATTCAAGGAAAATTGCCTTTCTCGTCAGACTGTGGCAGACTAACGTCCAGCATGAAGGGTCCCGTGACCTGACAAACTGTTCAGAGTTCTAACTTTTGTTTTCTCGTGGTACCATAGGCGATCGCTACTATGGGTTTTTTGGGTTTCTCCCAGAATTGGCCACCGGCCGGTGTCAGCAAAGTTACTGCGAAATCGTCGGAGTTTTTTTTATTTTATCCGAACTCTTGACTAGCAGCACGTGTATTTTCGTGCATCGGTAAAGCCTACTTTGCCTTACCTATGCCGAACTGACACATTGAATTGAAGCATTCGGTAGGGTTACATTTGTTATGTGTTGATTTGAAGTCATGGTTATGTGAATGTTCCATGCTTAAATTAACACATTTAAGTCCAACTTAACACAAACGGAGACAAATAGACCACACAATACAAAAGTTACTATCCAAAGCAAATAGTTTCCCATTCTTAAACAAGTGAACTTATCCCAAAGTGAGGAATGTTTGATAAAAGAAACCTTGCTTTACTGCAAGTCCCCAAAAAATCATATTTTAACAAAAAGGTCAAAAGTCGACATTGTGACGTATTAGTCAACATAATAACAAAAACTACTGGACCAGTACATTTTTCTGCTGAACATTGCGTCTTTATAATACACCGCTCGGTCGTGCAAGTTGCTATGACATTACCTCATAGGTCCCGTGTTCATGACAATACGCCAACAAAAACAACGCGGCACGGTTCGAATTAGTTCCTCTAACTGTACTCTCAGCAAAGCGATGATGTCATAAAGCCACATTCTTGATCTTATTGTATCGTTTGAACTGATACCAACTTCACTGCAACAAATACAAGACATTTGTCTTGACTAAAGTCTGTGTTTAATGTTACGGTTGATATTTATTTGTAGACCTATGTCTTTTAAGTTAGAGGACATCAATGCTACGAATAATTAGTTTTAAATGAATGTGTTTTGCTAATTCTTCCGTCATGAAATAAACCTCATATTGTTATAAAGTTGTAACCCTTCCTTAGGGTTATTGGGTATTTGGAATTAAACAAACAATCAAATCAATTAATATTTCATACCGGTGTAACCGTTTGACGTTGTGTCGAAAACAAATACACCATTTTACATGGAAGTCGGTTCTGATTGATTCAAGATTTGTTCGCTTGATACCAAGTTGCCTTTTCGGAAATCTTAATTGTGTCCTTAAATATTTTGCTACAATATTTCCTCTTGCATATACTCGGAAGTTAATTAAAATTAATTTATGCACAAATTCTTTGGAGGATTTGAGGTTGTGTACTTCTGTGTTCAAAGAGAGGAAAGTAGAGTGTTTTTTCAAGTGTGTGAGCATTTGGAAGGGGCACTCTCTGCCCAGTATCTTGCATTGTAAAGCGCCAGCACTAAAGCTTCATGCTGACGAACTCTAGCACCATTTAGAACTCAATTTTATATTTTACGTCATGACCAGGTAAAATTCTACTTGACCGCATCAATATATTTTCCCAAATTGTTCTTTCCAACGCAGAACAAAATGTATTGCTTTTTATAGTTTTTAAGTGAGCAGGAGGCCCTACTTTAGTTATATGAATTTTGCACACAATCTATAATAATTATGTTCAATCTACATTCTCAAACAATGGCAAAGAGACTCAAACATATAGTCTGTTTCCTTTACAAACAATTTAGAATCAGACTTCAGAAATGGTTGTCTTGACAAGCATGGTCAAAATTAATGGGTATTCTATTACTTGATTCCAAAGTAAAATTCATTCCAACTGATTGAAACTTGAGGGACAAACTGTATCTGTTTTTCCCGCATGCCTTCGATCGATACCGCTTACTTCACTCATTTTAGAAATTAATTAATTAATACCGAATCAAACGTAAAGTTTCAATACTCTCCGTCAAAGTTGGGAATTAAGGGAGGACGTTGGTAACAGCGGACTAGATAAATAATTGCAAAATGTGTGTTTGTTTGGGTTTTAGGGGTTTGGGGGGTGGTTGTATATACATCACCGAACTGATCTTCCCCGAGTAAAAGCTTCATTATGGTTTTGTTCACATTGGCTCAACCGTGTATTGATTTTGTTTCGGCCATTGGTTTATCTCCAGAAATACATACATGTTATAACAAACTGACAAACTACATTTCACTGTTTTGCAAAAACATTAAACGTTTTTAGTTTATATGGATTGATTGTGGTAACATTCACAAAAGTTTGCCCTTTTTCGGTGAGCATGGCAGACCGACGTCCAGCAGAAAGGATCCCGTCTTCAGACGAACTTAAAGAGCGTTCAAGGTTCTAACTTTTGTTTTCTAACATTTTCACAGGTGATCATCAGCCCTTGGTGATCAGCCTGTGAAAATACCTTTTAGAAAGTGTTCACTGGCCGGTGTCCAGGCACGCTACCACGAGTTCGACGGATCATCGACTAGCAGTGCGTGTATTATACGTGCATCAGTATAGATTACTTCGCCTTGACACAGTAAATCTTAGCCTTTGGTTGGGTCAAATGTGTTATGTGTTGATTTGAAGTCATGGTTATGTAAATGTTTCATGCTTAAATTATTGCCGATTATGTCAAATTTAACAAAAACACAGACAAACAGATCACAGAATAGAAAAGTTACTACCCAATTCCACTAATTTCCCATTCCTAGACGAGTGAACGTGTCCTAAAGTGAGGAATATTTGATGCAAAAAACATTGAATATCATATTTTAACAAAAAGGTCAAAAGTCGAGATTGTGACGTATTTACTATTAGTCAACAAATTCATAAAGATAAGCTACCGCTGTGTTTTCCTGCTGATTATTGTGTGTTTATGATACACCGTTTGGTTGTACATGTTGCTGTGGCAGAGATTGTTATATCACGGTCCCATACTAAACTACTTTTAACAGCTTCACCACAACAAGTATAATATTTGTTTCTTGACCAAAGTTTTAGTTTTTGAATTTACGATTGATATTATTATATATATTTGTATGTCTGATAAGTTAAAGTAAATCAATGCTCCGATTTATTAGTATAGAGTGAATGCTTTTTGCTAACTCTTCCGTCAAGAAGTAAACCTCATTGTATTATTTGAAAATTATTGTAACCCTTTCTCGGGTAATGGTGTTTGTTCCTTTTGGAACAAAACAAACATTTTTTATTTCATACCGGTGTAAACGTTTGACCTCGCGCTGAAAACAAATACATAGTATCACCTGAAAGTCGGTTCTGGTTGATACCATTATTTGTTCGCTTCTTATCAAATGTTGCCGTGTTGGAAATCTCAATTGTGTCCTTAAATATTTTGCGATAATATTTCCCCTTGCATATATACTCGGAGGTTTAAAAACTTTAAATTGTGCATGAATTATTTACTTCTTCGCAAGAGGAAAATCGTGTGTTATAGTATGTGGGAGGGGGGATACCCTCTGCCCTGTATCGGACACGGTAAAGCTCCAGGACTAGAGCTTCATGCTTACCTTATGTCATTCAGAACCAATGGGGGTTTGACATGACGAAGAATAGCACCATTTAAATCTCCACTATGACGTAGAATTCCACTCAACCGCATCAAGAAATTTGCGCCAATCGTTCTTTCCATTACAGTACAAAATACACTGTTTTGTGGTGTGGTTTTTTGGTTTTTTAATGATCGGTACTGTAATTATACACATGAAATTTGTACACATTCTATATCATGTTCATTCTTCATACTCAAACAAAGGCAAAGTGAAAAACTTATAGTCTGTTTCTTTTGCACAGTAAAATTAATTCCAACTGATTGAAACTTGAGGGACAATCTGTATCTCTCTTTCCCACCATGCCTTCGATCAGTAGAGCTTACTTCACTCATTTTAGAGATTAATTAATACAGAATCAAACGTAAAGTTTCAAAAATCTCCGGCAAAGTTGTGAATTTATGGAGGGCGTTGGTTACACCGGAATAGGTGTGTCAAGTGTTTGTTTGTTTTTTTGACAGAAATCACCGATCGGATCTTCACACGAGTAAAAGCCTCAAAATGATTTTGTACACATTAAACTCCACCGGGTGCTGATTTAGTTTAGGCCGTTGATTTAATAAGACATACATGTAATAACATTCAATCAACAGGGACTTGTCATCATTACATTTTGGTTGTAGCAGAAAAAGAAAAAAACATGTTTGGTTTATGTATATTCACAACATTTTGTTTGTCGGTGAGTGTGACAAACCGACGTCCAGCAGGAAGGATCCCGTGGTAAGTTCTAGATGCGTTCAAGTTCTAACTTTTGTTTTATCATGCTTCCATAGGTGATCAGACTATGGAAGATTTTTCTTCCCTATTTGGGAAGTGACACCGGCCGGTGTTTTAGCGGTTTCATATTATAAAGTCATGATTGTTCAAGCCAGATTGTTCAAGTTCATGTACATACATCAGTAAAGCCTTCTCAGGCCTTACCTATGTTGTACTGCACATATTATTGTGTTTGGTAGGGTGGCATCTGTTAGTGTTGATTTGGAGTCATGGTTATGTGAATTCTTTCTTGCTTGGATTAACACCTTTGTGTCCAACTTAACAATAATAAAGATAAACAGATCACATACTAGAACAGTTACTATCCAAAGCCACTAATTTCCCATTCCTAGACAAGTGGACGTATTCTAAAGTGTGGAATGTTTGATGCAAAAAACCTTGCTTTACTGCAAGTCCCAAAAATATCATATTTTAATTGGGGTCAAAAGTCAAGATTGTGACGTATTAGTCAACAGATGCATAATAAGATAAACTACTGGTGTTATTTCCTGCTGATCAATGTGTTTCCATGATACACCTTTTGGTTGTACATGTTGCTGTCTCGATGATCGTATCTCACGGGTCCAATATTAAACTACTTATAACAGCTGCAAGACTTGTTTGGGGGACTAACGTTTCGTTTTAAAATCTACGATTGATATTATTATATTTATTTGTATGTCCGCTATATTAAAAGAAATCAATGCTCAGATTAGTGAGTTTAAAGTGAATGCTTTTTGCTAACTCTTCCGTCATGAAGTATTATTTTAATGTTTTTGTAACCCTTCCTCGGGGTAATGGGGTATGTTCCTTTTGGAACAAAACAAAAAAATCCAATCAATTATTTCTGTTTCATACCGGTGAAAGGTTTGACCTCGTGCAGAAAACAAATACATAGTGTCACCTGAAAGTCGGTTCTGGTTGATACCATTATTTGTTCAACTCTTATCAAATGTTGCCGTGTTGGAGATCTCAATTGTGTCCTTAAATATTTTGCGATAATAATATTTCCTCTTGCATATACTCGGAGGTTTAAAAACTTTAAATTGTGCATGATTTATTTACTTCTTCGCAAGAGGAAAATCGTGTGTTAAGGTATGTGGGAGGGGGATACCCTCTGCCCTGTATCGGGCACGGAAAAGCTCCAGGACTAGAGCTTCATGCTTACCTAATTTCATTCATAACCAATGGGGGTTTTGACATGACGAAGAAAATCACCATTTAGAACTCCATTTATTATTCTACTTACGTCATGACCATGGTAGAATTCCACTTAACCGCATCGAGATATATTTACTCCAATCGTTCTTTCAATTACCGCAAAAATATACTGCATTTGGGTGGGTGGTTTTTTTTTGTTTTTTTTTCCGGTACTGTAATTATTCCCATGAAATCTATACACATTCTAAATATACGTATGTTAATGCTGCATACTCAAACAAAGGCAGAGTGAAAAAAATTATAATTCTGTTTTCTTTGCAAACAATTTATAATCAGACTTCACTAATGGCTTTATTTACAAGCATGGACAAAATTAGTGTGTATGCTATTTAATAGAGTAAATTTAAATTCATTCCAACTGATTGAAACTCGAGGGACAGACTGTATCTCTCTTTACCACCATGCCTTCGATCAGTAGCGCTTACTTCACTCATTTTAGAGATTATTTAAAACCGAATCAAACGTAAAGTTTCAAAAATCTACGTCAAGGTTGTGAATTTAGGGTGGACGTTGGTTACACCGGGATAGTAAGTGTTATGCATAATTGCAATTGGGTTTTTTTTTTATTTTTTATTTGGGTTTTTTGTGACAGAAATCACCGATCGGATCTCACACGAGTAAAAAGCTTCATTATGGTTTTGTTCACATTAGACTCCACCGCGTACTGATTTTATTTCGGCCATCGGTATATCTCCAGAAAGACATACTTCTTATAACATTAATTCAACTTGGACTTATATACATTATTTAAAAAATTTGCGAAAACATAAAATATGTTTGGTTTATTATATATTCACCAAACAAATGGATTGATTGTGGTACAGTCACAAAATTAGTCTTTTCGGCGAGTGTGACTGACCGACGACCAGCGGGAAGAATGCCGTGATTAGCTCTGGGTGCGTTCAAGTTCTAACGTTTGTTTTTCATACTTCCATAGGTGATCAGACTATGGAAGATTTTTCTTCCCTAATGGGAAGTGCACCGGCCGGTGTCTTATCCGATTTTTTTTTTTTGATTTTTTTTTTGTGTTTCGTCAGGTTATGATTGATACCAGTTTTGTATGTCTCTTACTAAGAGATCCTTTTTTCGGAAATCTTAAATTTTGTCATTGAATTATTTTGTTAATATTTACCATTGCATCTACTCGGAGTTGTTGTTGTTGTTGTTGATTTAATTTCCACAGTATCAATGTATACACAGATCACAAAAACATAATATTTAGTCACTACTTAACAAAATCTGGGTATAAAGCAAAACAATATATAATGATTATATGGGTGAGACTGTGGAGGGACCCATAAAGAAGCAAAGCTTGTAAGTATGGGCCCCCTGGCAACACATGCATTGCGCCGGAATGATGTGGAATGTAAAGATTTTGAAGGGTCCAGGGACAAACCAATAGACCAGCTGTAACAGAAAAGGGCTCAAAACATGTGTTGCTATCAAAAGAAAATAGTTACTTAAACACGAACAAACAATAGACAAGGACTGGACAGACTAACAGACTAACAGGCCAGCAACAAATTATTTACAGTAATAACGTCTACTACACAATACATGGATCAACAATAATATTTCAACAAAATAGATTTGAGCTCACGCTTAAAAATATGGAGATTTTTGGAGAATTTAAGTTGATCGGTGAATGAATTCCAAAGTTTGGGTCCCTCATGTTTGACGGTTTTGTGAGCAAAGGAAGTTCGAGTAAAAGGAATATGAAAGTTTGAAGCTTGACGAGTAAAATGAGTATGGATTACCCGATTCTGGATAAAAATACCATTAATTGAAGATGGTAATTTATTACAAATAGATTGATACATGAGGGACCCAAGCTGATAATAATAAATATCTTTAATTTTTAAGGTCTTATGATTAAGAAAAAGGGGATCTGAATGTGCATTAAAATCAACAAAATTAATGGAACGTAGAGCCCTTTTTTGTAAAATTAGAAGCCTGTTGAGGTTGTTTGCAGAACTACAGCCCCACGCAAGAATACCATAGTTAATATATGACACAATTAATGTATTATACAATGAATTAAGGACTGTTGCAGGTAAAAAATGTTTGATCCTATTGATCACACCAATATTCCGAGCAATAATTTTACATACATGATTAATATGAAATTTCCATGTTAGTCCAGAGTCAATAAACAAACCCAAAAATTTACAACAGTCGGTCTTGTTAATGATGGAATCATTAATTACCACATCACCAGGAAGATCACTAGCAGAGTTACTAAACAACATGCAGTTGGTTTTGTTGATATTGAGGGAAAGCCTATTGACTCTGAACCAATTTGCAACGGATTTAAGTTCATTATTAACTGTGTCAATAAGATAGTGGAGGTTGCTATGAGAAAAGAAAATGTTTGAATCATCTGCAAACAAAATAAAAGAGAGTACCGCAGAAGATTTTGTGAAATCATTGATATAAATTATAAAAAGTAATGGTCCTAAAATTGATCCCTGTGGTACACCATGGGATAAACCACTAGAATTTGAATTAATACCAGCGATAGATACATATTGAGACCGATTAGAAAGGTAATTCTTAAACCACTCTAGGGAAGTTCCTCGAATACCATAGAAATAAAGTTTATACAATAAGATATTATGATCAATTGTATCAAATGCTTTTGAGAGATCAAGGAAAATCCCCAGAGTGTGTTTAGATTCATCAACCGCAGTAGACACTTTGTCGATAAAATCAAGAAGGGCATGAGAAGTGGAATGCTGACTGCGAAAACCAAATTGCGAATTAGTTAAAATATTACATTTATCCAAGAAGTTCATAGTACGGACATAAATGCATTTTTCAAAGATCTTGGAAAAACCTGTAAGTATTGATATAGGTCGATAATTACAAACACTGTTACGATCACCCTTTTTATAAACTGGAACAACTTTAGCAATTTTTAATTGTGAGGGAACAATACCAGTTAAAAAAGAAGCATTAACAATGTGTACAAGTGGCTTACATATAGCAGTAATGGTTTTCTTGATGATTGAGATATTGATTGAGTCAGGACCAGAGCTTGTTTTACTCTGCAGATTCTTAACAATGTTAATTATCTCATATTCATCGGTCGGATCAAAGAAAATTGAATTTGGATTAGGATTAGACAGGTAATCAGTAAATTTAACAGACGAATTAGTTGGTTGAATAATAGTAGCAAGTTTGGGACCAATGTTTATAAAATAATCATTAAAAGAATTAGCAATTTGATTAGCATTATTGATTAATTTGCCATCAGAAATTATACTACTAATAGTTTGGGAGGATTTCTTGTTGTTTAAAACAGAATTAATTACTTTCCAGGTATTACGGATATTGTTTTTTTCCTGTTCAAACTGACGAGCATAGTAATCTTTTTTAGAAGTTCGTAAAAGACTGGTTAAAATATTTTTATATTTAATGTATTTGTTTTTATGGGAAGTTTTGGGGTGAGACAAACATTTACGATACAGTTTATTTTTCTTATTTATGGATTTAATGAGAGAATTTGTGATCCAAGGTGATTTTATAAAATTTCGATCAGTGTGGGATTTATGATTATGTCGGAGAAGTGGGATATTTTTATCATACAAGTAATTGAAACTATCCATAAATCTATTGAAAGCAAATTCCGGATCTTCACAAGAAATTACATCAGCCCAATCATTAGAGCACAAATCATCATTAAACCTTTGAAGATTGGCGTCAGAAAAATTACGAGTACAAGAAGCTGTATCACTGTTGCTATTGGCACTGGTCAAGCTAGGGGACTGCATGAACATAACAATTGGTAAATGATCTGAAATATCAGATAACAAAATTCCTGATTTGGGGGGAGGTAAAATATTGGAGAAAAAATTATCAATAAGCGTAGCAGAAGTATTGGTTATACGGGTAGGCTTATCAATTAAGGGAAGAAAGGAATAAGATGTAACAAGATCAACAAGAGCTTGGGAATTGGGATGGTCATAATTAATTAAATTAATGTTGAAGTCTCCAGATATAATACAGGATTTAGTATTACTATTATAGGTTATACGAGAGCAGATATTTTGAAAAGTGGTCATGAACTCATTGTGATCAATGGAAGGTGCTTTATAAATAACACCTGCAATAATGTTTTTTGCGTTTGGAATAGTAATCTCAACGAATAAAGATTCAATGGAGTCATCCGAGAAGTTTAAATCTTCCCTGATACAAACATTCAATCCACACGAGACATAAAGGGCCACTCCCCCGCCAGCCTTACCCTGCCTATTATTCACAATGAGCTCATAACCAGGCAAATAATAATAACTGTGAGGAGTACTTTTTAGCCATGTTTCAGAGAGTGCAATGATAGACAATTTATAACTAATGGACTGCAGCAGAACTTTAAATTGGTCAAAATTTTTCTGGAGACTTCTAATATTAATATGAAGTAAAGAAATTGAACTATCACAAACGGTTTTAAAAAATTGGTTTACAGAATAATATTGACAATTATTGGACAGACAAAGTGGATTGTTGGTACCGCTATCATCATCATCATCATCATCATCAGCAACAATGTTCATGACAGACGCATTGCTTCTTATACCAGTCATCATATCACATTAGCAAACAATAAGGCAGGAGTACAGTACCATGTAAAGTGAATTAAAGTCATAATGATGCCAGCCTGTGATACACAAAACGAAATACAGCTACAAGACAGTTTACATACAAAAGACGAAGTAATAAATAAGTAAACAACAAAAAACACAGGCACGGAGCACTCCATACCGAGATGACTATGGAATGAAACAGCATCATCGGTCAAAATTGGTTCGTTTAAAACCCTGCAAAGAGTTACTTTTTCAGCACATGCTGGTATAATTTAATATTTCAATTTTTTAACCACATCGTTAACACAGGGCCCAATTTCATAGAGCTGCTTAAGCACAAAAAGTAGCTAAGCACAACAAAATTTCACTTACCAGAATAAGGTTACCAGCCAAACTACCATGTCACATGTACAATTTGTGACTGGTATCCTTCTCATTTCTGCTTAGCAGACAATTGTTAAGCAATATTTTCTGCTTAAGCAGCTCTATGAAATTGGGCCCCGGTCAGCTCATGTGCCATGACAACCTAAGCTAGACCACGCCACACCTCCAAGAGTAGGTGTCAATCAACATGGGACAGTTGTGCGGTTAGAAGGGAAAGTCGGTTCTGATTGATACCAGATTTGTTCGCTTCTTATCAAATGTTGCCTTGTTGGAAATCTCAATTGTGTCCTTAGTATTTAGCGATAATAATATTTCCCTTGCATGTATACTCGGAGGTTTAAAAACTTTAAATTGTGCAAGAATTATTTACGTCTTCAAAAGAGGAAAATAGTGTGTTATAGTATGTGGGAGGGGATACCCTCTGCCCTGTATCGGACACGGTAAAGCTCCATGACTAGAGCTTCATGCTTACCTTATGTCATTCAGAACCAACGGGGGTTTTGACATGACGAAGTTTAGCACCATTTAGAACTCCATTTATTATTCTACTTACGTCATGACCATGGTAGAATTCCACTTAATCGCATCGAGATATATTTACTCCAATCGTTCTTTCAATTACCGCAAAAAATATACTGCTTTTGGGTGAGTGTTTTGGGGTTTTTTTTCCCGGTACTGTAATTATTCCCACGAAATCTATACACATTCTAAATATACGTATGTTAATGCTGCATACTCAAACAAAGGCAGAGTGAAAAACATTATAATTCTGTTTCCTTTGCAAACAATTTAGAATCAGACTTCACTAATGGCTTTATTTACAAGCATGGACAAAATTAGTGTGTATGCTATTTAATAGAGTACATTTAAATTCATTCCAACTGATTGAAACTTGAGTGACAGACTGTATCTCTCTTTACCACCATGCCTTCGATCAGTAGCGCTTACTTCACTCATTTGAGAGATTATTTAAAACTGAATCAAACGTAAAGTTTCAAAAATCTACCTCAAGGTTGTGAATAATTAGGGTGGACGTTGGTTACACCGGGATAGTAAGTGTTATGCATAATTGCAATTGGGTTTTTTGTTTATTTTTTATTTGGGTTTTTTTGTGACAGAAATCACCGATCGGATCTCCACACGAGTAAAAAGCTTCATTATGGTTTTGTTCACATTAGACTCCACCGCGTACTGATTTTATTTCGGCCATCGGTATATCTCCAGAAAGACATACTTCTTATAACATTAATTCAACTTGGACTTATATACATTATTTAAAAAATTTGCGAAAACATAAAATATGTTTGGTTTATTATATATTCACAAAACAAATGGATTGATTGTGGTACAGTCACAAAATTAGTCTTTTCGGCGAGTGTGACTGACCGACGGCCAGCACGAAGAATGCCGTGATTAGCTCTGGGTGCGTTCAAGTTCTAACGTTTGTTTTTCATACTTCCATAGGTGATCAGACTATGGAAGATTTTTCTTCCCTAATGGGAAGTGCACCGGCCGGTGTCTTATCCGATTTTTTTTTTTTTTTTTTTGTTTTTTTTTTTTTTTTTTTTTTTGTGGCAGCATCGGACTACATTTTCATCCGATATTTTGCATAAGTACGTACATCAGAAGGCGTTTCAATACGCCTTACCTATGTCGTACTGCACAGATTATTGCGTTCGTTAGGGTTACATCTGTTATGTGTTGATTTGAAGTCATGGGTATGTGAATGTTTCATGCTTAAATTAACACATTTTGTGTTCAACTTGACAATAACAGAGACAAACAGATCACAGAATAGAAAAGTTACTATCCAAAACCAATAATTTCCCATTCTTAAACAAGTGAACATATGCTAAAGAGAGGAATGTTGGATAAAAGAAACCTTGCTTTACTGCAAGTCCCATTTTATAAGTTAACAAAAGGGTCAAAAGTCGTCATTATGACGTAGAAGTCAATAAATGCATAATAACATAAACTAACTGGACTAGTATTCTGATTTTTCTGCTGAACAACGTGTCTTTATATTACACCGTTCGGTCGTGCAAGTTACTATGACATTATTTCATGGGTCCCGTATGTACAAAATACGACCTCATACACAACACGGCACGAATCGTTCAACCGATCCGACTACCCACTGCTGTTAATAAGCAACGCTTGAGGGGGGGGGGGGGGGGGGGGGGGGGGGGGGGGAGATGCCATACTATAAGCGTGCCCGAAATATATTATCATCTTACATAATATCACCCGCCACGCTTGTTAGCGAGGCCGCCATCATGGCCGCCTCATGAAATAATGACTTCTTCTGCAAAGTTCTGGTTGCGGACGTTTTCGCCCCAAAATGTCTCCGAATCATCAATGGATGAATCACATTGAACACATCCACTTTGTATTCAGGTGCTTAGGTAGAGATTCTGCCGATCAATGATTATTGGTAAGTTAGCCTAATGGTGTGACTGATTCTCTACCGCGCGACGCCGGTGTGGCAGGAGATTGTATCCCCCCCCCCCCCCCCCCCCCCCCCCCATATGGAGAACTGTGTACAAACTGCTTTTGATAGCACCCTCTTTTGAATCATCCCTCTCCAGCCCACGCTAATTTCCCTAATGGGGGACAGAATCTCCGGGGACAGATTTCCCTATGACACCGGCCTCGCTAACAAGCGTGGCGGGTGATATTATGTAAGATGATAATATTTCGGGCACGCTTATAGTATGGCATCTCCCCCCTCAAGCGTTGCTTATTAGCAGCGGTGGGTAGTCGGATCGGGTGAATCGTTTCAGTTTGGTTGACTTTTAAGTTTTAAGCGACGATGTCATAGAGATATCACATTTTATGATTTTTATGTCATCGTTTTAACAATGTTTACACATAACCTTCACTCATTCATTTATTTATTTGTTTATTGGTTTATAACAACATGGAATTATTCGTCCCGCAGTGTGCAAAATAAAAAGGAATCTAAAGAAAAAACATACAAGAACAATACTTATTATAAATAAAAATACATTTACAATACTTGTACATTGAAAACTAAAGCATCAAACGATTTTAAAATACACTAACAGAAGTAATAATACACAAACTAGATGCACAAATATTTAAAAACACTGAACCAGCCAGTGAAGACCTAAGCAAAAGCTACCATTTGGATGAAACACACAGCTTTAAAAAACCATGCAAAGACCACAACAAATTCTTCTTGGCTAAAGTTTCGTTTTTAAATTTACGATTAACATTAGTATTAAAATTTGTATGCCTGCTAAGTTGAAAAAAATCAATTATTTAGTTGGAAATGCACGCTTCTTACTTACTCTGCCGTCATGAAGTGAACATGGTTGTATTGTTTTAAATATTATTGTAACCTTCCCGCGGGGTAACGGGGCGTGTTCCTTTTGGAATAAAACAAGAAGTGAAATCAATTATTATTTCATACCAGTGTAACATTTGACCTCGTGTCGAAAATAAAAACATAATTTTACCTGAAAGATGGTTTTGATTGATACCAGTGTTGTTTGTCTCTTAGAGGTTCCTTTTTTCGGAAATCTAAAATTTTGTAATTTTGATAATATTTCCAATTGCATCTACTCGGAGTTTGTTAACTTAAAATGATTTCTGGTCGTTAAAGGCCGATATTTGGCTACTTTTACACGAACATTTGAAAACAAACTTTTAATAGCCTTTTTTATAGATTCGAAAAAGTTATAAGCTTTCATTGCACAAACAAATTCAATGAAAAGTAGTCGTTAAATAAAAACTAAACATTAAATATGGGATCTCGACATGACATTCCACAATATTACATGTATTTTGTGCATGTTCCGTGGCTATAATATTTTGCGCAAAATTATGTATGTTCTTCCTTTATGTTCTTCGTTTTGAAACAGCATCATCGGTCAAAATTGGTTCGTTTAAAACCCTTCAAAGAGTTACTTTGGCAGAACATGCTGATATAATTTAATATCCCATTGTCTTAACCACATCGTAAACACTGGTCAGCTCATGTGCCATGAAGCTAGACCATGTTACACCTCCGATAGTAGGTGTCAATCAACATGTGACAGTTGTGCGGTTAGAAGGGGCGGGACAAATCTCTACCAGCACCCTGTTTGTATGAAATCGGTACGTCAATCGATCGTCAATGAAACCAAATTATAAAACCTAAATATTTCTGACCCGTCCAAATGTTCTCGGTCTGGCCTGTCGCATCAGAAGGCGGTATAGTGCGCCTATACCTATGTAGTACTGCACAGATTATTGCGTTTGGTTGGGTGAGATCTGCTATGTGTTGATTTGAAGTCATGGTTATGTGAATGTTTTACGCTTAAATTAACAGTCCAACATAACAATAACAGAGACAAACAGATCACAGAATAGAACAGTTACTATCCAAATTCAATCATTTTCCATTTTTAAACAAGTGAACGTATTCTAAAGCGAGGAATGTTGGATAAAAGAAACCTTGCTTTATACTGCAAGTCCCATATTATGACGTATTATTCAACAAATGCATAATAACATAAACTACTGGACCAGTTTATTTCCTGCTGAACAGTGCGTCTTTTCGGTCGTGCAAGATGCTATGACATTACCTCATGGGTCCCGGGTTCATGACAATACGCCAACAAAAACAACGCGGCAAGGTTCGGAGTTTCTCTAATTGATACTCTCAGCAAAGCGATGATTACACCCTGATCTTATTCTATAGTTTGAACTAATACCAACTTCACTGCAACAAATACAACATATTTTTCTTGACTAAAGTCCGAATGTAATTTTACGGTTGATATTAATATACATAGTTGTATACTTTTAAGTTAGATGACATCAATGCTACGAATTATTAGTTTTAGATGAATGTTTTTTCTAACTCTTCCGTCATGAAGTAAACCTCTAAATTGTTGTAACCCGTCCTTATAGTGTTATTGAGTATTTGGAAATCACATCAATTATTATTTCATACCGGTGTAACCGTTTGACGTCGTGTCGAAAACAAATAATAATAATAATAATAATAATATGGATTTATATCGCGCTTTATCACGCCAAGGGCGTCTCAAAGCGCTTCGAACATTATTACCCCTGGTCACTGGGCCATTTATTTCATTCCTTAAAACCATCTCAGCTCCCTGGGGAGTATACAGCCTGTGCTGCAATATATGCGCTACTAAGCTAAATCAATCACAAGAACCATCTCTGCCCTCACAGGTACCCATTTTACCCCTGGGTGGAGAGAAGCAATTATAGTTAAGTGTCTTGCTCAGGGACACAAGTGTCACGACCGGGACTCGAACCCACACTCTGCTGAACAGAAACACCAGAGCTTGAGTTCGGTGCTCTTAACCACTCGGCCACGACACGCCAAGTGTGCAATACATGAAGGGTCGGTTCTGATTGAATCAAGATTTGTTCGCTTGATACCAAGTTGCCTTTTCAAAAATCTTAATTGTGTCCTTAAATAGTTTGCTATAATATTTCCCCTTAACTCGGAGGTTAATTAATATTAATTTATGCACAAATTCTTTGGAGGATTTGGGGTTGTTTACTTCTGTGTTCAAAGAGAGGAAAGTAGTGTGTGTTTTTTTCAAGTATGTGAGCAAATGGAATGGAAGGGTGATTCCCTCTGCCCTGTATTGCTTTTTATATTTTTAAAATGAGCAGGAGGCCCTACTTTGATTGTACACATGAATATTGCACACATTTTATTTATGTTCAATCTACATACTCAAACAAAGGCAAAGTGAAAAACGTATACATGTAGTCGGTTTCCTTTACAAACAATTTAGAATCAGACTTCAGAAATGGTTGTTTTGACAAGCATGGACAAAATGAATGGGTATTCTATTAATAGAGTTCAAAGTAAAATTCATTCCAACTGATTGAAACTTGAGGGACAAAGTGTATCTGTTTTCCCCCGCATGCCTTCGATCGGTGGCGCTTACTTCACTCATTTTAGATATTAATTATTACCGAATCAAACGTAAAGTTTCAAAACTCTACGTCAAAGCTGTGAATTAAGGAAGGACGTTGTTTACAGCAGACTAGTAAGTGTTATGATTAATTGCAAAATGTGTGTTTGTTTGGGGTTTAGGTTTTTGGGTTGTTTTTTTTAAAGACATCACCGATCGGATCTTCACAAGAGTTAACTCAGCCTCATTATGGTTTTGTACACATAATTATATTAGACTCATTGATTTTGTTACGACCCCATTCCTGACATACTTCCCTCCCCACTTGTTCCTTTTCTTTTATGGAATGTCTTTGTGGCTATGCGCGGGTAAGACCCTTTAAAAGGCTTGACCACATTTTGTGTGGGCCTCAGTCAGTGCCCATGCAGGCATACATATTGTACGACCCGTTATGGTGCAACATTGGGCCCGCATCTCCTCCGTCTTCGTTGACTTCCTCTCTCTCCACCAATGGATCGTGGCCAGGAGTGACGGTGCTGCTGGACCGGACCCTGGACTGTCGTGGCTCCTGAGCTGAACTCCTGGGTCAACGTCTACCCACCTACCTGTGACTGTGGGCTGATCTGGTGTTGGCTGTTGTTGGAGATGCTGAAATATTCAGAGGAGGCCGCCGTTAAACTAAAAGAACTCGAGCTGCAAATTCAAATTGAGCAAAGAAAAAAGGCAGAGGTCGAGTTGGGACTGGTTAAGTTGAAACAACCGATTTTACAAACACATTCCACAGCCTTTGATCCCAGTAAACATATTCGTTTAGTTCCTAAATTTCATGACAAAGACATTGATAAATACTTTGGTCAGTTAGAAAAGGTAGTAGACAGGCTTCAATGGCCATCAGATATGCGTACTTTATTGCTACAAAGTGTTTTAACTGGTAAAGCGCAGGAGGTGTATTCAGCCCTCCCGGTTGAACAAAGTAAAGATTGTGTACTAGTTAAATCGGCCATTCTGAAAGCTTATGAGCAGGTACCCGAGGCATACCGGCAACAAATTCCGGAATGAAAACAAATTCAGGATACGCAGGTTATGTTGAATTCTCACGTGAGACAAAGAGATTCTCTATGATAGATGGTGTAACGCTTGTAAAAATTCCAGAATAAACAAATTCAGGATAAGCAGTGTTATGTTGAATTCTCACGTGAGACAAAGAGATTCTCTATGATAGATGTTGTAACGCTTAATTGTAGTGTAGACAGTGACTTTGCTAAAGCTAAGACAGGTCATGCTATTGGAGGATTTTAATAGTCGTGTCCCAGATGATGTGAAAATGCATTTTAGAGGAGCAACAAGTTAGAGTTACATCAAGCCGCTAGATTAGTGGATTGTTTTGTGTTAACACACAAAAGAAATTTTTTTCAGGGCAATAATGACCAAGTTGAAACTGCGAGTAGTGAAATAATAATGCTCACTTTAATAGAGGAAGATATCCCGGGTATATTGTGCATTATTTTGTGTCTTTGTGACATTTTGGTCTTGGTGACCTGCATTTGTGTCTTTGTGACATTTTGGTCTTAGTGACCTGCATTTGTGTCTTTGTGACATTTTGGTCTTAGTGACCTGCATTTGTGTCTTTGTGACATTTTGGTCTTAGTGACCTGCATTTGTGTCTTTGTGACATTTTGGTCTTAGTGACCTGCATTTGTGTCTTTGTGACATTTTGGTCTTAGTGACCTGCATTTGTGTCTTTGTGACATTTTGGTCTTAGTGACCTTCATTTGTGTCTTTGTGACATTTTGGTATATATTTTGGTCTGAGTGACCTTGGTGATCAGTGGTCCAAGTGACCGACGAGTTTGGTCTTAGTGACCTGGTATACATTTTGCCGTATTTTTCCTTAATGTCAAAACCCCTTGATCTTCTTGAACAAGATGTAAAACAAAAATCGATAATAACTAAGATGGAGTTTAGCTCTTCGAGAATTTGTTATTGAGATCCGCCACATTAAGGGTAAAGATAATTTAATAGCGGATGCTTTGTCCGACTTATTTAGCTATCGGTTAGTATTATAAAGATAATACTTAATGAGATGGTCATAATTGTTAATTAATATAATAGTTTTGTATTGTATTTAATACTTTGTAAATTAATACTTTGTATTAACAAATTTATTGAGGCTTGCTCGCGTGCCAATATAAAAGGGAAAGTTTTCCTGAAGTTCAAACTTTTTTTGGAAGGGGGAGTGTTACGACCCCATTCCTGACATACTTCACTCCCCACTTGTTCCTTTTCTTTTTGGAATGTCTTTGTGGCTATGCGCGGGTAAGACCCTTTAAAAGGCTTGACCACATTTTGTGTGGGCCTCAGTCAGTGCCCATGCAGGCATACACATTGTAAGACCCGTATGGTGCAGCGTTGGGCCCGCATCTCCTCCGTCTTCGTTGACTTCCTCTCTCTCCACCAATGGATCGTGGCCAGGAGTGACGGTGCTGCTGGACCGGACCCTGGACTGTCGTGGCTCCTGAGCTGAACTCCTGGGTCAACGTCTACCCACCTACCTGTGACTGTGGGCTGATCTGGTGTTGGCTGTTGTTGGAGATGCTGGGCCTAACGTCTGCACTATTTAAATCTTGTTAGGGGACTGACTGGGCGGGGGCATATTCAGCCTCTTTAAGGTAAATATTACTTAAATTGCTTTGATTTATCTTTGCCGGCTTACCATTCAGTTTTGCCTCTGTTTTGCTTAAATCCTGCTTTATTAACTGCTTTGTAATAATGTGGCTTTACCGTTATTAATCTTGCTTTAACTCATTGTTCTGCTTATTGATTTATGTATTAAATATCATTTTGAATGTATTTCATTGATTGCTTCTGTGCTTTTACTTACAAGGTCTTTTGTTCTTGTCCCGTTTTATATGAAATCGCTGTCGTGCTTTTCAGTACGTAACAATTTTGTTCCGGCCATTGGTTTATCTCCAGGTTACATACATGTTATAAGATTCATTTAACTGGGACTGACAAACATTACACTTTTTTGCAAAAACATGAAACGTTTTTAGTTTATTAATATATTCACCTAATGGATTGATTGTTTTAACATTTACAGAAGTTTGCCTTTTTCGGAGAGTGTAGCAGACCGACGTCCAGCAGAAAGGATAACGTGATCAGACGAAGTGTTTATAAAGAGCGTTCAGAGTTCTGACTTGTTTTCTCACATTTCCACAAGTGATCAGCCTGTGGAAAGACTTGTTTTCCCTCTTGGGAAGTGTTCACCGGCCAGTGTCAAGGCACGCTACCACGTGTTCGCCGGATCTTCGTCTTCTAATACTTCTTGACTAGCAGTACGTGTATGTACGTGCAAGGCTTACTTTGCCTTACTTATGCCGAACTGACACATTGGATTTTAGCATTTGGTAGAGTCACATTTGCTAAGTGTTGATTTGAAGTCATGGTTATGTAAATGTTTCATGCTTTAATTAACGCCGATTATGTCAAATTTAACAATAACGCAGACAAACAGATCACAGAATAGAAAAGTTACCACCCAATTCCACTAATTTCCCATTCCTAGACGAGTGAACGTATCCTAAAGTGAGGAATATTTGATGCAAAAAAAACCTTGCTTTACTGCAAGTCCCACTTGTATCATATTTTAATATAAGGGTCTAAAGTCGAGATTGTGACGTATTAGTCAACAGATGTATAATATCAATCAGATAAACTACCAAAGTGTTTCTCCTGTGCTTTTATAACAAACCGTTCGGTCAGCAAGTTGCTGTGAAAATTAGCGTTATCTCTTATGTTTCATATTGAACTATAACGGCTTCACCACAACAAATACAATAATTTTTTCTTGACTAAAGTTTCGTTTTTAAATTTACGATTGATATTATTACATGTATGTGTATGTCCGCTATTAGTTAAAGGAAATCAATGCTCCGATTAAAGTGAATGCTTTTTGCTAACTCTTCCGTCATGATGTAAACCTCGTTGTATTATTTTAATATTGTAGTAACCCTTCCTCGGGGTAATGGGGTATGTTCCTTTTGGAACAAAACAAGAAACCAAATCAATTATGTTTATTTCATACCGGTGTAAAACGTTTGACCTCGCGCCTAAAACATAGTGTTACCTGAAAGTTGGTTCTGATTGATACCAGATTTGTTCGACTCTTATCAAATATTATTGCCTTATCGGAAATCTCAATTGTGTTCTTAAATATTTAGCTGTAATATTTCCCCTCGCATACACTCGTAGGTTAAATAACTTTAAATTGTGCAGGAATTATTTACTTCGTCACAAGGGAAAATAGTGTGATAAAGTATGTGGGAGGGGGCGGTAAAGCTCCAGGACTAGAACGTCATGCTTAACTTATGTCATTCTTTGACGTGACGAAGTATAACACCATTTAGAACTCCATTTATCATTCAACTTATACGTCCTGACCATGGTAGAATTCCACTCAAGATATTTACTCAAATCGTTTTTTTCATTTTGAGTAGAAAATATACTGCTTTTTAATTTAATTTTGCGGGTTTTTGTTTAACTGATCGGTACTCTACCTATACACATGAAATTTGTGCGCATTCTATATTAAGTGAAAAACAGTATAGTATGTTTCCTTTGCAAACGACTTAGAATCAGACTTCAGTAATGGCTGTCTTGCAAAATTATTGTGTATACTATTAAAATATAGCACAGTAAAATTCATTCCAACTGATTGAAACTTGAGGGACAGACTGTATCTCTCTTTCCTACCATGCCTTCGATAGGTAGCCTTACTTCACTCATTTTAGAGATTAATTAATACAGAATCAAACGTAAAGTTTCAAAAATCTCCGTCAAAATTGTGAATTTAGCAAGGACGTTTGCAACACCGGAATAGTTAGTGTTATGCATATTGGGTTTTTTCGTCTATTTTTGTTGGTAATTTTTGACAGAAATCACCGATCGGATCTTCACACAAGTATTTGCCTCATTATGGTTTTGTACCCATTACACTTCACCGCGTACTGATTTTGATTCATCTTTGACTTATAAACATTTAAAAAACAATTGTTACAAAAACATAAATTAGTTTTAGTTTATTCACCAAACAAAATTAATGAATTGATTGTGGTACAGTCACAACATTTAGTTTTTCGGCGAGAGTGACAGACCGACGTGGGCCAGCAAGATGCCGAGATTAACTCTGGGTGCGTTCAAGTTCTAACTTTTGTTTTATCATACTTCCACGGGTGGAAGATTTTTCTTCCCAATATTGGGAAGTGCATCGGCCGATGACTTATCAAATCTAGCCGGACGAATACACATTCATCCGGACTTCTCAGTACATCAACAAAGCATACGCCAACAAAGCATACGCCAATAAAGCATATACGCCAATAAAGCATCTATACACACGTTAATGTGCTTCCCTGTACGTACATCAGTAAAGTGGCATTATGGCACCATACCTATGTCGTACAGTGCAGAATTCCGTGTTTGGTAGGGTGACATTTCTTATGTGTTGATTTGGAGTCATGGTTATGTGAATGTTTCATGCTTAAATCAACACCATCTGTGTCCAGCTTAACAATTACAGAGACAAACAGATCACAGGATAGAAAAGTTACTATCCAAAGCCAGTAATTTCCCATTCTTAAACGAGTAAACGTGTCCTAAAGTGAGGAATGTTTGATGAAAAAAACCGTGCTTTACTGCAAGTCCCGTATTAAAATTTAGCAAAGGGGTCAAATGTCGACATTGTGACGTATTAGTCAAACATGCATATTAATAACATAAACTACTGGACCAGTATTATTTTTATGCTGAACAATGTGTCTTTGTAATACACCGTTCGGTAGTGCAGGTTGATATGACAATACCTCATGGGTCCCGTATATGTTCGTGTACATAATACGACCTCATACACAACGCGGCACGAATCGGTTCAGTTTGCTTGACTTTTAAGCGACGATTTCACAAAGGCATCATATTTTATGGTTTTTGTTGTTATCGTTTTAACAATGTATACACATAACCTTCACTCATTCATTTATTTATTTATTTATTGGTCACAAAGGGTTTAGAACAACATGAAATTATTCGTCCCGCAGTGTGCAAAATAAAATACGTAAAGTTTCAAAAATCTCCGTCAAAATTGTGAATTTAGCGAGGACGTTTGCAACACCGGAATAGTTAGTGTTATGCATAATTGCAATTGGGTATTTTCGTCTATTTTTGATGGTTTATTATTTTTGACAAAAATCACCGATCGGATCTTCACAGAAGCATTGGCCTCATTATGGTTTTGTACCCATTACACTTCACCGCGTACTGATTTTGATTCAACTTGGACTTATAAACATTTAAAAAACAATTGTTACAAAAACATAAATTAGTTTTAGTTTATTCACCAGACAAATGATTGATTGTGGTACAGTCACAACATTTAGTTTTTCGGCGAGAGTGACTGACCGACGTGACTATACACATGACAAACAGATCACAGAATAGAAAAGTTACTATCCAAAACCAATAATTTCCCATTCTTAAACAAGTGAACACTTCCTAAAGTGAGGAATGTTTAATAAAAGAAACCTTGCTTTACTGCAAGTCCCATTTCAGGGGGGTAGGAAAAAATTCTTTTTTCCGTCTGGCGTCGTTACCCCATCTTTTGCAGTGGTCCAGTGAAGAGGTTCTACCTTGTTTCTGGACTAGGCGAAGTTCTGCCAGTTTTCCCCCTTTCCTTCTCATTCCTATCTTTCCTTCTATCTCTTCTCAGTTAGTCTAGACCCTATTTACTTGAAACTTGCCCTGGACCCTCCCTGGATCATCTGAGCTCCGCCTCTCCGAAGGGTACCGGAAGTAAACATGTTGCAGGGCATGGCCGCCTGGTAGTACAGGATCCCGAACTCGGTGGTAATGCTCTGAGAGGCTGATCTATCAACAGGTGAAAATTGTCGAAGTGGTTGTACTGCCATGGACATGCATGTATTGGTGGTCCGTGCAGCCACTTTCGGTTGCATTCCTGAGGCCATCGGGGTGACATTGTTACGACAATGTGTTCGCACGAGTTCAATTGGTTCCTCTGAGTGTTTTGGGCGGACTTCAAACCGAAGACTAGCGGAGACTCTTTTTCTCCAATAAATGCAAAAATCATGACTACACAAACAAAGAATAAAGAAACCTTACCTGCTCGCGCAAATCCACCTGCCCGTGCGCGGCGTTCAAAGCCTCTTGGTATTGCCTTTTCCAATATCAGGGGCTTTCGTTCCAACTTCCCTTCCGTTCATTCTTTTGTTCTTAACAACTCTCCTGATTTTCTAGCTCTATCTGAGAGCAGACTGAATTGTGACATTTCTTCAGACTCTTTCAAGTTGCCAGGATATATCTTTCATCGCCTTGACCACCCTCCATCACATGGTCTGGGTGTCTATGTCAATGAAACTCTCCCCTTAGCCCGTGAAAGCACTTTGGAATGTAACAACCATGAATACATGTGCTTTCGTCTTTCACTTCTCCATTCCACAACCTACCTGTTTTTCCTGTATCGTTCACCTTCATCGTCAACCTGCGCTGTGCTTGATGCTATCTCTGATAGCATTGACTCTGCTATTTCTCAGCACCCTTCTGCTCAAGTCATGGTATTTGGTGACTTTAATGTCCATCACAAGGAGTGGCTGACCCATTCTCGTAATATTGACATTCCTGGTATAGCAACACATCATTTTTCAATCTCCCAAAATCTTACTCAGATCGTTTCATCACCTACTCACATTCCGGATCGTGCTTCCGATGAAAGGTACTTGCTTGACCTCTTCTTGTGTTCTAAACCCAGATGACTGTGTTGCCAAAGTCTTGCCTCCAATTGGTAACTCAGATCACTCGATTGTCTCTGTTTCCGTCTCATATTCTTCTCCAACAACTACATTTCAGCCTTTTCATCGTACTGTTTTTCAGTTTGGAAAGGCTGACTGGGATGGTTTTCGATGTTTTCTCGCAGATGTGCCGTGGTCGTGGATTCTAAGTCTTGGTCCTGATTTGGCGGCAGATGAGTTATCCCAATGGATTAACCTTGGTATGGAGATTTACATCCCCTCACGTACCTACCAGATCAAGGCCCATTCTCAACCTTGGTACACTCCAGCCTGTGCTGCAGCAATTGCCCATCGTAACCATTTTGTTAAGAAGTATCATCTTTTAGGAACTTTGGACAGTAAGCGTCTTTTCCATGAAGTTCGAAATCGATGTAAGAGAGTTTTAGAGGATGCTAAGAAGCAATATGCCAACTCTGTTGCTAGTTCTATTTCATCACAGCGACTTGGTTCAAGGGACATTTGACG
This sequence comes from Leptasterias polaris, assembly GCA_037783415.1. Taxonomy (NCBI): domain Eukaryota; kingdom Metazoa; phylum Echinodermata; class Asteroidea; order Forcipulatida; family Asteriidae; genus Leptasterias; species Leptasterias polaris. The sequence goes on from JAZGTN010000028.1 coordinate 4,378,079, forward strand.
AATTGCCAATAGTGTACCGAACCGCAACAAGTCCTCCATTCCTCTTCTTTTTCATAGACCCGAAGTTCTTACTTCTCCTCAAGATAAGGCAAACCTTTTTGCTGACAACTTTGCATCTAACTCCACACTCAATGATGAGGGGCATCCACTTCCTGCCTTTCCATCTCGTACAGCCACTGTTGTATCTGAACCTCTTATCACTCCAAAGAAGATTGCCCGGATTATTAATTCCTTGGATGCCTCCAAGGCTACTGGCCCTGATGGAATCCCTGTAATTGTTTTGAAAATGTGTTCCCCTGAACTTTCACCCATTCTTGCCAAGCTGTTCAATATGTGCTTGGCAGTCTCTGTGTTTCCTTCATCCTGAAAAGTGGCATCCGTTGTCCCTGTCTTTAAGGGTGCTGGTGAGCGTTCTGAAGCTACTAATTATCGTCCTATTAGTCTGCTTCCCATAATAAGTAAGACCTTTGAATGCTTCGTCAATCAACAGCTCCTTGGATACCTGGAGGACAATGACCTTCTAACTGACTGCCAGTTTGGGTTTCGCCATTTCCGCTCAACCGGTGACCTGCTTTCCCTAATTACCGATCATTTTAGTAGGGCTTTAGATCGCAGGGGTGAGGCTCGTGTTGTAGCATTGGACATTTCCAATGCCTTCGACAAAGTATGGCATACTGGCCTGCTCCACAAGCTTCAGTCATATGGTGTGTCAAGAAGAATGCTATCTATAATCTCTGCTTTCCTTTCCAATCGCAAGTTGAAGGTTGCCCTTGAGGGTCAATCTTCTCCTACCTGTTCTATCAATTCCGGTGTTCCGCAAGGCTTAGTACTTGGTCCCACTCTCTTTCTTGTTTACATTAATGATCTGCCCGATGAAGTTTTGTCTCGGCTCGCCATGTATGCTGATGATTCAACTCTCTTCTGTGTTTCCCCTAACTCTTCCAACACTTCTCGCTGTGAGGTTGGTGTCTCACTAAACACTGACTAAGAGAATGTGCTAAAGTGGGGGAATGATTGGCTAGTAACCTTCAATGCAAAGAAAACTAAACTTCTGTCCTTGTCTCGCTCAAGAGATGTTACATTTCCATCTATTCATATGGGTCCATTGACTTTGCCTGAGGTAGCAGATTTTCGCCTTCTTGGACTTGACATCTCCACCAACGCCAGTTGGGAAAGGTATATCTCAGGCATTGCAAAGAGTGCTTCCATGCGAGTTGGCTGTCTTTACCGAGCTCGGAAGTTTTTACCTCCTGATGCTACTCTCTAACTGTATAAGACAACTATACGTCCCCTATTGGAGTACTGTTGTCACATCTGGGCCGGAGCTTCTGCCTGTTATTTATCTTTACTAGATAGGGTGCAGAAGCGTATTGTTAATCTTGTTGGTGAAGTGTTGGGATCAACGTTACAACCTCTTTCCCACCGTAGGTCTGTAGCCAGCCTGTGTCTTTTCTACAGATATTTTCATGGTAAATGTGCCACCAGTGTGTCCGACCTAGTTCCTCCTGTCAGAGTGTTTGAGCGTGAAACCAGACTTTCTGCTTCTTCTCACCCATACACTCTTAATTTACTGAGATGTAGAACAAAGAGCCATTCCAACAGCTTTATTCCACGTACTGCATCTCTTTGGAACTCCTTGCCTGGTGCATGTTTCCCTCCATCCTACAATCTAGACTGTTTTAAGTGGAATATCAATTCCTACCTCCAGCTCTCCTGAGTTCTTTCCATGTTTCATAATTTTCCTCTTATAGCCCCTTACCAAGAGTGGCTTTTAGCCTTGTTTGGGGCGAACTTGCATTTAAAAAAAATAATAATAAATAAATAATAATTATTATAAATTAACAAAAGGGTCAAAAGTTGCGATATGACGTATTATTCAACAGATGCATAATAACATAAACTACTAGACCAGTAAATTTTTCTGCTGAACAATGCGTCTTTATATTACACCGTTCGGTCGTGCAAGTTGCTATGACATTACCTCATGGGTCCCGTGTTCATGACAAACAACGCGGCACGGTTCGAAGTTCCTCTAATTGTACTCTCAGCAAAGTGACGATGTCATAAAGCCACATTCTTGGTCCTATTTTATCGTTTGAACTAATAACAATTTCACTGCAACAAATACAACATATTTGTCTTGACTAAAGTCCGTATTTAATTTTACGGTTGATATTAATATAAATAGTTGTTTGTCTTTTAAGTTAGATGACATCATTGCTACGAATTATTAGTTTTAGATGAATGTTTTTTCTAACTCTTCCGTCATGAAGTAAATCTCATATTGTTTTAAATAATGTTGTAACCCGTCCTATAAGGGTTACTGGGTATTGGGAATTAAACAGACCATCAAATCATTTATTATTTCATACCGGTGTAACCGTTTGACGTCGCGTCGAAAACAAAAACATAAATTTACACGAAAGTCGGTTCTGATTGATTCAAGATTTGTTCGCCTTGAACTAAGAGCTGCAATGTCAGAAATTTTAATTGTGCCCTTTAAGCATTCTGCTCTAATATTTTTCCTTGCATAATTCACTCGGTGAATAATTAAATAACTGATGCACGAATTCTTTGGAGAACTTGAGATTGTGTACTTCTGTGTTCAAAGAGAGGAAAGTAAAGTGTTTGTTCAAGTATGTGAGCATTTGAAAATGGTATACACTCTGCCCTGTATCGGGAATGGTAAACTCCAGGACTAAAGTTGCATGCTTACCTTATGTCATTCATAGCCAATGGGGCGAGTGACATGATGAAGTCTTTAGCACCATTTAGAACTCAATTTCTTTTTAACGTCTCGACCAGGTCAACTTCCACTTGACCGCATCAAGATATTTACTGAAATCGTTCTTTCTATCCCAGTACAAAATGTATTGCTTTTTATATTTTTAAATGAGCGGTAGGCCCTACTTTAGTTATACACATATGAATAGTGCATACATTCAATCTACACACTCAAACAAAGGCATAGAATTTAGAATCATTCTTCAGTAATGGCTGTCTTGACACTAGTTAACAGAGTAAATTAAAACTGATTGAGACTTTGGGGGCAACTTACTGTATCTCTCTTTCCCACCATGCCTTCGATCAGTAGCGCTTACTTCACTCCTTTTAGGGAATAATTAATACCGAATCAAACAAAGACTTTCCGTCAAAGTTGTGAATTTAGGGTGGACGTTGGTTACACCGCAACAGTAAGTGATATGCATAATTGCAAATGTTTTCTAATTTATTTAAGATTTTGGGTTTATGACAGAAACGACCGATCGGATCTTCACACGAGTAACGCCTCATTATGGTTATTGTTCACATTAGACTCCACCGCGTACTGATTTTGTTTCGGCCATCGGTATATCTCCAGAAAGACGTACATCTTATAACATTCATTCAACTTGGACTTATAAACAATACACTTTTTTTATCTTTTTTTGCAAAAACATAAAATATGTTTGGTTTATGTATATTTTCTCCAAACAAATGGGTTAATTGTGGTAACATTTACATCATTTTGTTTGTCGGTGAGTGTGGCAGACCGACGTCCAGCAGGGAGGATCCCGTGGTAAGATCTAGGTCCGTTCAAGTTCTAACTTTTGTTTTATCATGCTTCCATAGGTGATCAGACTATGAAAGATTTTTCTTCCCGATTGGGAAGTGCACCGGCCGGTGTCTGTCTATTCGGTATTCCATTTATGCATTTTTGAGCCACTATATATCACGAACACAAAGTTTTTATTCCACATTTTGCAAGTACGTACATCAATGGAAAGCCGTCAGGCGCCCAATCTATGTCATACCGCAAAGATTAATGTGTTTGGTAGGGTGACATCTGTTATGTGTTGATTTGGAGTCATGGTTATTTGAATGTTTCATGCTTAAATTAACACCTATTGTGTCCAACTTTACAATTACAGAGACAAACAGATCACAGATTTGAAAAGTTACTATCTAAATCCATTTACTTCCCATTCTTAAACAAGTGAACGTAGCCTAAAGTGAGGAATGTTTGATGAAAAAAACCTTGATTTACTGCAAGTCCCATTTTATAATTTAACAAAGTGTCACAGGTCGATATTGTGACGTATTAGTCAATAAATGCATACTAATATAAACTACTTGACCAGTATTATCTTCCTGCTGAACAATGTGTATTTATAGTACAACGTTCGGTCGTGCAGGTTGCTATGACATTACCTCATGGGTCCCCAGTGTTCGTGTACATAGTACGACCTCATACATGCATTTCATAACAAACGGTTTCAAACGCTTTTCATAGACCAACTCGCCCGATCCAAGGCAACGTTTCCCTTTGACTTTTGTCATTAAATAATTCGATAATATTTCCAATTGCATCTACTGGAAGTTTGAATAACTTAAAATGATGTCCAGGCGTTAAAGGCGCTAGTTCCGATACTTGGCTACTTATATACACGAACATTTGAAAAAAACTTGTATGAGCCCTTTTTTATAGATTCGAAAAAGTTATAAGCTTTCATTGCACAAACAAATTCGACAATGAAAAGTAGTCGTTAAATAAAAACTCAACATTAATTACGGGATCTCGACATGACACTCCACCATGTTACATGTATTTTATGCAATTTTCCGGAAAATTGTGTATGTTCTTCCTATAATGTTCTTCGTTTTGAAACAGCATCATCGGTCAAAATTGGCTCGTTATAAAACCCTTCAAAGGGCCTTTGTCAGCACATGCTGATTCAATTTAATGTTTCCATTGTATTAACCACATTGTAAACACTGGTCAGCTCATGTCAGCAGGACAAATCTCTGCCAGTACCCTGTGTATACGAGATCGGTACGTCAATCGGTCGTCAATGTGTTGTGTTGATTTGAAATCATGGTTATGTGAATGTTTCACGCTTATAAATTAACACGTTTTGTGTCAAATAACAGAGACAAACAGATTACAGAGACAAACAGATTACAGGATAGAAAAGTATCATATTTTAATATAAGGGTTTAAAGTCGAGACTGTGACGTATTAGCCAACAGATGCATAATATTAATCAGATAAACTACCGAAGTGTTTCTCCTGTTACACACCATTCGGTCGCGCAAGTTGCTGTGAAAATGATTGTTATCTCGTATGTTTCATATTGAACTACTTATAACAGCTTAACCACAACAATTACAATATTTTCTCTTGACTAAAGTTTCGTTTTTAAAATTACGATTGATATTATTATTTGTATGTCCGCTATTAGTTAAAGGAAATCAATGCTCCGATTAATTAGTTTAAAGTGGATGCTTTTTGTTCACTCTTCCGTCATGAAGTAAACCTCATTGTATTATTTTAATATTTTGGTAACCCTTCCTCGGGGTAATGGGGTATGTTCCTTTTGGAACAAAACAAAAAATCCAATCGATTATTTCTCTTTCATATACCGGTGAAAGGTTTGACCTCGTGCCGAAAACAAATACAAAGTGTTACCTGAAAGTCGGTTCTGATTGATACCAGATTTGTTCAACTCTTATCAAATGTTGCCTTGTTGGAAATCTCAATTGTGTCCTTAGTATTTAGCGATAATAATATTTCCCTTGCATGTATACTCGGAGGTTTAAAAACTTTAAATTGTGCAGGAATTATTTACGTCTTCAAAAGAGGAAAATAGTGTGTTATAGTATGTGGGAGGGGGATACCCTCTGCCCCATATCAGGCACGGTAAAGCTCCATGACTATAGAGCTTCATGTTTACCTTATGTCATTCAGAACCAACGGGGGTTTTGACATGACGAAGTTTAGCACCATTTAGAACTCCATTTATTATTCTACTTACGTCATGACCATGGTAGAAATCCACTTAACCGCATCGAGATATATTTACTCCAATCGTTCTTTCAATTACCGCAAAAAATATACTGCTTTTGGGTGGGTGTTTTGGGTTTTTGTTTTTTTCCGGTACTGTAATTATTCCCACGAAATCTATACACATTCTAAATATACGTATGTTAATGCTGCATACTCAAACAAAGGCAGAGTGAAAAACATTATAATTCTGTTTCCTTTGCAAACAATTTAGAATCAGACTTCACTAATGGCTTTATTTACAAGCATGGACAAAATTAGTGTGTATGCTATTTAATAGAGTAAATTTAAATTCATTCCAACTGATTGAAACTCGAGGGACAGACTGTATCTCTCTTTACCACCATGCCTTCGATCAGTAGCGCTTACTTCACTCATTTGAGAGATTATTTAAAACCGAATCAAACGTAAAGTTTCAAAAATCTACGTCAAGGTTGTGAATTTAGGGTGGACGTTGGTTACACCGGGATAGCCTAGTATATAAGTGTTATGCATAATTGCAATTGGGTTTTTTGTTTATTTTTTATTTGGGTTTTTTGTGACAGAAATCACCGATCGGATCTCCACACGAGTAAAAAGCTTCATTATGGTTTTGTTCACATTAGACTCCACCGCGTACTGATTTTATTTCGGCCATCGGTATATCTCCAGAAAGACATACTTCTTATAACATTAATTCAACTTGGACTTATACACATTATTTTAAAAATTTGCGAAAACATAAAATATGTTTGGTTTGTAATATATTCACCAAACAAATGGATTGATTGTGGTACAGTCACAAAATTAGTCTTTTCGGCGAGTGTGACTGACCGACGGCCAGCACGAAGAATGCCGTGATTAGCTCTGGGTGCGTTCAAGTTCTAACGTTTGTTTTTCATACTTCCATAGACTATGGAAGATTTTTCTTCCCTAATGGGAAGTGCACCGGCCGGTGTCTTATCCGATTTTTGTTTTTGATTTTTTTTTTTTTTTTTCGTCAGGTTATGATTGATACCAGTTTTGTATGTCTCATACTAAGAGATCCCTTTTTCAGAAATCTTAAATTTTGTCATTGAATATAAATTTTGTTAATATTTACCATTGCATCTACTCGGAGTTTGATTAATTTAGTAAAATGATGTCCGGTGTTAAAGGCGCTAGGTCCGATATTTGGCTACTTTTACACGAACATTTGAATACAAATTTTAATTAGCCTTTTTTTTTAGATTCAAAGAAGTTATAAGCTTTCATTGCACAATTTCGCCTATGAGAAGTGGTCGTTAAGTACAAACTAAACATTAATTATGGGATGCCGACATGACATTCCAACAGGTTACATGTATTTTGTGCATTTTCCGTGGCTGTAATATTTGGCGAAAATTTCTATATGTTCTTCGTTTTGAAACAGCATCATCGGTCAAAATTGGTTCGTTTAAAACCCTGCAAAGAGTTACTTTTTCAGCACATGCTGGTATAATTTAATATTTCAATTTTTTAACCACATCGAAACACAGGGCCCAATTTCATAGAGCTGCTTAAGCACAAAAAGTAGCTAAGCACAACAAAATTTCACTTACCAGAATAAGGTTACCAGCCAAACTACCATGTCACATGTACAATTTGTGACTGGTATCCTTCTCATTTCTGCTTAGCAGACAATTGTTAAGCAATATTTTCTGCTTAAGCAGCTCTATGAAATTGGGCCCCGGTCAGCTCATGTGCCATGACAACCTAAGCTAGACCACGCCACACCTCCAAGAGTAGGTGTCAATCAACATGGGACAGTTGTGCGGTTAGAAGGGGCGGGACAAATCTCTACCAGCATCCTGTGTGTACCAAATCGGTACGTCAATCGATCGACAATGAAACCAAATTAATTATAAAACCAAATTAATTATAAAACCTAATTATTTCTGACCCGTCCGCATGTTCTCGGTCTAGCCTGTGACAGGCCAGACCGAGAACACCAATAGTGCAGTGTAAAAAATAAAAACTAGCGTATGGTTTCTCCGTTGAGTCGTAAGGCATTAGCCAAGTGAAGACAAGTCAGACAAGTGAACTTATCCCAATGTGAGGAATGTTTGATGCAAAAAACCTTGCTTTACTGCAAGTCCCAAATTATATTTTAACAAAAAGGGTCAACATTCAAGATTTTAACGTATAATTAATAACAAATAATTAATAAGATAAACTACCGGAGGGTGTTTTTTTTGTTGATTAATGTGTTTTTATGATACACCGTTCGGTTGTACATGTTGCTGTAACAATGAGCGATATCTCAAGGGTGTGTGGCCCCTATATGTAGCCCCGACCCAAATGTATAGCCACATTGTAAAAGTAGCTCAAAACTTTTACCTAAATGTGTAGACTGCGCTTTTAAGGTTTTAGCAAGTAGGGAGTTAGGCTTCCCATTGTCAAACATCATTTAACGGCAGTCGTGTGCTCACTCCGCTACCTCCATTATTCATCTGTGGAACTACGGTAATCTCTATAATTATGACTTGATGACTACGATTTACGAACTAATTAGGCTTTAAGTATTTTCCTTCAAGGTTGACATTTCAATAATTTTTTCGGGGTAAGCACGTACTACACCGAATTATTTCTTTTTGTCATGTTTAAAAGCCTAGACCTCACTCACTGGTACCATTTTTATACTTAATTTTGTCTTTATGGTGATTAATTTTTCCATGTATCATATTGTTGGCAATGAACCTGCCCTCTACAGAACTATTCCGTCTTAAGGGGAAGACTAGTTCGGTGTTTACAATGATTATCCCAAAAACTGATTGAAATGTACTCATCCATTCCTTTTAAAGGAACCGTTCCTTTTAAGAACCATTCGGTTGTTTTAGTCCTAGGCCTATCTAATTGTAGATATAAATACAATAAATCTAACCTGTTAAAAAAAATGTTTTGAAAGGTGGTCGCGTTTTTGAGATATCGCCGAAAAATCCGGAGCAAACATGCCCTCATAGGAAGAATAATCCTTAATAGGAATACTCAATCTGAGAAACGTATCTGACGTTTCTCATATTTCAAGTTTGGGGTATAAAAACTAATATCTGTTTACATAACCACATTGGCATCGAAGTGAAATGTTTCTCAAAATGCTTTCGAAAGCTGCTTTACTTCTTATCAATAGGTTTTTCTTGCCATTATTTTTAGAGTGATTACCAAACGTTTACTTTCCCATTAAAGAAATTTACTTTAAGCCTAAATACGCAAATCGTAAGTAACAAAGTAATAATTAAACAGATTACCATGATTTCAGAGAGACGAATAAAGGAGGTGGGTAACAAGCACACTGCCTACTTGTGTGCTCATGTTTGTGACTATAACTAAAGAATTAGCTTTGTGACAGCCCTTTTCCCCCCAAAAAACTCCATTCTATCTTTAAAACAATTTAAATGAAAATTTCAAAATATTGCTATAATGCTACATTCAAAGCACAGCTATACATGCATTTAGGTGCAAGTTTTTGGGCTACATATAGGTCTGGGCTACATCTAGGTACAAGTTTGGGGCTGCGTTTGGGTCGGAGCTACCTTTAGGTGTTTTTAGGTATTTCACGAAAAAACTGCCAATGAAAAGTGGTCGTTAAATATTTTTAAAAAACTAACAACTAAATATTGAGATCCGAGCAATACAACCCGGCATTTTTCATGTCTTTTGTGCACCTTCTGTGACTATAATAATGTGATGCACCTTCTGTGACTATAATAATATGAAAAATCATGTTCTTCGTTTTGAAACAGCATTATCTGTAAAAATTCGTTCTCTAAAAATTCTTTTAAAATTTCGGGCCATGCAATTTGAACTGTTTACCTATCAATATGTTCAGGTAGGCCCCTTACACTCTAAAATCTTGCTGGCAGAATTGACCCGTAACTCGGTCCCGTCGGGCCTGACCCATTTCTGAGTCAGTATAAGCCGGAATCTGTGTCAAAATTACCTCGTAAATTGTAAAACTGACGCAGAATCTGATTTTGAAATTTAATTTTCAGGTCAGCTTGAAAAGCCCAGGGCCCCTTGGACCCGTAATTTGGGTCAGTTCTGAGAGGGAAGTTTTAAGAGAGTATACCCAGCCTATAGTATCGTAACTTTTGACTGGAATCGCTTTACATCTCTCCGCCTTTTGCCTTTCAGAAAAGCTCCGAGTAAAGATTTTATTTTGCTACGAAGTGTTTGTCCTGGGCCACCTTCTTTAAGGTCATCCGGGTTTGACCTGAGACCACGCCCATAAACTGTCGGAGAACTTTAATCTCTGATATTATATTTTATTAGAGAATCGGGACTCCAGGACTCACCAAAGGCATTCTCTATTTGTTTACTTATTGTCATAAGAAATGGTCAAAGTATAACTTATTCTATTAACTGTTTAATTATTATTATATTTTTTTATTTTATTTACCTCATTATATTATATATATATATAATTAGTAGGGGAGATGGCCTTAGCTTTCGATCCAAACCGGACCTTCGTCAGAGGCAACTCTATTCTTTGTTTTCTCTTTTTTTTTGGGGGGGGGGAGGGAGGGGGAATAGTGGCAGAGTTTACGAACTTTAAAACCTTTTCCTGCCTGTTTTTGCTTTCCCTGCTCCCCTTTTGAGATGTTCCCATCCCACTGTGTTCCAATTCAGGCATCATCACAAAACAGTCGTCGACATAGTAACGTCCATTTTGATTGATAGACCTTCTCTTGAAATAGAAATTACTAATTGAGGAGACCGTCGATTTACACTCAACTCGATTAACATTCCCCAGAGGTAACTCTATGGGAATGTTAGCTGGCAATAGGTTGGCAACATGCGGTGTCCTTATGTGATTAAAAGAACTCTTTGACCTTTTAACATTAAACCCCCAAAAGTCTAATTTCGCTCAAGGGGAAACAATTCCCGCGTTTATAAGTTGATTGGTTTAGGAATAGATTGACACGTGTCCTTGAATCGTATTACGCAAATTAAGCTTGCTTGTACGTTTGGGTGTCGAACTTTCTTGAATTACAAGCTGTTTGAATTGGTCGTTTACCTGTTTAGATTTTACGACAGTTTCCATTCAGCGCTTGAGGAAATTTTCCCATTACGTAATACAATCTTTGAAAGCACTGCCTCTTCAATTAGGCCCTATATTAAATGTGATTTTATTTTTAGAATAGATTTTTTTTAAATAGACAAGCAGTACACTTAGATTGATTATCGAAGTAATAATTATGAACAAGAACATAGGGACAAATTGTTTGACCAAAATTACTAACTGACTATTACGTAACATTTCTATACGTGTTTTCACGTATTACATTCGCTGAGGTTCGTTCGATAATTACGTATAATGCGTAAAACGTTTGGTTAATTGATGAACCATTTTCTAAAGGACTCGGATCGGTGTAAAAGTAAAATCATATAATATGTAATCTGCATTCGTTAAAACATTTAGTTTTATTCCTGCAAAACAATTAACCCAATTATGATCTTTTTCAAAGAGAAAAAGTCTTCTAGGGTCGAAACTCGAAGCAATTAGTGTTTGCATTTATACAAAGGTCATCTTGCTTGTCAATTACTAACAATTCATTATAATTGGGATGTTTTTGTGTGTGCTCGTCTTTTTGGGGGGGGGGGGGTTCGGGGGGGGGTTCAAGTTTATTCCTGCTAGGTTTTAACTGCAATTGATTTTCCCCCAATATTTGTTTAATGTAGTACAGGTGGTATTTCCAATGTAGATTGATCATCAAAATGTTACTTGGAATTCAAGGGTATGTATGTGAGCGCTACACAAACTTGTTCCCACTACCGGGACAATTTTGTCATTGAGGGCATAAATTGATAACAATTAACTCACCGAGGAAATGTGTTAATATATTTGTCCCGTTAATTAGTTCCTTAATTGTTCCATTAGTGAATTGTGATTTTGAATAGTCTTCATAACTTCCCTTGATTGTATAAAAATAGGTCCACGCGTTTGAAACATAATAAGGCCAAGTTTTTCCATTAGCTTTTTTTTTTTTTTTTTCTCTCTCTCTCTCTCTTTTTTTCTTCTGCATATTCACAGAGACAAGGCACCATTGGTGGTTACAAGAAAAGAAAAAAATTTAATAAGAAAATAACTCAGGGGAGCTGTAAGAATTGATGTTCCTCTAAAAAGGTTTCTCAAAAGGCTGTTGTGTGTGAGTGTGTTGACAGAATAGAGTCGCTGTAAACCTCACTGGGTTTTTGGTTTTTTACAGAACAGTTGAGCGTCACATTTTCACTTGAGAAAAACACGTGGATGTGAGAAAATATAGCTGCGAAACATAATGTAAGCTAAGTGGAGAGCCTACGCAAAACCCAGACCACAAAAGGCATGCAAACAATTCAGACGTGTTGCCCGTTCTGATTTTTCAATCAAGTCCCTTCAATGTACGTATTTCTTTTCTTTCTTCTTGGGATGATTTATACAAAAATCCTAAAAACTAAGGACTTTAGGGGTAGTTCAACAACATTTTCTCGGGCCTAGCATGGGATCCCAATTCGTTGCTTTGTATTCATCCGCACGCACTTTTCGTTGTACTGCACACGTACACAGTTTTCCCTTTGAAAGAAGCTTTCGAACACGGATGATTTATTCCGCGGGTGCGCCCGTAGAGTTTGCACAAAAGTACCTCCAAGGTACTACTACTAACTACTGTACAAGTTGCAGCGATCTAAATTGCATGGCATATTGAACTGTACACGCTTCGATCTCTTGAACATCGAGTCATCACTGGCATACGTATTTGGAGTTCGGCATTGTATCCTAATCGTAAGGCCATGTACTTTCCGAAAAGACCTAGTTTGTAATGGGTAACCATCTTGTATTACTGCCATTAAAATCAACAGCTATCATTACGAGGCTGGAAGGGCAAATAGTCTGTTTCATGTTTGTGTATTTATTTCAATCAGCATGCAGGAACACAGGGGACTTGACAATGGTGGTCCCAGCATGATAAAGATCTGTAAGTGGCTGTGGCTTGATTGCCACATGAAGAAAGCTTTTTAGCGTAATCCATAGATACCGTAGCCGTAGCCGTAGCCATAATTCGAACACGACTTCACCTCAAAAGTCTTGTTGAAATTTCTTCTGGTCGACTTTACTGAGGAATATATGAATGCATATTGTGCTGCAACTCGAATTGTTCTCGTTTTTCTTCTTTTGTATTTCTTTTCTGAAAGAATACCTTTCGAAAATCCAATTTTAAATAAAAGCAATTTTAATGGAACTTGCAGAATATTTGACATAACTTATTTGTTTATTATTTTGTATAATACATCGAACAGCATAAGCGCTAACAATAAATTTATTATGAGCTACTTAGACGCAATAATTATAATCTTCTGATTGTCATATCTGTCTCTTTGTTTTTTGTTTTGTTTTTAATTAAAAATGTTTCTTTCTATATATCGAATAGAGAACAATATGTTCAGATTTAGATGTGGTAGGAGAGCCCCTGAATGGGAAAAACTCAGTCGCAATCGTGTGCATGGGTTGAAAACCCAGTTTACATTCAAGGTTCCAGTCTTGGTTAGGATTCGAGCATGGGTCCACAGAGGAGAACGGCATGGGGAAGAAACCACTCGGCCTCTCAAATAGAGTATATTGATTTGTTCGATTGTTCGTGCTAGTCTTGCTCTTCTTGTCTAGCCCTGTGGAAACAGCATTGCCCGCTCTAACGGGTCTAAATATTAAATTCGCACTAAGTTTTGACATATTATTGGATATTTGACATTTAAAAAAACCAATGTAGTAAGTTCAGGAAAATATAAATCTTTGATGTTTTGTTTTAATACCGAGATACCAGTACTCTCACATATCGCTCATGCAATGAAGGTAAAATGATGCTCATTATGAACTAGACAGTTCATCATTCTCCGAATCAATGACGTCGATATTCCTCAGGCTGCGACTTCCTCAAGCTTAGACTTGAACCTGTGGTTGTTTAGCATTTATCGATACTCTCCCGGGACCAGAACCCCGGGGCATTCTGAGCGAGAACCGGGAAGTCACAGCAACGGAGCTAGCCCCGGCTCGTCTCGACCAATACAAGTCACTAAATCCTCCCGATGAAAGTACTATTAGCCTTCTCTCTAAGGCACCAGTATAGAAATATTGACTGCTATGAGGGGCACAGTTAAAATTATAGGCCCTCGGTGATGTCAAAACCATGACTATGCCCGAAGCGAACGAAGCGAAGCTGAGGGCATAGTCATGGTTTTGACATCACCGAGGGCCTACAATTTTAACTGTGCCCCGAATATTAAGCAGTCAATATTTCTTTAATATACCGAAGAAAGGACATCAGTTCGCGCCGTGACACGAACGTATACAACGCGTACAGAAGTACACAAGCGACCTATGAAATACAGCAGTGTGTTGCGACTGGCGGGCACAGTCGATTGCTGTGCCCCGGGCACAGTTAATTATGACGTCATCTTGATAGAAAAAGGGGGCCCAGCTATTTCAATGACTCCACTTTTAACCAATCAGATTAGAGGATTCTATATATGAGGTATATAATGTTTAATAGTACTTCGTGGAATGAATGATTACCGCTGTAACATTTAGAAAAATATTCTGAGAAAGGTCTTGTACCAAAGACTAAGAGGATTTAAGTTCCTTTTTTCAACCGCGTTTTGTTTTGTCACTCTTTGCTTCTCGTCTTCCCCATACTCCGTATTAAATATCGGGACCTACATTGTTAATACAGCTTTATGCAGATGCCTTACTTAAAATGCATCATGAGACAATTTCCGATAGGTTAAACCGGATGGAATTGAATAAAAATGCAAAAGCCATCTTCGAAATAACACACTTCCAAAGGACTGAAATCTATTCCCGGTTACCACCTGCGTCTCGCGACCTCATGAAACAAGATTAGAAGAACAGGAGAAGATTTCTAACGCAATAACGCCATGGTCACACCTGATGATGTAGAAGTGCCATTATCACTCCAAAATCGATGTCGAAATGCTGTGCCGGGTTCCATTTTCCACTTGTCATTGAAATCAGAAGTACAAAAAAAAATCCAGGGTTGCTAGTATTAGGTGTCAACCATGTGACTGATCATTTGGACCGTTGTATTTGATTAGCTGCAGAGTACCAAGCACTCGTTCTGACAGCAATATGTTTTCGCAGGTACCGAGACAAACAGTCATGTTGATCCCCTTGGTCACCTTGTCATATTTGACTGTATTAACTTAACAAAATGTGGTGGCACTTTGGTAAAAGGACTGCTTTAACATCCTTCAAAAGTTACAAGTGATAGACCTATTTGAATTGAACCCTTTGAAGACAGTATGACTCGATCGTTAGACGTATTCATCGTATTTACTTATTCTACGTATTTACTTATCCTACGTATTTACGTATTTACGTATTCTACGTATTTACGTATTTTACTTATCCCAGGTGTTCAAAAAATAGAGGAAAAACGTTGGACATTGATATGAATTACTCTTTGTAATTTTTGTCCACATAAATACTATAACTTAAAATATAGTTGGCATAGCATCTCACAACTTATTTCAAAAATGGCGAACATACCAGTTGCAGCCGTTTTTACCAAGTATTACCACACCATACCTTATCTTGATTCAAATAGAGTAAGCATCGGTAGCAGTTGTACCAATAATGTAACTTAATTGCACGCCAGTGCAGCCGTGCAAATACAAATGCAAAACTAAACAACATTACTAGCTGAAGTTATAGGTTTTTCCCGGCTCTTCTTCGCAACAGATATGTCTTGAAGATCACGTACTATGGTGTCATATAAAACCCTCAGTCCACGGCATTTGACGGAATGAAAGACGACAGGTCTCGTCTTATCCGTGAGCTACAACTCGAAAGAGACAAGCTCCCCGTGTAATGACCAGATACATACAGTATCCATAACAGCGGTAGGAGCGTGAGACGGACTGGTCAGTGCCTTGGGCAAGTCAGTCCACCCTCTCCGTATAAAAATGGTGTTTAATAACAACATGATAGCCGGAGAAACTACTCGATTGTGTTCTGTTTCATCCCGTTTCATTGATGGGAAGTAGGGCAGGGTATTGAACGCAGTTTAAGCGCTTTAATGTAAAGTTGAATGCTTAAAAATGATTATTATGATCTTTCCTATAATCACTTCAAAATACCTTCAGGCAAATACCTCTATAGCCTTAATCCCACATAGAAAATGCTAATATATTTTTACCATTGTGGCGAAGAGTTCATTCTTCCATTCAACTCCCCAACTAGTGAGGACTGCAACATGAATTGCCCTATACACAAAATAATCGATCTGACAAAATGGCCGCTGACTATAACGAGATCTATGCTGAATTCAACAATATGCGTTTTTGATGACGAGGGAATAAATCCTGCGGGTCGTACATGAATAGACTGTGCAAGTCTTGGCGGTATTCGTATGGACCATGTTACCTTTGTTTACAGAGAGGTGACCTTGTACATTGTAATGCATTTCCTGACGGGCAAAATACTACACAGGCTATACGGAATAATTACATTTTGTGTCATAATTTTCCCATAAATTCCAAATTTACAAAAGCAACAGCTGTACAGCTTTTGAGATGTCCCCCCTTTCTTCATATCAAAAGTTGAGAAAAATCAGACAGTACAATCTCCAAAAACATAAGATTTGTTGTATTTTTCCATTGAGCTGTGTACAAAATGTGCCTGCAGGAAGTCCAGGCTCTGTGGCTATTTTGTAAACATGTGATGTCACAGGTCACATGGACTATATGAGACCCGTTAAAGCGCACTGGTTAGTTTCTTCACGCATTAAGGTAAAGTGATGTTGTGGCGTGTCGTGGCCGAGCGGTTAAGATCACCGGACTTAAGCTCTGGTGTTTCTGATCAGCAGAGTGTGGGGGTTTGAGTCCCGGTCATGACACTTGTATCCTTAAGCAAGATACTTTACCATAATTGCTTTGTCCTTCGGATGGTACATTAAGCCGTAGGTCCTGTGTACTAGGATTGGTTGTGCATGTAAAAGAATCCAGAACACTTATCGTGGTGGAGCACGGTGTTTCTGGTTCACATAGCAAGCACCCTTGTTTACAGGTTTCCTCAGGCTTGGGCGAGCTTCAGTGATTTAGTTCACTAATGAGGCATCCTTGGTTTCATTGTCAGAAAAATATAATACTAATATAATAATAATAATAGTACGTGGGACCGAAGTTGTCCCTAAAAATGTTAAAATACGAGCGTGACTTGCACGGTCCAAAGTGTAACTGATGCGATCACTGTACAAGTTTAGTTTTTACCCAAATATCCAAAATATGGACTTCAATCATGTATTCATTAATCAATCAAAAACAATTGAGAGGTAACTGTTGTAGAAATAATGAATATTTATGAGTGCAATGGAAGCCGATTTGAACAGAACATTCTGTCTTTCAACGAATGAAAATAATCTCTTCATTGCACGAATGCAAAACATTCATTGTTTTGTTACGTCGTCACCATTTTCATGAAGAGGCACCTGCAGCCAAACGTTCATGTTCATTCCCAAGATTTATACACGATAAGATTTGTGTTCTTAAGCATTTGCACTTTTATGGTCCTTTATAGAAAGGAACAAAAGTTGATTTTGGTTTTCAGCCTTCACCTATAAAAGCGTGAGCACTGCGTATACCCTCGAGGGATTCGAGCCTACGACCTTCGCTTTCAATGACACATCAGCGTACATGTACGTGTCACACTCTAAAACTTCCGGGTCAGAGTTGACCCTGATCTGACCTAGTTTCCGGGTCAGGCTGACCCCGAAACTGTTTCGAAATTTGATTATTACTCGGATTCTACGTCATTTTGACACAGATTCCGGGTCATAGTGACCTAGAAATTGGCCAGGCTCAACGGGACCTGAATCCGGGTCAATTCTAACCGGAAGTTTGTAGAGTGTAGGGTAAAACAAACAATTAATATTCGTTATAATATTTAAAAAAAATCTTTTTACAATTGCTTGCTAGACCACAAGGAGTGCATGCAAGAGTTTACACAGTAGTACAAACTCATAGAGTAGATGTCAAAACACAAATGTACATTTTGATGATTTTTTCCCTCCAAATGACACAGACCTACTTATGTTATGCATCGTCACCGTTTTCATGAAGAGGCACTTCAAACATTTTTTGATTTTTTTTTTTTTTTTTTACTCATTTCGGATGTTATCTTTGACATCATAAGTTTTCACGAACAGCCACATTTCGATTTTCCATTTTTTACATTGAAGAAGTATATGCAGTGGCACGGGGCCAAAACCATATACTCTGCGTGAGTTAATATCACGTATAGAGGTACCTTCGTTTACGAATTGATTTGTACACGACACGCTGCACACAGACCTCGTTCGTGCAGTTTTCACGAAGAGGCACTTGTAATAAACAGTTAATTTTGTTTAATTTTTTTTTCTCTTGAGTGGAGTTATACGGCTCCTTTTATTTTACACTCCAAAAATATCACATCCACCACAAACAAACCACGAAAGCTTATTTACTAATTAAAGGAACAAAGTAATTAATATATACAATATATACAAAGTAGGTTGCCTAGAGTAATATACAACTGCTATATACAATTAGAGAGGAGTCATTAAATAAGTGTATTAATAGTACACGAACAACAGTTAATTACTCATTAACTAAACTTACTATGATGAAAATAATAACAGATTTGCATGATTTAAGATCTCCACTTTTATTGTAAGTAAAATGTCTAAGTTTAATTAGTAAGCAGTCTCCGAAATATTGAATTTAAAAATACTTTAACTTCAAACGAGGTTTTCTCGGAGCTGCATTATTTCACGAAAATGACGGATTAATGAGGAATATATGACGTCCAAAACCCACCGCAGAAAAATGTATGCCGCCACGGAATGTGAATCTTGTGAAATTAGTTCCTTTAGCAGGTAAGATTTGACTTATGAAGCTTTGAAATTTTTCCGGCCCAGAAATAGTACCTGATATCCAGGACGTCACTGTAGTTTATTACGAATATGAAAGGCTTGATAAGCTTACATGTACTTTATCTATCCATGACCACAGTGACGTCATTTGAGTAGGGCGCCCTCGGTTAGAGGTCAAACGAAGGTTGCTCATTGGCCCATCCTGTGCGCCGCGCGTACACACTGCGTGCTGCGTTTTTCGATTGTTTCATCATCGCTTTACCTGTAAGTCGGTGGCCTGTATGTCTTTGCAGAAGGTCCATGAATATAAAATAAAATAAAACTAGTCAAAAGTTGAAAACTAATAATGGGGGAGGGTTACATTTTGGTACCCTTTGCTACATTCCAACTGTTGGAATTTGGGTTGACCATAACGGACAGACAAAAATGATCCAGATTGTCTGCACAATATAAAGAGAAGAGGTGATCAGAATGGAAAAAAAACATAGGGCGTAAATGCGACAAGTAAAACAAGTCTCTGGAATGAAAATGAGGAAACCGACTGTTTTATCAAGATCGACTTGATGTTTACATGCAATGCAAATAAAGCAACTAATGGAACGGTTAACTATGGTATCTCTTGTTATAGTGCCTCGGGCTGAATATGTCTTTAAAAAACATCGGCGCTTTTGTCAAACAGCTATTACAGATCACGTGACCTCTCTTCAAATTCTCTTGACTTTGGAGGATCCGGTTTGCCGACTTTTTTCCTTGACCTACTTGCATTAATCAGCTCGTCTAAAACATTTGTTTGATTTTGACAATATTAGTACTGTGTGTGTACCTTTAAAATAAAGCAATGTGTGAAAAATGTATGACTCATTACATCAACCCCCCAAAATCACTTTCAGTATAAGTAGGTCTATGTCTTTCACTTCTTGCAAAGACTAAATACAAAAATATATATTTAATATATTAAAATTAAAATAATAATAACAATAATTTAAAAAAATTACACACAAAAAAACATTTGCAACTTTAAATAATTCGGAAATACATTGTTACGTGCGCGTAAAAATTTTACCAGTTTACATGCTGGTCTAGATAATGACAAAATTGTAATTTCTAAGACAGCATGCACCCTTTTTACGGCTAATGCGCGTAAAGTATATTACAAAAGTGGTTCATAAACATTTCTTGTCTGTTACTCATCTACCTATAGAGGGCTAAACCAATGTCAAGACAGTGACATCTAAAAACCTTAAACAGCTTTTCTCTCTTTTTCTGAAACAATATTAATGCCTTTAAAAGCTTTAGATTCAACGAGGTGTCTGAATTTCTTACAATGTGAACCATCGTTACGGTCGGGTTGTTTTGTTCAAGGCCAACTTGTGTTTTACCACCGAGCTTAAATGGTTTAATCGAATTGTTAAAATCAAATAAATAGTTGGGTGTTGTTTTTTCAACACCCAACATAAAAGCAAATAATATTTACATAATGGACAGAGAATTCAGGGCAGCGATAAACAGACGACAGACAAAACCTTTCAGCTGTTCCTTCCAGGCCAGCCAGCAGCAGGCAATGATCATGTAAATTCAACTGTTGGTCGCTACAGTCTTTTTGTGTGGTCATTTTGGGAAACAGACGACAGACAAAACCTTTCAGCTGTTCCTTCCAGGCCAGCCAGCAGCAGGCATTGGTCATGTAAATTCAACTGATGGTCGCTACAGCCTTTTTGTGTGGTCATTTTGGTCAAATCAGATCATGTCATTGCATCGCCAGTAGGGCCTACACCCTCGTCATCTTTCCTTTCTCACCTCCTTGCTTCAAATTGTCTACCGATTTCGCCGCCGGTGTGATATTATTTGGACCAATTTGACCTACTATCCAACTGACACAAATTGCAAACTGCCTCCGACCAAATTGCATCCTGTGAAACTATATGAATTGGAAATTATGTTCCATTGTCGCTCCATATATTCTGGATGCTAACAGGCTAAATTTCATTATTTCTGTACACATTCTACGAGGCGTTGAAGCCAATATCAAATAGATTGCATAACGTTCTTTTCTCCTGAAGTGTAGACATAGACCGGGTCCATATAGATATTGCGCCGTAACTTGGTAAAAACGTACCGAAAAATGGCGTCGTACGTGCGGAATATAAAAGAGGCAATGTTTTACCAATCGATATTTCTTGACACTTTTGTTTCTCCATCGGTGTCACCGGAGACGAGCTACGTTAGTCCCATGGATTGATCGAACTAGTCTGGAAAAATTCCGTGCTTTTTGATTGCAAATCTAGTATTCAAAATTGAATTCCACTCAACATGCTGTTCCTCATCGTGATGCAAAATTATGATGCATGGCTTTGACCAGATGGTCAGCAGATCTGGTCAGTGTGCAGTTGTGCAGTTGATATAAATAAAAACCCATACACTTTTACAATCTAAGTATACCGTTTTAAAAACTAGGTATACGGCTTTAGAATCTATAGGTATACAGATTTAGGATATAGGCCTAGGTATACCGCGTTGTTTAATCTCGGATCAGTTGTAAAAACTAGGTAAACAGTTTTAGAATAATAGTGATACCGTTGTAGAATATAGGTATAACGTTGTAGAATATAGGTTTAGCTTTGTAGAATCTGGGTATCCGTTGTAGAATCTTAAGATAATATATCAAGTTGTAGAATTTAGGTATACCGTCGTTGAATCTGGGTTATACCCTTGTAGAATTTAGGTATGCCGTTATAGATTGTAGGTTTCCGTTTTAGATTCTAGGTATACTGTTATATAAAATCTAGGTAGAGATGTATAATCTATGTATATCGTTGTCGACTTTGTAAGATACACAGTTGTCGGATCTACGTATACAGTTGTCCGATCTAGATATATAGTTGTCGATCTACCTCACAGTTGTCGAATCTAGATTTGCAGTTGTCGAATCTAGATATTATACAGTTCTCCGATATATAGTTGTCGATTTACATCACATATTTGTAGAATCTAGAGATATCAGTGATTGTCAAAGATAGATATATAGGTATAATGTTGTCGGGTCTAGGTATACCGGTGTCGACTCTAGATACACACAGTTGTCGATTTAGATATACAGTTGTGGGATCTAGATAAATAGTTGTCAACCTGCGTCAAAAATTTCGAATCTAAATATACAGTAATTGTCAAATATATAGATACTGCGTACAGTATTGTCAGATGTAGGTATACCGGTGTCGACTCTAGATAAACACAGTTGTCGATCTTGGAATACAGTTGTTGAACCGGGATATTTTGGAGTCTTTATATACATTTATCAAATTTTGATACACGTCTGACGTTTATACTACTTTTTTTTTACTAGTCCGTGGAATTTTGGGATGTAACTTTACAAGGACTGATTTACGAACTCGTGACTTTTGGACTCACTGAAGACCAGACACGCTTAATTAAGTAAAATAAATTGACTTGTGTAAAAATGAATTAAGATAAATTAGACTTTTTTAACTCAATTAAGGTAAGTTAAATTAAACTCAACTCAATCGTTTAATCGTGTAATGGTCATAATATTTTCAATCTGTTAGTTAGAACACGACCCCGGATCTTGACGAGAGTCGACCTCGACAAAACACTTTAATCAGTTTCAGATTTTGTATAAAATTAAATTAAAAATGTAAACGTTTTTACTCTTTGAATGACATTTCTCCCACAAAAATATTCAATAATGTGGTGTCATGTTTTAGCAATTCAAACATTTATCCTGAAAGCGAAGCAATCAATTGTCGTATTTTTGCCTTTAGTACAAAAGTAAAATTCCTTTACTGATTTACCTAAAAGCCATGTATAGATTTTCTGTTGCTAGTAACCTGCGATTCTATTTAACCTAAAGGGTTCAGACGCGGGAGTCAAGAGTTAACAATGAGGCTTCCATCACCCACACCCTCTGGCATTTCTTCACATAATAGACCCCTTGGACGCTTGGAACACATTCTTATTGATTTGTGAAAACGAAAGTGATGATAAAATAGTAAGAACCCAGTGCTACAGTGTTTTCTCGTAGAGTCTAGTTTCCCTCTAGACTTAATGCTCTTCATTGAATGATATAAATGACATTAACGCACCTTACACTCCCCGATCTTATCTCGTATAGGTGTCTTCTTTTGGGTCCATCATCCCACTTTGCATCTACAAACATTGTCACTTGTCATTTGCTCTATTCTGGTAAACGCTTCATAGCCTGTTGCCAATTTGTAGCCATCGAAGAGAGTATGCTTTTAACCCAGTTTGTTATTAGAGTGGAAATAATTTGAGTCGGAAATGTGTAAATTCAAGCTGACGCTCGTGGCAAATAGTTACTTTCTTATACCTGAGATCAATATCGACTTTTTGATGTGGTTGTGTTTACGGGCTCCATTGCAACACATGTGATTGACAACAACATTAAGTAGAATTGACATTCTAATATCCAACTTCCGAAAGTTTTGAAACTTGAGACTTATAGATCGAAGATTGTTCGCAAAGAGAATCTGGACACAAATATTTAATCAAAGACAAAAATGGCGCTCACAAAATGTTTAATAAAAATACCTGCTGACTGTAGCTGTGTATATGTCTTCACCCCGTCACCTGTGTCTGTTTGTCTATTACTTCCTCAATCGGTTTGAAATGTTTTTGTATCTTGATCGACTTTAAGAAAGATCGGCTTCCTTAATCATACGTTAATCACCTGGGGGTGATTAGGAAGACAGTTTCCTGCATTCATCTGATTACTTATCGCTAGAAAATCCTAAATTCATTTCCTGAAGGGTCTCCCCTCCCTTTCCCGAATGACTTTTTCACTGACCCTCTCAGTAAAACCTTCCACCTCTGTCTTATCACGGTCTTGAATGATGAGTTCATGCCAGTGTTCCCCCAGGTGGTATACAGCATTCATCATTCAGCTCATGAAAAACAAGAATTACTCCTGGGCCATTTCCAATAAGCCGTTCGGCAGCGCGTGCTCGGAATCCACTCCCCGGGCCTCACGGCTCGATCACACCGGGGAAATGTTCCCAATGATCAGATGATAGCGTCCTCGGCCTTTCTGTCGATTTGGAAGGGATTTTTCTACGACATTCGTGAGATTTTTTAGGAGCAGCATTTTGAAGGAAAGAAACTGATGTACTTGCAAGCTGTCAAGTCGGGGGGGGGGGGGCGGGGGATGAAACACAAATAACGCAATGGCAACACACTCGATTCGTGCTGTGGGGTTTTCCCCTCCACCGTGCTGTTCGTGAAAATAATGACGCATGCAAAACGTGCTATAACAGCCAGGGACCTGTTTGGTTGCCATGCCCCCGTGGTTCGATGTCAGCACTTGCTGACAAGTTTTTCCCATAAGTGAAGAGAGTTTTTGTTGATATTTTTCAACGATTTTTAATTGTTTATATAATGTCCATGTATTGCGTAGAATAATTTAAGCTTATTATTGTTTGCTTAAAGGCAAAATATTACTTTGGTTTTTGGAACCGTTCGATTATATTAATCATCTATAAACGTAGACATATACAATAAAACTATCGTGTGAACATTTCATTTCAAAAGGTGATAACGTTTTCCAGATACCACGGAATATCTGGAGCAGTTTTGTCCACGCAGGAATAATCCGTCATTGTAATACACAATCTGAGAAACGTTTCTGACAGAAACGTTTCTAAGATTCAAATTTCGGGGGATAAATACTGAAAAAAACCAAAAAAACATAACCACACCACTTCGAAGTCAAATGTTTCCAAAAAAGGCTTTATGCTATCAAAAGCATTCTAATATCCAACTTCCGAAAGTTTTGAAACTTGAGACTTATAGATCGAAGATTGTTCGCAAAGAGAATCTGGACACAAATAATCTTACCAAATAAGTTTTTATTGCCATTGTTTTCAAGAGTATAATTACCAAACGTGTACGTTCCCTTTAATTATTAAAGTTTTATAATTTGGTTTCATCCACCATACCGATTTCAAACAAACAGGGTGCTGGCAGAATTTTGTCTTGCCCCCCCCCCCCCCCCCCCCTTCAAACCAAATCACTCACCCATGTTGATTGACACCTCCTCTGAGACGTGTGGCAATCTCCAGCTTAGAAAATCATGACGTATGAGTTGACTATAGTGTGTATGACGTGTTCAAGACAATGTAAATATTACAATTTAAATCATTTTATCACATAACTGATCAAATGCAATATACCTATTAAACGGAGAAACCATCCGATTTGTTTTTGCAATGCCCTATAGGCACTTGGTGTTCTTGATCTGGCCTGTATGCGGACAGGGCCCAATTTCATAGAGCTGCTTAAGCAGAAAATATTGCTTAAAAAGTTTCTGCTAAGCAGAAATGAGCAGGATACAGTCACAAATTGTACATGTGACATGATAGTTTGGCTGGTAACCTTTTATTGTGCTTAGCTATTTTTTGTGCTTAAGCAGCTCTATGAAATTGGGCCCAGGTCAGAAATAACTTCCGGTTTCGAGGATTGGGCGATAAAATTATGTCGCATTTGCTGACAACGGCCCTCACTGCAGGGTTTAAAGTTCATAATATAATGCGTTCACACGAAGCTTGTAAAGGGACAATATTTTGTTACCCTTTCCTCAAAACATAATTTCGTTCACCCGAATGTTATTTCTTATCCTCGAAATAGTATCTATGCCTCTAACCTGTTCATATATAATGTTTTGACAAATTTAATTTTGCCTGAGGGTTCAAAAAGAGATTTTTAAATTGGGGAGGATTGTTCCACCTGGGGGAGGATTCTTCCACCTGCCAGATGACTATGTGTTTAAAATAGATACTGTACATTGTTAGACGGAGCAGTAACGACGGAAAGAGTCACAATCTGCAGATGGGTGCATTTTATGCCCTTCTTGAAAAGGTTTAATCAATGAAGCTGACATTTGCGCTATATGACAACATGTGTGTTTAGATCAAATTAATGGTAATACATTTCTTACACAGAAACCATAATCAACAGCAGTGAAATGTAAATCAAATAAAGTCAACTACGGCATGATGAAGACATCACCACGAGCTTGCTTTCAACTCGAGTTTATAAACTAGCATTAACTTAGGTTGAGCGATGTGAAGACTGATGAAGAGCTCGACCAGCCATATTAAATCGTCAAGCTCTTATGCTGAAGCTTCAATAACAAATGTGTAGTTTTTTTATTCGGAATACTCAATGTTAAATAATTTCACGAATTGTTTTGACCCACCCCAACCAACCCAAATTAAATTTTTAGACTGACTGTTCAATACGAGCCCTACAAACTAAAAGCAATTTTATTTCTCAAATGAAGCCGATGTTAAAATAGATAAATGCTCATCATCATCATCATGCATAGACTTGCGTCCGGCCGTGGCCGCCTCATACTCAAATTGTAGTGGGGGCGCATTCCTGGAGTCGCCGCCTTCTTCTGTTCTCTTTCAGTCGCTGCTATTCTCAGCTCTCGCGCACTTCTAACACCCCACTTTGTCACATCGTCTAAATGCTCCCCCAGCTCAAAGGTTTGACCCTGGTTACTTCCTCCCACAACAACCCCAATCTTCCCTTTCCCCTCAGTTTATTCCCAGATGGCCGAAAACATTACACCCGCATTCCTGCTATTAATTTCGTATTGTTAATAATAAGTTTCGATGCCAGCTTGCTCAAACAATAGGCATACTTGGTATCTGGCGAATAAGTTCTAATAAATCGCTTGAAGCTGTGACAAAGCACCACATAACATTCTAAAGTTTCATCCATTTATAATAAAATTTATTTCATCCCTTTTATTAATTTAAATTAGCACCACCAAAAACAGTTCATCGCCGGCAGTGTTATCCAAAATTACATTAACGGTTAATGTTTCTCCCCCCTTGAATTTAAGCTTGTCCCCCCTCTTTGTCCAACCTTACCCCTGCTCCTAGATTAACATGTCTACAAGGAAATCAGTTAATTTGGTAAAATCAAAAGTTGGGATACAATCAATGTTAATGCTGATGGAAACTTCTATTCATTCTTTTGTATCTTGAATCAGGAATGCTTGATACACTTTGGTTGCATCTTGAGGAAAGAACTCATAAAACCCCCGAACCAATCTCTGCAATTCTTGAAGAAGCCTCAAGCATGTCCCTCATGATGGACCTATCGGAAATGCTTGAATATTGTCGTCATAACTCACTTGTGCCGGGTCTAATCGACTTACACCGACGAGTCAACCCATATCTCCCGGATAATGAGACCGCGATATTGACAGACATCTACAACGCATTGTCCGAATGTTCCCCCGGCTTATTAGGCCAGACTTCGCCGGAATGACGCTACGGGGACCCGTCCTAGATTACTCACGCGGGACCTTGATATTTGATTAATGGTTAGCGTGCCATCAGGAACATTATCAGAGAAAATATGTATTATTCCGGCACGTCAAAGGGGGAGCTCGGTACGAGCGCTGGAGGCTGGCCTCTGGTGGCGTTGCCCCGCTGTATATGTATGTTAGACCCATCCTCCAAGCTTGCTTTAGGAGGAGAGTGGGGGACATGGTTGCTTGTTTTTAGGTCAATTGAGTTCCCTGCACTCGCTGGTATTTATCATATCTTTCGTCACATGTAAACCCTCATTCATTGCCTCCGATCCCCCCCCCCCCCCCCCCATTCAAAGCTCATTTTTAAAGCTGCCCTCAGAATTTCGTTTCCAAGTTTCAGCGCCAATGATGTTTCAAGTTTTGTTTTTCATTGTATACTAAACTTGTTTTTATCTACAAATATATTGACAGTTTATCTGTGGAGAACTTCAATTTGCGTTCAACTTCAGGAGTAAAGCCTTCTTGTAGAGACAGCCTAGGCAAATAACACAGATCGTAGCTGATTACCTTCGCGGTGTTAAACCTCACTAGATCGTACTCCCACGTGCACACTTTCAAATTCAAATCCCGTTGACGGTTTACTTTGCACCGTACTCTCGATTGTTTTGTAAGCAGGTTTATCCGATTTAAATGGCCACAAGGTTATAAGCCGGTAAGTTTTCCTTTCTAAGTTGCGTGTGATATGAACAATAATAGGAAGCTTTACTGAACCTTATTAATGCAATGTCTCTTGCGTAAAATGCAACAATGAAAGTACAGGCACCTTTTCCCGTAAATAAATAGTTGTTATAGTTTCAAATTGCGAAAAAGTCGCATCCCCCTAAGGTGATCCCCTGGCTGCCGCTTCCCAGGTTGTATCGTAAACTTCGGGTGTGATCCATGGCTACACGGCAGTTAATGGTTGTATGGCTTCTGACTGACAACCCCCTGAACAAAGATTTTGACAAAATAGGGAGATCGCCAACATTAGGGCTAGATAGCTCAGTTGGTAGAGCGCCGGCACGTTAATCCGGAGGTCGTTGGTTCAAATTCCGCTCTAGTAATGTTTTCTTTGTTTAAGCAAAAATAACTTAAAATTGCTTCAATCTGGTTTATTACAAAGTATTGCAAATGTTTGCCAAGCTGTTAACATTTGTTGTTGTCATAATTAACAGTTTTCTACTAATACATTTTACTAGTAACGAAAACATAAATGACTGAAAATTGTGGAGTCGGGGGAAAACCCAACATTTCGAAGTAGGAATTGAAACTCAATACACATAGCAGTCTATGGTCTAAGGTGGGATTCGACCACAAAAGCAACCAGATATTTAATTTTATCTGGAAATTCCCGTTCACGTTTCAGGTGACAAATTATTTTGCAAGGAACAATTGCAGCTGCGACAGAAAATTTAAGTGACTTTCTAACAGTTTTATTGTTTTTTGTTTATTTATAGAAAGTATGGCACGAAATCGTCATTATTGTGGTTTAATGTTTCACCGAGAGCAATAAAAATAAAGCTTCAATAGAACGTTATTATAAACAAGTTAAATACCACAGTTGAGCATTCTTTTAGACTTGGGTAAATTTCAGTTCGTCGTCAATTATAGAGAAACCTCACTCCCTGTAGGGCGCCATCTCGCAATTGTGACAGGCCTACTACAGTAGTTGGCAGACGTCTGTCGCGGACGACAATGTCAAGTTTAGATGTATCCATCAAGGACAACTTTCTCTCCTCATCTTGTTGTCTGTTTGTTTGTGATCGTGTCTCATCCCATCATACAGCGTAGACCTCCAGCTGGAACGGTTGCTGGCCAACTGAGGCCATGACCAGGTGGGGATTTCAAAGTCTACCAAATCCCTCTTCAAGACATCTTTGAAACGTAGTTTGGGACGTCCAACTGGTCGGCCTCCATTTTCGAGGACTCCATAGAGTATGGAGCGGGGGATTCGGTGTGATTCCATACGGGTCACATGACCTGCCCAGCGGAGACGGATGAACTTGAGCCTTGATGACAATGGCTGAGATTTGGTTATCTTGAACAGTTCCTCATTGGGTAGTTTGTCCTTCCAGGTGACTCCCAGAATGGAACGGAGACATCTTGTGTGGAACGCACTCAGTCTGCTTTCTTGACTTCTGTATGTCGGCCAGGTTTCAGCACCGTAAAGCAGTACACTAAGCACACAGGCATCATAGATGCGGACTTTGGTGCAGATGGAAAGTTGTTTGTTATTCCATACACGCTTAGAAAGGCGCCCAAATGTAGAAGCAGCCCTTCCAAGCCGAACAGAGATTTCCGGGTCAAGAGTAGCGTTGGAGGTAATTGCAGAGCCGAGGTATGTGAACTTGTTTACTCGGTCCAGTGTAGTGTCATTGACGGTGAACTGGTGGTTGTCAAATAGCTCAGAGGACAGGGTCACAGTCTTCTTCAGGCTGATAGTTAACCCAAAGTCGGCACAGGACCGTGAGAACCCATCAAGCAGCTCCTGAAGTTGACTGGGACTGTTTGCACATAGTGCTGCATCATCAGCATAAAGTAGTTCTCTAGTGACGAAATGTTGCACTCTGGTTTTTGCTTTGAAGCGAGATACATTGAAGAAATTACCGTCATCCCTTGTAAGAAGTGATACTCCACTAGAGGCAGGTAGATTGATGAAGGCCCTCCGAAACATGAAGGAGAAGTATACACCAAACAGCGTCGGAGCCAATACGCACCCCTGCTTGACTCCTCTATTGATCGGAAATGTGTCAGATAGGTCGCCATCATACTGGACACAACCCTGCATCCCCTCATGAAAGGATCTTATCAGAGATAGTAGAGTTGGTGGGCAACCTGCCTTCTGAAGGACAACAAATAGAGATTGGCGATCGACAAGATCAAATGCCTTTGTTAGATCCACAAAAGCTAAGTGCAGTGGCTGTTGCTGTTCACGAGCTTTTTCCTGCAGTTGCCTCACAGAGAATATCATGTCTGTTGTTGATCGACCTGCTCTGAAGCCGCATTGAGCTTCTGGGTAGATCTCCTCCGCAAGAACTTGTAAGCGGGCAAGAATCAGCCGAGCTAGCAGTTTCCCAGTGACACTCAGGAGAGAGATACCTCTGTAATTATCACAGTCTCCTCGATCTCCTTTTCGTTTGTACAACGTTGTTATTTTTGCATTCTTGAACTCCTGAGGTACACTTTTGGCAGACCAACAAAGGGAAACAAGGTGGTGTAGTTTCTCAGCTAAGGGTTCAATGCCAGCTTTCAGAAGTTCCGCAGAAATGGCATCTGTACCAGCAGCCTTACCAAGTGGCATTCGTTTGATGGCAGCCGTCACCTCTTCTAGATCAGGTTCTAAATCTAATTCAATCTTTGGTGGTGCATTAGGGAGAGAGGCGATTGTATCGGATGAGACCCGACTCTGCCCTGAGTAGAGTTCACTGTAGTGCTCAATCCAGCGATTCAATTTGTTGGATTTGTCTTTGATTACGGTACCATCCTTCTGTTTGAGTACTCCACTGGACTGAGTAGTTGGTCCTGTGGCCCTCTTAATTCCTGCGTACATCCCTCTGGTGTCACCGCGGTCCCTTGCAGTTTGAATATCCAGGCAGATGGAATCCCAGTACTCACGAGCACAGGCGCGAACGGCTCTCTGGGCATCGGCTCTTGCAATACGATGGGCAGTGCGAGCCTGTCTGGTTGGTCGAGCTTTCAATCGTAGTAGAGCTTTCCTCTTTTCCTCCAGTACAGGTTGGATGATAGGGAGTGAGGCATTGTACCAGTCAGGATTTTGTTTAACTTTTTTGCCATATGTTGCGAGTGCCGATTCATGAATGGTCTTCCTGAGGGAGCCCCAGTATACATCAGGGTCAGTTGCAGTGGGTAGGCTATCCACAGCAGAGAACAGCGAAACACAGAAGGTCGCATTGAGATGGGGCAGTGTGGTTTTGTGTATGTTGATTTTGGCTGATTGTTTCTTTTGACGATGGAAAGGCTTAGGCTGCAGTGACATTTTAGAGCAGACAAGGCTATGATCCGTGTCACAGTCTGCGCTGTGATAAGTGCGGGTGTTTTGAACTTCCTGTTTGTGACTCTGTTTCACTAAGACGAAATCAAGCTGATGCCATGATTTAGATCGTGGGTGACACCAGGTCTGTTTTCGGTGGGGTTTTCCAGGAAACATTGTGTTAGTAATACACAAGTTTTGCCGACAGCAGAGCTCGAGCAGTCGTTGACCATTTTCATTCATATTACCAACTCCAAACTTGCCTATGCAGTTGGGCCAGCTATTATAGTCGGAGCCCACTCGTGCATTCATGTCACCGAGTAAAACAGTTCGGGTGGTCTCAGCTGAGGTTCGGAGTAGATCTTCAAGTTGATTGTAGAAAATGTCCTTGTCAGACGCGTCATAGTTCAAAGTCGGAGCGTAAGCAGAGATAACAAGGAACTCGCCCAGTCTGGAGTTTAGTCTGAGTGAAGATAGTCTCTCATTGGCAGCCGTTGGGGTCTGGATGCTGCCGATGTGACAGTTTCTGACAGCAAAACCAGTACCACGGGTCCGTGGCTCTCCAGCTGGTTTCCCAAACCAGAAAAAGGTGTAATTCTCTTCCTTGATGGTTCCAGTGTCTGAGAGCCTTGTCTCTTGTAGGGCAGCGATGTCAACATTACGCTTTAGAAGTTCCATGTCAATGGTAGCAGTTTTTCTTGGTTCAAAATTAACATTATCTAAATCAAGGTCGGGGGACATTCCTGTGGTCATAGTCCGTACATTCCAAGTCGCGAAGATAAACTTTGTAGTTGCAGGTTGTTGAGGCACACTTGATTCCCAGGTACACCTATACTGGGAGTGTGTTGGTGTGAGTAGCACCTTATTGACCAGGGGCTGCCTGGCTTAAAGCGGGCGGTAGCTTACTATGACGTTAAATAACATCTCCCACTGTCGACTACAATCCCTGGCGCTGAGCCCCGTAAACACCATGGGCCTATGCTTATAACCGGTAACTATCATAGTCCGGTTTGGTTCGCAGGTTAGACCTGCCCGCAGTGCACCTCTGCGGTTGATGGGTTTAGACTGTCTGGTGGTCTGATGGATGGTCTAAGCCAGGACTGTTAAATCACCTTGGATGGTCCTATCATTGATCAAGGGCTTCTCTCGTCCAGAAACTGCCTGAGTCAGAGGAAGGGCGATGCCAATACGTCTGAGGTAGATCCTGGATGCAGGGGCTGCCATAGGAGTCAGCAGTGCTGGGCTCAGATGCCTAGTGGGACCCCAGCTCCATTTGACCCAGTAGGGGGTTTGAAATCAGAGTTTTCCTTCTCCTAGGTAGGCTGCCAACCAAGGCTGCGAGCCCCACCAACCCGAGTTTGAAATCAGAGTTTCTGTCTCCTAGGTGAACTACCTTCCATGGTTAACGAGCTCCACCTGCCCGGAGCAATCTGGATTTAAGGCGCCAGAAACCCGCCTTCACACCTCTGCCCTCAGTTCAAAACAGGGATCGGCACGTGAAGCCGGGCAGTAGGAGTTTGAATTAGGAGAGGCTTTTGGAGACGCTGATCATATTGGACATTTCATGGATGAGGAGTTGCTCAATTCCACCTCACCGCCCCGATCATCCTAAGACCTTTAATCCCCAACAGGCCTACTGTGGTTGGTGTTACTGTCAAGTAATATATTTCTCTTATTATTTTGCCTTTTTCTACAGCATTGTGTGGAAATCCATGTCAACAATGCCCCCTGCTTTTCGCCAAATATATGCAGTTCAAAGATTATATTATGATTGACCTGCGACAAAGGTAATTTCAGTAAAAGACTCAAAACTAACAAAATTTATTTCAAACCCTCAAACGAGGCACCT
This sequence comes from Leptasterias polaris, assembly GCA_037783415.1. Classification (NCBI taxonomy): domain Eukaryota; kingdom Metazoa; phylum Echinodermata; class Asteroidea; order Forcipulatida; family Asteriidae; genus Leptasterias; species Leptasterias polaris. The sequence continues at coordinate 4,410,980 of JAZGTN010000028.1, forward strand.
ATTAATTATTGGACAAACGTAACTCCAGTTTGCCGTCAGCATATGCTGACAAATGTTTTTCCGTAGGTTTAAAGAGTTCGTTTTGCATTTTTTTCAACGATTTCTTTATTTAAGTGTGTTGTTTACACGGCCTGGTATTGCCCGGGTAAATTGATGCTTACTTGTTTGCTTTAAATAGTTATCGTTTATAATTTGGTTCGACTACCATTGACAGATGACAGACAATATTGACGGGCAAATTTTTTTACAGACAAAAAAGGTTGCTGGCAGAGTTTTGTCCTGCTCTTTCTAACCAAACCACCGTCTTCCGTTGATTGACACCCCCTCTATAGGATGTGTGGCATGGTCCAACATAGGATCTTACGGCTGACCAGTCACGGTGTATACGATGTGGTTAAGACAATGGAAATGTTCAAATATGGCAGCATGTGCTGACAGTGTGCCTCGTTTAAGGGTTTAAAGATGCGTCTTGCTTAACTCTAAACCCATCATTTTCATATCTTTAAAACAAAACACACTGGTTGCAAGGCACGACTGGAGAATTCCGGTTCAAACTTGCCAAGTTTCTCGTATATCCTGGGACACTTATTGTCATGCGCCTTGATTTGACCTACCAAGGAGGTAACAAATAATATCGCACTGGAACACTAAAATGATTACGCTGCCCCCCCCCCCCCCCGAACTTCCAGTCACACTCCAACTCCAATTTTTCATCTTGTCTTGAGGTTTGTGCTCTTACACGAACCTAAGTTATTCAAATCTTATCACAAAAGATAATATGGAAGCACTGATTACTAAATACCAAGCAATACAAGCATTTGAATTATTTGTAAACATCCTGATAATATGTGGTCCCACGCCAAAACAGCAGCATAACTGTATGAAAATATGAAAACTGAGGACTTCAATGGAAGGCTGCCAAGCATCACCGCATCGCTCACGATGCCGCTCTAAATAGCCCCTTCTAAATCCATCTCGCTTTTAGAGTGGATGCTTCTGTCATGATGGAGTGGGCCCAATTTCATAAAGCTACATGTTTAGCAGAAAATACTGCTTACCAAATTCCTTCGCTAAGCAAAAATATGCATGGGGTACCAGTTGCAACAATTGATTGGTAACCTAGTTCTGCTATGCATGATTTTTCTGTGCTTACAGACTTCATGAAATTGGGCTCGGTGATATCCTGAGCTGAAACGGTAATGTTTCATAATAAAAAGTCACGGTGGTTCGTCGAATCGGGTATTTTGACTGAATTTTTAAAAGGAAGGGTATACCTTTGGTAATTACTCCAAAAATTAATTACCATAAAAACTTACTTGGTAAAGAGCACTGGAAAGCTGTTGATATTGCAAAACATTGTCAGAAACGACACCCTTTGAAGTAATTTAGTTTGAATCCTCAGGCATATGAAAACACACAATAGGCCTATGCAACAAGGGTAGGTTTTCTTTCATTATTTTTCTTGCAATTTTGATGGCCAATTGAGCCAACATTTTCACAGGATTGATATTTTCTGCATATGTTGGGATACACCAAGTGAGGATACTGGTCTTTGACAATCTCTAAAAGTTAGTGTACATTGCCTTTAAAAACAATCACCATAACCAAATGTATAAGTGGAGTAATTTGTAGAGCGTCAGTTAACAACCACGGATGGCTCTAGCGCTTGCCATTATATTAAACTAGTTAATTTATGTTACGAGCGTTTTACTTTTCACAGCTTAATTAACAAACTCGGGATAGTGATATTATTTATTTCTCCATGGGCAGCAAAGTGCCGAATTCAATAGAACACTTTTATTGTAAAATATAAGGTTCCCATAAAGAAACAAACAATAGTACATAGGGACGTGTTATAGAGACACTCTCAAATTAACGTCAGTCCGTATTGAGGTATCGGTGTGTTAGTGTTGCTGTACTGAACTTTGAGAAATGGGATGACAACTTAAACATTTTCTTTTAGATCATCTCGGTGAATTCAGCAATCGCTTCGATTACGAGGTAAGATGACAGATGTTGATCCTAACTACACTTGTTTGTTTTATTAGGTCTTAAAGGTGTTATCAGGATTAGTAAGGATACAAAACATTGTTGTTTCATTTTAGTCTAAAAGCTTACTGAAAGTTCAAAATATTTCCCTCTGAAATGAAGTCACATTCAAGAAACTGAAAACCTATTTTTTAAAAACGCAACAGCTGATTTCGGTTGTTACAACCATGTGTGCTGAAAATTGTGCATGGTTTTCCACTACTTTATCATGACTCACGATCACACGACGGATTAAGCCCAATTTTTAACAGTTTGGTTATTTCGCGTGTATAAGGTTGATCACACAAAACATGAACACTTGCTGCGACTATTTTGTCAGCTCTACCAATCATGTAAAATACAATTAAAAGTTTGGAATTAGAATACTATGTTTTGTAAAATAAATAGTTTTCCCAAAACGTATTTTGTTTATTTGTTCTGTTTTTGTCGTTGATGATTTTTTTTATTTTGGGTTTGTGTGGTTTTTGTCCTTACTTTTTCAGGAACGATGGAACTTTTCAACGGCATTTTCAGGCAATGGATGTTTTTCTTGCTGTTTGTTATTATAGTGCACGAAGCCAAAGGACAGTAAGTCAAAATTGTATTTTCTTTGTTTTATGTTGACGAATCTGTTTTAACCCCCGGGGAAAAAAAACAACAACATTATTATTCTTTTCATATCAGTCTTTTTCATATACAATAAAAACAATGTCTACAGATGGAATCACAAACTTTTCGAGGCATACATTCTAAATGCCCTCATTGATTTGCAGATTGGGGCAAAACCATGAAAGGATATCGACATCAAATTTTGCTGTGACGGGCAAAAGTCAAGAATATTGACGGTCATTGTAAAATACTACGATGTCCCCTAAATGCAACCGTAAAAATTTCTCTCCCGTCTTGACAAACTTTGACCCTACTTTTTCCGTGATTTTGACAAATCCCCATTGTGTTAACAATGTACGTGTTGTTGTGCAAGTCTTATGTTGAAAACGGCGTCATTTTTTTTATTTTAAACTCACCGGTCACTTTCGTCGTTTACCGGTCTTCCTTCCGTCGTCGATTTTGAACAATTATTCTCGCAAGACAATGCCTTGTTTCTTAATCTCTGTAGCCACACTCACACCCAGTTCTAGGTGTACTAACTTTATAATAAAGATGAAAAGAGAGTAATCAATAACTTTGATAAAATTATTTCTTACATCAGGAATGCTTGCCCGAGGACATCTTACGTAAGCAGGAGTAGATCAGTGAGTCAAAGATACAGAACTTCATGTGGTCACCGGCGCAGGTCTTGTACTCGTTACAGGTATGTCAGCTACAGCACATCATAACTAGTATAGGGCCTACACTCTAAAAACTCCTGGGTTAGAAGTGACCCGGGTCCGGGGTTCCAGGTGGCCTGACTCATTTCTGGGTCAGGTTGACCCGGAAATGGGTCAGATCCCACGGCACCCTGATCCAGGTCAATTCTGCCCTTTTTATTATTATTTTTTTAGAGTACAGCTTCCAAATTACGTTACAAATGATAAGCTTGGGACAAGGCTTGCTTTTGATTTGATGCCCGTGTAGCCGGAGGTTCTGTCCCCCGGGGATTCTGTCCTCCAGACTGTATTGGCTGCAATGGTTAGGAAATATTGTGCTCCCCCCCCCCCCCCCCCCACAAACTCTCCGAGGTTTGCGTGCCCAGGAAATTTAGGTCTCCACAGGAGAATGTGTCCCCCGGATATGGGAGGCCATTGGGGCAAAAAGGGAAACGTTTAAAATTTAAAACAAAACCAATTAAATAATTAATTAAACAACAAATAAGCTAAATTAAAAAAAAATATTAACATTATAAACAAATAAAAGAAATATGAACAAACAAACAAAAACATTAATAAAAGTAATAAAGTTGCAAAAAAAATTATTTTAAAACTAAGAATAAAATAATTTTTTAATTTAAAATTCATAAAAAAAGATTCAATAAAAAGGAACAAAATAAAATATAAAATCCAGTAACAAGGGTAAAGCACAAAAATGAAACAGAATAAATACAAATAAAATAATTTCCTCCCTAAAATTAAATAATAAATAAATGAATGAATAACAAATAAATAAAATAAATAAATAAATAAACCAAAACTAACTTTAAGTAGAAAGGAGATTATAAAAATATCTTACACTAACTAACTAAATGCCGCAGACAACTAAAACAAAAATCCAAACAAACAAAATAAACTCGATGATATTGCGCGCGCCATACATATTCCACTAACGAAATAAACAAACAACGCAGAAATGAATGAACAACTCGGAAATAAACGAACAACTCAGAAATAAACCATGCGGCGGAATTTACCGTGACAATCCGAAAACCCGAAAATAATAACGTGCTCTCTGCTGACTGGCGATTGTGTGCACGTCACGTACTACTTAGCTGATGTACCTAGGTACACCATAAACGTACACGCGTCACGATGCACAGTTGACACACAGTGTGCTTCGCGATCGCCGGCTGCTTGTTGTTCGTTTCTGCACTACGACGAAACTGTGGTGGCCCTGAAGGGACATTGCACATCGCAAATACCTTTGCAAATATATACTTTTATTATTTTTTTATTTTATAGTAATGCTATTTATTCCGTTCATGTTTTTGTTTTGTTTTGTATACTGTTAATAATTTGGTTAATTATTATTATTATTATTTTTTTTTTTTACGTTTTCTTTTTTGTCCCAATGGCCGCCCATACCCGGAAAGAGTGTCCCCAACTTTCCCTTACACTCTAGCTTTTGCTGAAATGTAGAATATAGAGCCATTCCAACAGATTTATTCTATGTATTGCATCTCTTTGGAACTCCTTGTCTGGTGCATGTTTCCCTCCATCCTACAATCTTGACATGCATGTGCATTGAGACCCGCTATTATATTTTGTTCATTGGTGGCTCGACTCGACCACGGACCTCCACGGTTCACTTAACATTATTTTTTAATCTCAATGCATATGCATGTCATTATAGGGACCATTGCCTACAAGCTTTGCTTTTTAAATGGATTCCTCTGCAGTGTCACATAATGCTTTTTTTTGTTTACATCTAATATTCTTCAAACCTATGCCGTAAAACATTTACTTTGCATTATGTAATGATTACTTTTGATGTATATTGCCTTTTGCTTGTTTGATACTGTGGAAATAAACGAACCTTGAACCTTGAACCTTGAACCTTGAACCTTGTTTTAAGAGGAATATCAACTTCAGCTCCCCCGGAATATTTTCATCTCATTATGATTTCTTCTTGTAGCCCCTTAAACCAATAACGGCTTCTAGCCTCTTGGGGGCGAACTTGCATTAAACAAAACTAAATCAATAAAAGATTCATTCACCTATTTTTAGTGGTTTCACCATAAGTTTAAAAAGTAGCTATATCCTCGGTAAGCAATCTTCTCTCATGTAACTAACATTGTTGGGCGGGGCAACATTGACATTAGGGACGATCCCTACAGGGAATACTTCCGTAGCCGTATAACCAGAAACTTGAGTGAAATTGGGCCCAAAGTTTATACCGCTCCATGCAAGCGGGCGTATACGCTTAAATACGCATAAATAAAAGTCTGTGGTCTTTATCGACTAATCAAAATAAAGTCGAAAGGCACAGTATGACTGTACTTGCTTTTGAACAATTTAGGATCCATACGAAACCTTTGTTGATTGTTTTAAGCGAGGGACAGAATGCATTGGGACCTTTCTACGTGGAGGGGCAGAACACTCTATAATAACCGGCACAATACACTAATTCAGCTTCACAGTTCCGATTTTCATTCCATGTTTTTAGCATTTGACTCACTTTTCAGGTCATACACAGTATATTACCAGGCCAGAGTGACTACCAATGACTGTTGTACAGGTTGGAGCAAAGACAGTAGCGGACGCTGTCTAACAGGTAAGGTTTTTTCTAATGTTATAATAAGGTGACTATAAAGATTCAAACTTACTCAAATTGACTAAAAATTACATTATTTCATAATGATCTCATATCTTAAATTCTCTTAATTTTTATACATAACATATTGCTCTTTTTAACAGCGCTTTGCAGCAACCCTTGCCATCATGGCCGTTGTTCTTCACCCAATGTTTGCACTTGTAACCATGGTTACACAGGGCTGACTTGCAACCAAGGTAAAATCAGAAGACGAAAAACCTGTCAAAGTTGTAAATACTTGGCTAGTTTAAATTAACTCATTTTTATACAAAGCTTCAAAACAGGTGTGTTGAAAATGCTGTCAAAACGGAACTTTATCCGAATCGGGGCCACATCCCAATCAGTGCATATAAAACATAATGCTCCCGATCAAACTGCGTATCGTATATAAGTTAAATCTTCTCACTTTCAAAGCTCTTCATGGCCTATCTCCTGACTATTATATCTGATCTTCTCCGTAAATATATTCCTGTTCGTCCTCTTCGATCTGCTGGCCAATCCCTACTGACGCAAACTACTTTTTTCCACTAAATTCTATAGTCAAAGAGCCTTCAACTTCATTGCACCTTCGTTATGGAATGACTTACCTCTTCATATTCGCCAAGCTGGCTCTCTTCAGATTTTCAAAGGACTTTCAAAAACTCATTTGTTTGAATCTTTATTTTTGTAACTTGCTTTTATATTTATTTCATTGTTTTGTGTTACGCATAGAGGCTCCTGCATTATGCGCTACATAAATATCTCGTATTATTATTATTATTATAACTCGCTAGTCGCAATAATTGATTGGATTTCCAGTGTAGTGGTATACATTATTTCAGTAAATTGTGACCCGTAGATTTCCGAAAGACATTTCTTACCCTGTTTTAACTGTATTTCAACATAATTATTTGTTTTGTTAATTGACAATGCCATCGTGGCAAAAGTGAATGTACACCCCAAATCTTGTGTTGACTAATGGCTTGCGAGTTTGCATTAATTTCACTCTACACAGTTCCGGGTCAGAGTTGACTCAGATTGCGGGACAAAGTGACTTTACTTTTTGGAGCGAAATGGTGTAAAAACATCCCGTGTTAATCCAGTTCTTAAGATGTAGATGACAGCTGGGGAATCTTTTTTTTTTCTTTTTCTGTTACACTTTTAGACAAAGAATAGATCGAACTGTAACTGTTTTACATCCCTATAATATCTTGCTAATTATAGGGGGGAAATTAGTGCGTGGAAAATAAGAGGGCTCACTACTTGCATTTTCTAAATCTACCCTAAATCTTGCTTTTTTGCTTCATTTATTTCGTTGGAAAGATGAACGAAATGACGCCTGCGCAATTGACAAAGTCGGCTATTTCTTTCCCATATCTGCTTTTTATTTTTGCTTTTTTTTTTTAGGTATTTTCTTTTTTCGTACAGAAAAAAAAGAGAAAAGGGAAAAAAATTTACAACGTGGAACTCGGGCATTTGGGTTGGCATATCCTTAAAGCCTGCTATCCTGCAATTCTGTAATTGTTCAATAAGTATTTCATACAATCATCTATCGTTGGTAGGCTACAATATGTAATCCTCCATGGCCGGTTTTTTCTCTCTTTTTCCTTGTTATTTACATTTTATTTCTCCAACAAACGCTCAAAAATTATCAAAAACCATTAAAAGAAAGGTTATTGTTTTATCTTCGTGGGACGCAAGTGGACCATTGTTTGTTCATGTCATGACTAACGACTGTTTTATATGACAGGAATATGTGATCCACAATGCCAACATGGCACTTGTTCATCGCCTGATGTGTGTACGTGTTACGATGGCTACGAAGGCACAATTTGCAATCAAGGTAATTAATTTTTGTTTTTGTTTTTTCCCAGAGCCATTTTATTTGCTTAAACAATGTACCGCCCTTTAAAAAGACAATGACTTTTTATATTGCACTGAAAAATTTCTTTGTTCGTTAAATCAGCTGTTTGCGACATATCTTGCCAATATGGCAGAGTTTGTACTGCACCAAATAACTGCAGCTGCCGGTATAGCTTTACTGGAGAATCGTGCAATCAAGGTAAGAAATGGGTATTGACCTTCGTATCTGCTCTGCAAAAAGTTTTTTTATTTTTATTTACACCATGGGTGTTGTCACAAATAGATAACAAAATAGAAACAAAATGTACATCATAAAGAGTTAAAATAACACTAATACTTCTGCCAACACAATTAAATTGGTGTTATATTAACACCCCATGAAGTTCATTTTGATTCTCTCTTGGGTATCTATTTGTGACAAAACCCATAGTGTCAATGTTAACGCCCCCAGTTTCTGCAGTGTGTAAATGATGATTTCAAAATACAGTGCAAGTTTGTCCCTCCTTTCCCCAAACTGTTTTCATTGGAACAGACCAAACTTAGCCAAGCAAGAGTTAAGTTTCCAGCAAAAAGTTACATTTGATGTATAATTTATACGTCTCCTTCTTTGCAAATTTTTTTAAAGGGACACACCGGTTACCTGTTTACGTAATTTAGTCATGTAGAATCAAAGACAATTATTTCTAGATGGTTTTTATATTTGTTGTATACAAAAATATCACGTAATTAACGAGAAATGACCGAAAAAAACAAAAGCGGTCAAAGGTCACCGTATACGCTTTACCAGCCGTTGCAAGTGTCAAATTTACGAGATACACGCTATGCAATGTTGCAAGTAGACTGGTGCTCTGTTTATGTAAGTGTTTTACTACGACAAGGCATGAGGATCCAGTCCACGTTATCCATCTGAAAGTGTGTATAAACAACGGACACGGTAACCAGTCAACTCGCCCCCAGCAAACTCGCCAATTACATACAAACTCGTCCCCCCTCAAAGTCGCCCCTCACAAAGGAATGTAACAAATTGGTGTGATTGGACTTCAGGGGAACGAAAGCTATCTTAAGGTAACAAATACTATCTTTGGGGGAACGAAAGAGGAATTCTGGGGAACAAAATCTCATTGCGAGAGAACGAAAGCGTATTTTTAGGGAGCGATAGCATATTTCGGTTGAAGGAAAGCATATTTCGAGCGAACGAAAGTATATTTCTTGCGAACAAAATCATATTTCGAGGAAACGAATGCGTATCTTCAGGGAACGAAAGCGTATTTCTGGGGAACTTAATCGTAGTTCGGGGGAAAGAAACCGTGTTCAAGGGAACGAGAACCTATTTTCTAGAAATAATCTCATTTCGTTACCTAGAAAAACACACTGCGTTCTCAAAATGAAAAAATAATATTTTGTGAGACAAAATTATATTTTCATCGAATAAAATAATATTTTGAGGAAACGAAATGATTTTGTTGGAATTTTGTGTGTCGAGGGATGCAATAGAAATTTCGAGTGAGGTTGTTTTTTTCCACCTTTTAATTTTTAATTTCTTTTTCACTTGTCCCTTTTTGGGGGGGGGAGGCTCGTTTTGGGGGAATTGTTTGTCACAAATTGTGTTTAAACTAATTGTACCGTCAATATAAAAGTGGTATTCCTATGTATTGACATAAATCTTATTTAATTACCAAGAACTTCGGTACAAATCGGGTCAAGGAACCTACACAGAGCATTGAAAAGTTGCGATTTTTAAACAACGGATTCGATCAGCGAGGTGTACCGACTAGAAAACCCGCAATAACAACAACGTAGTTGGTGGTCTGGCTCCCTACCCCTCCCACATGTTCATGAGCTTCCAGGTACAGCTATCTCTTGGCTATACACACTGTAGTGGGTTTCCGTCGTGCTAGCACTGCCGAGATACTCTGCTCGCAAGCGACACGACTGTCCCTGTGTTACGTGTACCTAGTCCCCACGCTGTGCACTGTAAGACACGCTTCCGTTGCTCGGACTCTCTGAAATCAAATCTTACGTTCGACTTTTTTGTATTATTTACAACTTGTATCCATAATTTGAATACGTATTTTTGTGTGTCAAATACTCATGAATTCTTGTTAAAAAACAAAGTTGAATTCGGTGCAGTAATTAATTTTTATACGGCTGGAAGTAAAACTAAATCCGAAGATCACGAGGGTTATCCGAACCAAAAAAGTGGTTCGGATAACCCATGTGACCTTCGTTTTTTGAAAATTGCTCAAAAACGACCAAAATTGATGGTTTCTTTTAGGAACCGTTCTTCTCCATCCCGGAAGACCTTTGGAGTCATGTTTTAGTCTATTTTGTAGCCAAAATAGCCCAACGAAGCCGGTGTGTCCCTTTAAGCAGGAATTCCTGCTTAGCGAATCCATGGTAAAATTCAGCAGGAAATGCTTGTCAAAATCGGCAAATGAATTTTATATTTAGGTTCTTTAATTATCTGAAGAAAAGTGTTTACGTTATTTTAAATGTGGATGAATAAGAGATGTAATTATAATCTCTAGCACTAGTACACATTCTAATTCTAGGAGTATGGTGTGCTGACGAACCAAAGACGAAGATGAGGTCACAGATAACAGCAGGACGCCCTCTATCGGGAGCATGCCTCACGAATCACGTTGTCTACACGTTCCTCTCCCGCAGTCCTATTGCATGCGCTTTTACGTGCAGACGTAACTCTGGGTGCAAGTCATTTAACTACTTGGCCAATGAGGGTCGCTGTGAGTTGAATTCTGTTGGTCGTGAGTGGAGTAGCAATGGAGATTGGGTTGAAAACATGGGCTGTGTTTTTTACCAGCCATAATGTAGAACGGCTTAAACGCTCGTCCTCTTAACAACTTTGTTGCATTTTATTGACACTGTCAGAGGTCTGATTGTTGAATACATGGTCTTATCATAATGTGCACGTTCTTTTGGAACTCATTTTCGTAGTTTAAATACATATATTTAAATATATTTAAAGGCAGGGTATACTTTTGGTGATTGTCAAAGACCAGTTTCCTCACTTGGTGTATCTCAACATATGCATAAAAACAAAAAACCTTGTTGCATTGTGTGCCTGAATTTTGGGGTAAAAGTTATATCTTTCTCGTATTATAATATCATCAGCTGTCCAGTGCTCTTAGCCAAGAACGGTTTCAAGGTCAATAACTTGTGGAGTTATCACCAAAAGCAGATCCTGCCTTTAATTGTATGTAAATAGTCCTATATTTAAATATTTAAGGTATGTGGATGTTTACCCGTCTTTGTTTTATTAGCTCTTGCTTTCTGGTTCTTGATAATTGATGGTCATTACAAGATTACTTTAAATTTGTGTATTCACAAACTCCATTAAATTTAGACTACATGCATTTTCTTACACGGAGAGGAGTTGAATTAAGTTTCAATATTTTGTTTTATACTTGTCTTTTGTTGCACTTCATACCAAACTGTTAAAAAAAATATTTTCCATAGTTTGAAAAATAGGCACTGATTCAATCACACAACTTACTTTATAACTTAATCCTCGTCATCATCCCCAGTGGGACATAAAGCCTGATCCTCCAGGTTGGGCTCCACCTCACAAAAACCATCACTTTACATATCCGCAATGGTTCAATCACAAAGCACAGAGGTTAAAGATCACCGGACTCTCGCTCTGGTCTTTCTGATCAGCAGAGTATGGGTTCGAATCCCGGTCGTGGCACTTGTGTCCTTGATCTTAGGAGTGGTTGTATGGTGTTCTGAAATAGACAGTGTTACTTACACGGCGAAAATTAAAAAAATTAGGCGGCGACTTTTCTTCTTTTTTTCCGCTGATTTTTGTTTCGGAGGCGATTTTCTTTTTTTACGAGTCACCTTCTTGTTGGGGGGTGTGTGGGTGTGTGTGTGTCTGGGTAAGTAAACACATTCTAACTCGGAAACTTTAATAGAAAATGATAACTGGGTCCCGGTTGGGTAAATGTCCCCATTTGGAAAGTGTGTGCAAAAACCCTAGGGAGTTGTTGCACAAAAGTTAAAACAAAAGAGGGGAAATAGAGATCCCCAATTACAAGTGGACTCTCTCAGTTTGACCTTAGCCGGAGCTATCCCCCAACCCGCCAATCCTCCATTTCTATACCATTTAGTTTGCATGCACGGACAACCATCAGCAAGATAGTTAGGTCTGGTGTTGTATTATATTGTCCTAGATGCACAATAACTTAATTAATTTTAACGAGCACTTTATCTTTTGAGCAAACTCAGTTTCTATACACAAGGGTGGTGTTATGTATCTCTCCGTTTGCAGCTAAGTGCCAATTTCAATAGAATTTGACTATGGTAGATAACTCATAGCCATCAACATAAATAAAAGAACAAAACGAACAATAGTTGACAGGGATGTTGCGTGGGCTCTCTCAGTTTGACAACAGTGTCTATTGAGGTTTTGGTATCAGTACATGCTGTTATTAGAATTTAAGAACATTTTTAGAGGAGTCTAGCAAAACAGCAAGGGTACATGAAAACAACGCTTGGTAAGTTGAGAAATGTTGATCTTATTTTTAATTCGTTTAAATTTTTGTTTATGGTCGTTGTTTGATGGCCTATCATAATTACTTGCCGAGAAGCACTGCAGCTGTTGAAAGTATAAACTTTTTTGAGAAAGGATTTCGTTCGAAGTAATGGTTTGGAAAAATGTTCACTCAAAACCTTTGAAACTGAGAAACGATTCATGCATGAATTCGTTTTGAAGGCTGGTGTCCGTTCGTGGATGCTGCAACCAGAGATGCAGTTTGTACCCACTGTCACCTTGTTAAACGTGAATTAGACTTGTTGACAAGTCGTTAATGATGGTCGCGGTGAGTCGAGTCGCGTGTGGTGTTGTAGCCTAATAAAGAATGCTCTCGCGAGATCACTGCTCTCGCGCTAAGTTGCTGGCTGCCGACTCTTCGTCATTACAAGTCGGTAAATGTGACCAGTCTTGAGAGCAGTAATCTCGCACAGAGCAGCCCTCTCGCGGGATATTGCGAGAAAGCCGTTCCGCTATCACCGCGACAGACATTTAACGACTTGTCCACAAGTCTAAACGTGAATAGATTCGACGTTCTTATAAAAACAAATATGACAGGTTTGGGGGGGGGGGGTCAGCAAGTGGACACTGTATTCTGCTTAAACATTCATAATTTATGGACTTTTGTTGTATCTTTTTATAATTTTGTTTACAAATCATATGATCGTACCTTTTTAACATGCCCTAAAGGGTTGGTGTTGTGGATTACTATTTTGTATAAACACTGTTTTGTATAAAACAGTATTTCAAATCAACGTTTTGTTTTGGGTGTTTTTTCCCCTAAATTTTCTTAGAAATTTTAGTTGAGATTTTAATACATTCTTGTTTACTTTTTAATCCCTTCTTGTATAGGAATGATGGTACATGGAGACGGTATTTCCAAGCAGTGGGTGGTTGGAGTAGGCTTACCTATCTTGCTGTTTGTTGTTCTACTGCGTGGAGCCCAAGGACAGTAAGTCGAATTAGCTTCTTCTTGATATATTTTAAAAACGCAGAAAAATACCAAGTTATTCGAAATTTTTTCTTTTTTTTCTTGATGTGGAGTTATACTACTCCGTTTATTTCACCCTCTGAAAAATACAGCACTTCAAATAGACATTCTGCAACAAATCAATAAACAACAAATACAATTACAATAAACTACCAAAATAAACTATAGGGGAGATACATGATAACAATGGATATATACAGTTTGTACAAAAGAAGTTTACTTTAAAATAAACACATACAGCTCACTTACAGAATGATGATTTAAAAGGGATTAATAACTAAATTCCAATTGGTTTTTCTCATTGATGGAGCACAGAGAGTTATTACGAGCATATACAGATTTAAACTTTTCACAATTCAATTCAATAAACATTTATTTCGGTATTGCCCTCACATGATATAATACATCATTGGTTTTTCATAAATATTAACAGTGGCAGTTATAAACAGTAGCCAAAATTATTAACAAGTCAGAAGGGCAAAACTTAGGATTGGGTGAAGCCTTGGCTTTTGTTCCCTAACCTATTGACAGACTAACAAAACAATAAGACTCACAAAGACAAGGGACTACAAGGACAGACCAGAACAAATATAGGTGTATCAACAATATACCAAAAGTAAGCCATGAAATAATTATAATGAATATGCATTGAGTAGTAATTGTTTTAATTTATTTGAAAATATAGGTAGAGTGATTGCAGATTTAACAGAACCATCCAAATTATTCCAGTATGTAACACCGCGTTGAACAAGGCTGTTTTTATACATTGAGGTTCGGTTGCGAGAAACAAAAAGATTTTTCTTTGAAGTGCTTCGAGTTTTGTATGAATGAATGCTAGTAGTTAGAGTAAAAAATGAGCTAAAACAAGGTGGTAATGCATTACTCATGTACTTGTACATAAATTTACCTAAATTCAAATGATAAAGATCATTAAATTTTAACAATTTAAGATTACAAAATAATGCAGCAGTATGATCAAGAAAACCAGCGTTAGAAATGATCCTAACAGCTCGCTTTTGTAAAGTAAGAAGCCTATTACATTGTGTAGGTAAACCACCCCAAGTAAGAACTGAGTAACTTAAATAGGGAAGAACAAAACAATTATATAGAGTTAATAAGACATGGCTTGGTAAAAATTTCTTTAGACGATTAATTATACCAATATTCTTTGATATTTTACTCGCAACATCATTAATATGACTTTTCCAAGACAAATTTTCATCAATTCTTATACCAAGGAATTTAGTACTTGTTACTCTTTGTAGGTCAGTTCCATTTAAGATTAAAGGCACAGATTGTCTTGGACAAAATATCATATAATTTGTTTTGAGTAGATTAATACACAGTTTATTAGCAACAAGCCACGTACTTATTTTTACCATTTCAACGTTAAGGTTAAGAATAGCTGTATCTACATTTCTGTGGCTGTACACTAAACTTGTATCATCGGCAAAAAGACAAAATGATATAATTTCGGATGTGTTACAAATATCATTAATATAAATAATAAAAAGAGGAGGACCCAAAACAGAACCCTGAGGTACTCCACAAGAAATAGGTTTTTCAGATGAATGGACAGAATTATATGAAACAAACTGTTTTCTATTAGATAAATAGCTTTTGAACCACGGATTCCATAATGCTCTAGTTTGCATATCAAAATATCATGGTTAATCGTGTCAAAAGCTTTAGATAGGTCTAAAAATACACCAATAGAAATGTTGTTTTCTTCAACGGCATTTAGCAAATTATTCATTACATAAGACGTTGCTAGCTCAGTAGAGCGATTTGCCCTGAAACCAAACTGTGACTCAGAAAGAATGTTATGTTTATTTATGAATGCAATGAGGCGACTAGGCCTATATATCAACTTTTCAAATACCTTGGAAAAAGTAGATAAAACAGAGATAGGTCTGAAATTACCAATGACATGTTTATCCCCTCCTTTGTGAACCGGAATGACTTTAGCTATTTTAATTTAAGCCCGTCTGGAAAACCCCCAGAACTTATAGACCTATTGAAAAGTTTTGCTAAGGAGTACCTGGCTTTCTTGATAACAAAAGAATTTAAAGAATCACAACCTGGCGATTTGCCAGAAGGGAGATTATTTAAAACATCTGCAATTTCTTCTTGTAAAATAGGACTAAGGAACAGAGAATGGGAACATTTATCGTCAAGAAAGGATTGAAAAGTAGTGTTACATGGGAAGCTTACTAGCAAGTGAAGCGCCAGTGTTAACAAAGTACTCATTAAATGCCTCACTAATTTCTTTGTTTCCTTCGATTGACGCACCATCTTTGACAAAATAAGAGGGATTGGGCTTGTGGTTGCCCTTATTCAACACAGAATTGATCACTTTCCAAGTACCTTTAATATTGCCCTTATTTTTTTCAAATTTCGAACTAAAATACTGTTTCTTTGAAGCCTTTATTAAATAATTTAGCTTGTTTTTATACGTAGTATAATTAGATTTATTTTGCAGAGTAGGATTTGTAAGAACTTTTTTATACAGATAGTTTTTTCTCCGCATTGAGTTGTAAACACCATCAGATAACCATGGTGACTTACATTTATCGTATCTACATTTAACCTCTTGTAAAGGAAAGTGTTTATCATAAAGTTTAAGGACATGATCTAAGAAGGTAGTACACATGTCATGCATGTTATCTTGCAATGTTATTACATCCCAGTCGGTTGCATTTAAATCATTAATAAAACATTGGATATTATTATCAGTAAAATAAGGTTTTTTATAGTTTTTCTTATTTTGCACTCTATCTTTTAGAGCATCAATAATCAGAAACACAGGTAAATGATCACTTATGTCAGTTAGCAAAACACCAGCAATATGATTCAGCAAGTCATTTGTTAAAATATTATCAATCAGAGTTGAACTACCTGCAGCTATTCTTGTAGGCTTAGATTTTATGGTTGGATAAAAGGACTGAGAAGACAAAGTATCTATGAGGTTTTGTACTGCAACATCCACATCATAATTTAATAAATTAATATTGAAATCACCCATAATGTAGCATTTTTTATTTTCATTACTAATTTTCCCTAATAATTCATTTATATGGTCTGTGAAGTTATTACATGAAGCACTAGGCGGTCTGTATACAACTCCAGTTATTATATTACTGTGAGAGGAGTTGATTATCTCAATAATGCAAGATTCTATTTCAGAGTTATTTATACACAGATCTTTACGAATTTTATACACAACATCATTTTTAATGTAAAGTGCAACTCCGCCTCCTTTCTTATTTTGTCTACAAAAACCTTCAATAGAATAATTTGGAATTTGAATGAGTGGATCCTGAATATCCTTTAACCATGACTCAGATACACCAATGACAGAAAAACAATTATTTAGAAGGTTGACATAGTTGATAATATGTGACACATTCTTATATAAGCTACGTGCATTTATATGTAGGAGTTTAACATTAGTGTTTTTATTAAAATAATTCATGAATTCAGTTTGATCATAGTAGTCACAACTTACATCAGGTGCCTCAAAGTTTAAATCTGGATATATACTAGAATTAACGTCATTATGTGTTACATTATTTGTCATTATTCAAGATAGTGATTTAATCATTACAGGCGACTTCATATCGAACACGTTCGATAAGTCAAGTATGGGCTGATAACTTGTCTTACACCTACACAAATAACAGAACAATGACATAATTATAAATGGGTTAACAATTAGGCAAATTACGGTACTCATGTTAAGGTGATCAATAACACGAGTTAAAAGGAAAATTGAGTAGAGAACAGACAGAAGAGGACAAAACAAGAAAACACCAGTAAGCACATGTATGAGCTTACACCAGATCCAACCAGATCCTCCAGCTGTAACAAATATATGCATGTATAGGAGTATCACAATTTCAGAAAGAGAATTGTATTTATATAATGTTCATGATGTAATAATCCTGGAGGTATTTACCGAAGAGATCTCTCTATTCAGCTTCACGGAATGTGAAAGGCTGGCCGTTCCTACGCCATTTCCCAGCAGAGAATTTGAGTTTTTCCCCTTCTCTAGAGTCAAAAACCGTTTAAGATTGAGTTTGAACTGAAAAATTATATCAATGTCGGATGGTTTCTTATAATTATCAAGGACCCGTTTGCAACGGATGTTCCAGATTTGGCGGAGCATTTTAACTACAAGAACGCCTTGGACTGGTTGTAGTTCATAGCCCAGAATTCTGTTTGAGTCGCTAAGACAAACGTGTTTGTTGTTTGTGTATTTCCTAACAAGATACTCGATAAAAATCCAAGCGCTTAGAGTGCTTATACAATAAATGAACAAATGCTGATGGGATTCTGACTCCGTTCCACATAAAGGACATTTAACATCAACAACTCTTCCGATTTTGTACAAAAAATCTCTAGTGGGAAGAATCCTATGTTTTAATCTATACCAAAACTGTTTATCTTCAGGATTAAGCAAGTTGTTTGTGAACCCATTTTTCCATATCAGGGACCAGTTTAAATCTTGAGCGTAACAGAAGACCTTTTTCCAAACATTCTGACTTTTTGGCGGAATGAATTTCTTGAAAATTAGTCTGGAGTAATTGGATTTGGTATTAGTGTTCTTGATTTCGAGCTCACTGTTGTCATCATAGTCGGGGAAAACAAGCCAGTTACAGATATCATTAGCAGGGCCATGTCTCTGTTCTTTAACTAGGGTGAAATCTAAATGATCTTTCATCCTGCCCATGATTCTACCTGCATTGATTCTTTGAAGGGAACATTTTTGAGCAACTGTTTTGAAAGAAATCAGTCTACCTTGTCTGGTCACAATTTTGACTTTGGTCCTACCAGCAGATTTAAGAACAGGACTGTTTAAAATAGTGTTATCCCTAGTAGCAATGCAGTTGTTGAAAATAGGAACATTCTGTGTCTCTAAAAGACTTGAAAAGTTACACGTAAGACTGCCACCAGCTTTCTCAAAGGCAGCAATAACTTCCTCGTAGAAAGGAGTAGTTTGGATCTTACTATAGGTTTTCTCGGTCAATTTCGGCAAATGAGCAGCCGATTTCATTTTCGTGCGTTCGAATTAAAGCTATTTTGCCTCTCCAGTTGTTACTGCGTTTCAAATTCAAAATTCGGGCATTCAATTTCGTATTGAGGCATTCAAATTCCTTTTGCACTGTGTTCAATTTAGCATATCGTCATTCTTTTTCGTGACGCACAATCATCATTCAATTTAGCAAAGCTGGTTCGACTGGAGATTTTACTGGTTTAATTTTTTTCAATTTCGTAAAGAGGCAATCAATTTCGCTAAATGAGAATTCAAATAAGTACGACTAAAGAAATACGAATAAACAGATAATCTGTATTAGGCAACTGTTTAGTATCCTCACTTTAATTCAGGCAAACCTTATTTTCTTTATTTATGGTTCCAGGAGACTTTACATGGGGCCCATGGTGTTTTTTCTTCTTTGTTTTCTCCTATATTCTATTTTGGGGGGATCTTTATTGGTTAACTGGCCTAATTTTGTTTTGTGTTTGAATGGGGTGTTTCTTTATGTTTTTCCTGGTTTTTGTTGTTTATGTTGTTTCTTCCTCAACCATCAATCTGTTGGCGTGCCAGACATCTTGGCGTATATGTTTAGGTATGGTTGTACCACAAGCTGCAAACTTATTGAAATATGCGTGTAAAACTGTAGCAAAAGCTCGTCTTCGAAGTACAAAGTGACTCAAGTGCAAATAAGTGAACCGTATATGCCTTATTAACAAAGTGTTTTTTAGATTGAACAAATTACAGAAATGACTGCCCAAAAATGAATTTGAATGACTAAACACACGCCTCAAAAAGCTCCGGCGAATTTGAATGCTGCTTTGATGAATCGTTAAATTTAATGATTATTTTGTTAAATCGAATGACGCAACAGTACATTTGACTAGTCATAAAACGAAATCGAATGACCCTTTTTAGTAGCATTCGATTTCGCGCGAAATAGAATAGCGTGGTGGTTAAATTGGCTGCTCATTTGCCGAAATTGACCGAGAAAACCTATATTAGTATTAGCGAAAATATACCAACCTAGATTATTATTACCACTAGCTTTATTTATCCAATGGTCAAAGAAATTTTCCACTTGCCTTCCGTAAGGGGGTAACGAGCTAACCAGTTTAATTTTAAGCTAGTTAGCTTGCACTGAACGTCTAGAAGACCTGTTCCTCCTTGCGCTTTGGGACCGATAACAGTATTTCTTTTTATCTTGTCATTCGGGCCATCCCAAAAGAAATTCCAGATGCTATTGTTAATTTTCTTTACAAATTCCACCGGGCAGGCCAGAACGCTGCCTAAATAGTTTATACTAGCACCAATGAAAGTGTTAACAATAACGGTTTTGCTCATATAAGTCAAGTGACGTTTTGACCACTTGTCAAGCACGCACTTGATTTTGTTTGTTCTTTGACCCCAGTTGTCTTGTGCCGTTACCTCGTTACCAAACACAATACCTAGTATTTAAATTTTATCATTATCCCAATTAAAACGACAAGGTTTATCTTGCCTCTGCTTCCATTTACCGAGCCAAAGGCCTTTGGTCTTATTAACATTAAGTTTGGATCCTCTGCCCTTGCAATATGTGTCAAAAAGGTTTTCCACAATATCAAACTCGCATTCATTGCCTATGAAAATGTTGGTATCATCGGCGTGTTGGATTAACTTAACATTCGTTTCACCATTGGGAGTCTGAATGCCTCTTAAAATCTGATTGTTTCTTATAAGACTAGCTAAACCTTCGGCACATATGGCGTAAAGTAGCGGAAACAACGGACAACCTTGTCTGATCCCTCTACTAATCTGGACTGGTGAACCAATAAAGTTATTTAAGATTCTGCAATTGGGTTTACTATAGAAGAGTTCGACCCATTTTATGAAAATGGGAGGAAGATTCATCTTACGCATAATAGAAAACATGTATCTCTTAAAATCATGAGGTTATCTTGAATTTTCCGGTTGGGCACACCACATGTCTGTTCTTCTCCAATAATGAAAGGCATGGCTACTTTAAGACGATTGGTCATGGCTTTAGACAATATTTTATAGTCAACTGTCAGGAGGCTTATTGGACGCCAGGTTTTTAGTTCATAGCGACTTCCCGAATTCTTATAAATGAGTCTTACAAGAGCCGAGTTCATCGAATTACTCAAAAATCCATTTTTAAGACAATCTTTGTTAACTTCAAGGATATCTTTTCCAATAATGTGCCCAAAATGTTGGTAAAATTCGACTGTTAAGCCATCGATACCGGGACTTTTGTTTGTATTCATTTGAAAGAGAGCATGTTTAATCTCTTCTTCGGTAATCTCTCTATCAAGATCTTCAAGAACGTTGTCAGGAATAGATTTTGTTTTGATATTAGAAATGATTTCATCTAAATGGGTTTCGGAAAGACTCTCTGAACTATACAGATTACTATAAAATTCATTGGCAATTTCAAGCATTGTATCTGGCTGGTCAAAAAGTACACCCTCATTGTTAAGAAGTTTGTCAATTTTTAAGCTTTGAATCTGCTGTCTTTCAAGATTTAGAAAGTATTTGGATACTTTTTCGCCTTCTTTTTTTGAATGTTGTGCGTTCTAATCTGGGCTTTTTCCCATTCATTAATTTCATACTGTTTAAGATTATCTTCAAGCTCTTTTATCTCGTCAATGCAATCAGTATCATCGTTTTTAATCAACTTTTTGCGATTTTGTTTGAGAGTATGGGCTTTTTCTTTGCAATAATCTTGAATAATTTCTTTCAGGCGAAATTTGCCAGATTCCCACCATTTGGAAAGAGAGTCATATTGACATTTTTGGGTTCTCCAAACATTCCACAGATTAGTAATACGATAGGAGCATTCAGGATCTTGTAATAGAGAATTATTACAGACCCATCGGCCTTGACCGTGGGTAGTGTCTATATTATCCAGTTTCAAACCAACAATTTGGTGATCTGAAAAACCCCATGAGGAAACAGAAACGTCATTCACATTATTTATAAGATTAGAAGACACAAATATGTAATCAATTCTGCTGGAACGGCTACTACCTTTATGAAAATGAGTAAAGCCTTCTTTGTCAGGGTGAAATGTGCGCCATGAGTCAACAAGGTCTTTTTCATTTAAAACATTGGACAAGATGATTTTGCTGGCCTCCTTAACTTTTTTGTTGTCAAGGTTACAATTAAAATCACCTCCAATAATCCAATTTTCAAGACCAGTAATTTGATTGCAAAAGTTATCAAAGAAGTAGGTGCGATCGTGGATTTGATTAGGAGCATAGACGGAGGAAATAAAGCAAGTATTATTGCTCCAGACCATTTGGGCCTTAATCCATCTCCCTTCATCGTCTGTGGTAATATTGGAAATATTAAGACCGACCTTTTTGTGGTAAGAATAGCTACCCCCCTAGATTGGCGGTTGCCATGACTAAAATACATTTCACCCTGCCATTGCTTACTCCATTCGGATTCATCAATCATTGACATCACTGTGAGTCTCCTGTAGTAAAATAAGACTGAATTTTCTACGTTGTAAGTAATCAAATAACACTTCTTTTTAGATCGTTCCTTAAGCCATTAACATTCATAGAGGCAATGGACAAAAAGGACATTAGAAATATTAGGTGGAACCATTTCATGGAGAATAATTCAAGTACAACATTTTTGTTTACTAAAAGGAACCAAACATAGTTCATAGAACAAGTCTATGTGGATCTTCCTCTACCTTTTCCTTTCGAAGTCGGCTGGCTCTGGCTCTGGTGGTTTTGGTAGTTCGGCTGGTTCTGCTAACTCTTCTGGTACCCAGACACTACTGCCTATGTCAAAATTCATAATTTATTCCACCTGTCTATGGCTCTTCTGGCTCTGCTGGCTCTGCTGGTTCGGCTGGTTCGGCTGGTTCTGGTGGCTCGGCTGGCTCTGGTGGCTCGGCTGGCTCTGGTAGCTCGGCTGGCTCTGGTGGCTCGGCTGACTCTGGTGGCTCGGCTGGCCCTGGTGGCTCGGCTGGCCCTGGTGGCTCGGCTGGCCCTGGTGGCTCGGCTGGCTCTGGTGGCTCGGCTGGCTCTGGTGGCTCTGGTGGCTCTGGTGGCTCTGGTGGCTCTGGTGGCTCTGGTGGCTCTGGTGGCTCGGCTGGCTCTGGTAGCTCGGCTGTCTCTGGTGGCTCGGCTGACTCTGGTGGCTCGGCTTGCCCTGGTGGCTCGGCTGGCCCTGGTGGCTCGGCTGGCCCTGGTGGCTCGGCTGGCCCTGGTGGCTCGGCTGGCTCTGGTGGCTCGGCTGGCTCTGGTGGCTCGGCTGGCTCTGGTGGCTCTGGTGGCTCTGGTGGCTTTGGTGGCTCTGGTGGCTCTGGTGGCTCTGGTGGCTCGGCTGGCTCTGGTAGCTCGGCTGGCTCTGGTGGCTCGGCTGGCTCTGGTGGCTCTGCTGACTCGGCTGGCTAGACTTACTTGATGAAGTTATTTATTTATTTATTTAGTTATTCGAAATTATTCTTCTCACAGCAGGACTATTCTATTTGTTCCAGTTCATGAATTTTACTTGATTGTTCGCTAATAATAACTTTCTTCGTCTTTTACCTTCTTTGTTTGTCGTTAGTTTTTTGTGTTTTTCACCCCTCTTTATAGGGAATACACGAGCCTAAACTCCTTTTACCCGGATGGATTTAGAGGTCAAGAAACTGTTGTCTCAAGCAAAAGATGGAAGACCAAAAACCTAATGCTTTTTGAGTTTTAAAAGGGACAATACTTTCGGATGTAGCGCTTTTTAATATAAAGCGTTGTTATACAATTAATAAAATTGGAAACGTACTTTAAAAGTAGAATATAATAATTCACATAAATATCCCATGAAATTGTGCGTTTTGTGTAATTTCATGGCAGAACACGAGCAGATATTTGTATAGCACCAAACGTTTGACTCCACAAAATAGCGGATCGTGTGTTCCGCTATAGTTGTATTTTCAGACGCTATTTTATGTTTTTTTTTATCACTGCACACTAATTAGAAAACATTGGTGTTGTAGAGCATGAAACAAAACTATTTAAAAAGAATAAAGAGTAAGTCCAAACAGCAACATTTGAAGGCATCGTGTCCCTTTAAAGGGAGGGTATACCTTCGGTAATTAGTCCAAAAAATAATAACCATCAAAACATTCGTAAGAAGCACTTCAGCTGTTGATAATGTATAACATTTTG
Organism: Leptasterias polaris; assembly: GCA_037783415.1. NCBI lineage: Eukaryota > Metazoa > Echinodermata > Asteroidea > Forcipulatida > Asteriidae > Leptasterias > Leptasterias polaris. Next base: position 4,434,556 of record JAZGTN010000028.1, read on the forward strand.
AGAAACAATTTCCTTCAAAGGAATGTGGTCTTAGAGAGAGTGATTCAAAACATTTCAATCTGAGAAACGTTTCTCAATAACTGATTATTCTACCTGCGAGGATTGAACATGATGATTTCGTAGAGGGAGGACGTGTTTTGCGAGAGCTCCGCCTGGCACATTACTATGTTTTAAACGTGGCCTAAATTCACAGCAAGTCTTCGTAAAACGTGAAGGTTGGAGGGAGTCTATCCGGAGGTGAACTTTATTTATAAAAGATTGAGCATTTTTGAGAGAAATTTGAGAGAAATTGATTTACCGAAACTGGACCGTTTTGTAAGTTTCTTCTTCTGTGCTATCCTGCTTAACATCTACTACACCATGCCTCCGAGGAAACAGCCCACCCCCGAGCCACTTGCAATTGACCCCTCAGTCTTAACTACGGCCTTGGTTGAAGCTTTCAAATCCAAAAGTCTCATCGACGCTCTCGTTCCAGCCCTAGCAGAGGCCATTACAGACGCTGTTAGCAATAACATATATAAAGCTGTGGAACAGGAATTCGTCAAAAGAGACGAACAAATCAGTCAACTCGACTCAAAGATACTCCATCTTGAGAGCCGCTTGGACGACATTGAACAATACTCCAGGAGAAACTCGTTACTTGTTTATGGCATTCCTGAGGATGTTCAAGAGAGCACGGACAATAAAATCATAGAAGCCGCCAAACAACACCTCAACGTGAACATTCCAGTCTCTACCATCGACCGCACCCATCGTCTTGGTCCCAAGACAGACCGGTACGGAGAACCACGTGCTCGCCCAATCATTGTAAAGTTCACCAGTTATAACATCAGAGCAGCCTTCTATCGTGTTAGAGCAGGCTTCAAGGGAACTAACATCTATGTCCATGAAAGCTTGACTCCAGAGAGACAGCGATGGTTGAAGCAAGCACGAAGTCATCCATCATCTGTAAAAGCCTGGACACAGGACGGCAAAATTGAAATAAAGCTGAAAAACAATAAAAATAAACTTACCCACCTAATTAGAATTTCAAAAAAAAGTTACATATCAAAAAAGCTCGACAAGGTTAAAAATAATATCAAAAGCACATGGCAGGTTTTAAATAGTATAATGGGCAGACATGAATCTCATACTTCCCCACCTGCTAAATTTCATGACGATGAGAAAGATTACACGTCTCCTTCTACGATAGCGAACAGATTTAATGATTATTTTATTAATGTTGGCCCTAAACTTGCAGATAAGATTCCATCTTCTCAATTTAATCCAACTGACTACTTAGGAAACCCTGTCAATCAGTCAATTTTTTTAACACCCACTACCCCAGAAGAGATTTTGGGTCTAACAAGTTTAATTAAGGATGGTAAAAGTCCAGGGTTTGATGATATAAATCCTTCCATTGTTAAAAAATCTCTTGGTAATATCATTCATCCTCTGTCTCATATTTTCAACCTTTCCTTAAGTACTGGGGTTGTCCCATCTGCTTTGAAAGTGGCTAAAGTTATCCCTATTTTAAAATCAGGCGACCCCGCAAGATTCTGCAATTATCGCCCAATTTCAGTTTTATCTACTTTTTCTAAATTACTTGAGAAATTGGTTCATATTCGCTTAACTAAGTTCGTTAACGCTCACAACATCCTAACAGACAGTCAATTTGGTTTTCGCCCTAAATACTCCACAGATATGGCCTTGATTGAACTTCATAACAAAATTTCCTCTTCTGTTGATAAGAAAAATCATACTATTGGTATTTTTTTAGACCTGTCAAAAGCGTTTGATACATTAAACCATGATATTTTACTTTCCAAATTACGTCATTATGGTATAAGGGGTGTGGCCTTGGAATGGTTTCGTAGCTATTTGAAAAATCGTGATCAGTTCGTTCTTTTCTCTCATGTAAAATCAGAGTTAGCCCAGCTCTCTTGTGGTGTACCTCAAGGAACAATTCTCGGACCTCTTTTATTCATCCTCTATGTTAACGACATTACCGAATCGTCTCATAAAGTTTCTTTTCTTTTATTTGCTGATGACACAAATATTTTCTATAATCATGAAAACTTGCAAGAACTTTTTGAAATTGTGAACACCAAAATGATTAAATTAACAGATTGGTTTAAGTGTAACAAGCTCTCTTTAAACTTAAACAAAACTAACTATATTATTTTTGGCGCAAAAATACATAACGAAAACAATCACGTTTATATTAATGACATACCCTTGAAGCAAGTTTGTTCAACTAAATTTCTAGGAGTAGTGGTGGATGAAAAACTAAATTGGATTGATCACATCAATTACATTTCCTTAAAAATATCACGTGTTACGGGTGTTCTAAACAGGGTCAAACATTACATATCAAGAAACTCACTAAGAACACTTTATTTGACACTAGCTCAGCCTTATTACATTTATTGTAACATTGTTTGGGCCTCAGCTCCCTCATCCAGTCTAAATCGCTTAATATACCTTCAGAAACGACTTGTTCGTATTCTTACAAATTCATCTTTCAGAGAACATACCCAACCACTGTTTCATTCTCTTACTTTACTAAAGTTGAATGACATCTATACATACCACGTTTCTCTTTTCATGTTTAAACATACCAAAAACTCCCTCCCTCCGTCCATTTCGGAGAACTTTAAATACCGTAGTCAAATCCATTCCTATAATACTCGTTCAGCCAATAAGATTCACATCCCCAGGCTCCGCACTTCCTTTGCTCAACGTACTGTTTTGTTCATGGGTCCACAAATTTGGAATAACCTCCCTCCAAACATCACTAGCATTGCCTCTCTTCATATCTTTAAGCATTCTGTCAAAAAATTCCTCATTGACAAATATAAATGATTGTCGTGTCTCCAGGTGTTTAATCCCAGTAATCTTTAAGAATGGAACCCGCCTTTAGTACATGTATGTCTCCAGACACCCTCGATCCCAATTATTAAATGAAGGTTAATTCGTATGCTCTCTCCCCATTCCAGTCCAGACAAAGTTACATTGTTTTGTTCCGTGAATTTGTCCTAAGTCCTGTGTTTTCTTTTGTGTGCTTAAATGTAAATTGTTTGTAACTTTACCCTGTATTTGCCAATGGTTGAGTGGGGTCGTCGGCCCAGTGTTCTTCATGTTCATCCCATGTATCTTTTTCACTGTTTTTCTTTTCGCTTTCTTCGAAAAGCAATCAACAAATAAATAAATAATTCAAAATTCCACTTATTTCTAGTCCGTTTGCATGAATACACCCACTTTCCCATTGGCACTTACATAGGGTCATCGATACAAGCCCTATGGGTTTCTAGATGGCCCTCCGCTCAATATGTATTATTTTCTTCAAAGCCGTTGATTTATGACTTATTGTTTACTTGAGTGGAAATTAATAAACAAACAAACAAACCGCTCCAGATTTTCGGCAATATCTCAAAAACGCTACAACATTTTGAAATCAAAGTTGTTTTTCTTTTCTTTTTTGTTTTTTTATATATCCACATTTAATTAGAATTGAAACAATTGAACGGTTCCAAAAACTAAAGGTATTCTTCGCCTAACTGCATGTGTCTACATGACGACATTTTTCACTAGAAGACTTGTGAAGCTAAAAATGTTAATATTAGTCTGACGTTTCAACTTCAGAGTTTTTCTCAGAGGCTGGACAACACAACACACCTACAAGTAAAGCAGTCAGGTGAAGTTGAATTTGTTCAAAGTAGCAAAATTCTGTCAAAGGAAGTATAAGTTGATGTAGTGTTAACATTCGTATGGGAGCACACCGGTTTACTGTTTACCTATTTTAGTGATGTAGAATCATAGACAATAATTTGTTGATGAAAAATACAAAAAATGTCACGTAATGCTCGAAAACGACCAAATTTGATGTTTTGTTTTTTTAAGGAACCATTCTTCTCTATTCCTGGAAGACCTTAAGAGTCATGTTTGGGTTTATTTTGTAGCCTAAATAGTCCAACGAAGCCGGTGTTTCTCATTAATCCCTGGTGAAATTGTTACGTCTATTAAGAAGAAGAAGGGTGATTGGGAAGGCTGGAAAGCAAAATTGGAAACACGGGCATTAATACTGTGGGGAGGGGGGCCTCCCGGATCCAGGTAGAGTGAAGACGATACGAGAGTAATCAATAAATTTGATTAATAATTTGTATACAGGAATGCTTGCCCGAGGACATCTTACGTAAGAAGGAGTAGAGTAGGCAGTCAAAGATACACAACTTCGTGTGGCGTTTGGGGTTGGTCTCGCTGTACTCATTACAGGTACGTCGGGTATAGCAGGTCACATAGGTAGCTTCCAAATTCATTGCAACGGTGAGAAGCAATCCAATGACCGTAGAGACAATAGCACACGGGCACAGACGCAGTGAGCGCATCAGACCCCCCCCCCCCCCCCACTAATTTCGCTGACTGAACACAAAAGAATACACAAGGATACAAAATCATGCTTAAGACGCTTTTGAAGTGTCCACTTGTAACGTACCATATTTTCACAAGTTGCATGTCCGACTCTTGCTTGGACCACAACTTATCTGAAGTTAAAAGTGAATGAAGTTGAGTTAATTAGAACATTTAGAGTACCGTATTTTCCTGCGGATAAGACGCGTCTTATCTGACATTTTAGGGTCCTGCGTCTTGTCCGCCGAGCGTCTTATCCGCAGGAAAATACGGTAGTGCCCCAAAGCAACCAATCTTGTCCTGCAGTAAATGTCCAGCTGGAACCGCTAATTTTGAGATGGAAAGATGATTGCATATAAGAAACATCTTAAGACCTTAAGAGTAAACCAGAAACATAGAATCCTTTTCAAATATTCTATCAATCTTGTGCTCAAAATAGAGAGAAATGGCTAGGAATCGCCTGAGATTGCACCATAGAGCGTTTTCCGGAGCCTTTAAGCAGGCCCGGAACCCATGCAATAAGGGCTTTGTACTTTGCATTTAGTATGGGAAGAATTCTGAGATGGGACTGATTTGGAGCTTTCTATACGGGCTTTTTGTCATTGCCCATCAGTGTAACACCTCATCCACAAATTATAGTTCGATCATCTGATACTTTGGGAATACTGAAACGGTTCAACTTGAAACTCGGCCCTCAAAGTCTGCACCTCAACCCCTATCTGACAATTCTAGATCTGCCCCTGGCATCTGTGCTACTTTTCAATATTACTGTAATGTACCGAGTCGGAGGGAAGCAATACTTGTATTAAAGTAAGCTTGGAACAAAGCTGGCTTTTGATTCGAGGCAGGTGGTACTCGGATTCGACGTCACAATGTTTGTTTTGTTCCTTTTGAATCACTATTTAGGTCTACCACAGAATATTACCAGGGCATTGTGACTACCAATGACTGTTGTACAGGTTGGAGCAAAGACAGTAGCGGACGCTGTCTAACAGGTAAGGTTTATTGCTGTTTTGTATAGGTGATATTCAAAATGAATAAAATGATGTAAATTTTGTACTGCTCTAATTTCTTACTCCTTATGATTCTTTTTAACAGCACGATGCAGCAACCCTTGCCATCATGGCCGTTGTTCTTCACCCAATGTGTGCACTTGTGACTCTGGTTACACCTGGCCGACTTGCAACCAAGGTAAATTCGGAAGAGAGAAAAGGCACTGTTCTAAAAATCTTTCTCTGGTCATTTTTATTTATCTATTGATATACATATGATTCTTTTCAACAGGGCCACAGTTGTTTTATTAGGTTAACTTTTTTTTTCTTCTGACATGTGTTGCTGGCTCTATTGTATGTTCCTTTGTCATTTTGATCATTATCTCCACTGTTTTGTTTTATTGTTTTGTGAAGTATGCCGAATAAATAATAACGATAAAAATAGTTGTTCTTCACCCATTGAGTGCAACTTGGAACTCTGGTGGTTAGTTAGTGCCAACATGCAACCAAGGTAAATTCGGAGGAGAGAAAATGTATACTGTTCTAAAAAAATCTTTCTCTGGTCATTTGTATATATTTATTCATATATTTATGATTCTTTTTAACAGCACGATGCAGCAACCCTTGCCAGCATGGCAGTTGTTCTTCACCTAACGTATGCACATGTAACATTGGTTACACCGGGCCGACTTGCAACCAAGGTAAATTCGGAAGAGAGAAAAATAATGTAGTTTTTTTGTACTGTTCTAAAAATCTTTCTCTGGTCATTTCTATTTATTTATTTATTTATATGAATTTTTGATTCTTTTTAACAGCACTGTGCGGCAACCCTGGTTACACAGGGCCGACTTGCAACCAAGGTAAACTCGGGAAGGGGAAAATTAGAAAGTTACAAACAAGTGATTTTAGTTATTTTGGAGCGAAATGGTGTAAAAACATCCCGTGTTAATCCAGTTCTTAAGATGTAGATGACAACTGGGGAATCATCGTTTTTTATGTTACACTTTTAGACAAAGAATGGGCGAACTGTGACTGTTTTACATCCCTATAATATTTTGTTGATTATAGGGGGAAAATAAGTGTGTGGAAAATAAGAGGGCTCACTACTTGCATCTGCTAAATCTACCCTAAATCCTGCTTTTTTGCTTCATTTATTTCGTTGGAAAGGTAAACGAAATGACGCCTGCGCAATTGACAAAGTCGGCTATTTCTTTCCAATATCTGCTTTTTATTTTTGCTTTTTATGTTAAATGTATTTTCTTTTTTCGTACAAAAAAGGAGAAAAGGGAAATTTGTTACAACGTGGAACTGGGGCATTTGGGTTGGCATATCCTGCAATTCTGTAATTTTTCAATAAGTATATCATACAATCATCTTTCGTTTGTAAGCTATATGCAATCCTCCATGGCCGTCCCCCCTATTTCATTGTCATTAAAATTGCCTTTCTCCAACAAACGCTCAAAAATATAAATGGTTACCAGGGTTATTCAGGCCAAACATGCAACCAACTTAATTAACGTAAACTATATATGAGAAATGTTAATGTTTTATCTTCGTACGACGCAAGTGGACCATTGTTTGTTTATGTCATGATGAATGACTGTTTTATATTACAGCAATATGTGATCCACCATGCCAACAAGGCACATGTTTATTGCCTGATGTGTGTACGTGTTACGATGGCTATGAAGGCCAGACTTGCAATCAAGGTAATTCTTTTGTTATATATTTTTATATTTCCAGAGTCATTTTGTTTGCTACCTGTTGTTCAAGCCTTTAAAGTCACCTGGAAATAGATTATTTTTTTTTTTTTAATATAAGAGTATATGTATATTAACAATAAAACAATTTTTTGAGTAATTGTTTGTCAGTATTTATATGTTAAAAAAATAGATAAAGTTGTTTGGGGCGACTCCGCCCATCCCTTTTTGTGACGTCAATCGATACACGTGCAAGTAGTGAGATTGTACGTTTCGTTTGGTTATCCAAAAGGGGGTTTTTTCTTGCATTTTTCCAGCGAAAATTGCTGCTGGATGCAGCAAAACGACTAAAGATGGAGTCAGCCAGCATTTTTTTCAGTTACGGGCATCGAAAGTTAGGCTAACGAGGGCAAAGTGGTCCGGTCCGACGTCGTTTTCAGCGCTATGCAGCGAACGCTTGGATAGCCCGGGAATTTGTTCGTTGGTAGTATAGTGTGCAAGGGAAGTTGCAGTGAAGCTTAGGTTACCAGCGAAATGTTTCTGGTGGAAAAACAATACCTCGTATTATCCGTGTTCTCGTTATGACCATGCTCGTATCTTCCGTTTTTAAGACATAGAAACGCGCATGGGACAGTTCGGGACCGGTGAAAAACCTCTGGCGTCTCGTATTAGTCGACTGTACACTGTCCTAGGATTGCATTGGGTGGTGACGTCCGAATACGAAAACGCATCATACTGATCAGGTACCCAGACGTAATGTACGGGGCCAGACTACACATTTTCTCCTGCCTCGATGACGTCACGAACAGCGCCATGTAAAGGGGGGCCTATTTTTTAATTTGTAATTAAAAGAAAAATACAATTTTTTAACCTTAGTAAATTGTTTATTCACATTCCACTCATAACAATGTATAATGACAAAAGCTTTATTTTGAAAAAATACCACTGCCAGGTGCCTTTAATTTACCACCCTTTAAAAAGACAATATAGCATTTTGAAATGTGGGACTTTTTATCATAATGATTGAATGTTTGTTTTGTTTTTTCAGCTGTTTGCGACATAACTTGCCAACATGGCGGAGTTTGTACTGCACCCAATAACTGCAGCTGCTCGTATGGTTATTACTGGAGAAATGTGCAACCAAGGCAAGAATTTGGTATTGAGCTTCGTATCTGCAATGCAAAAACAGGGGTTGTGACATTTATACCACTGGTGTTGTCACATAGATAACAAAAAGGGATAACAATTTACATCATAGAATGTTAAAATAGCACTTGTTTCTGCCTATAACACCCCATGATGTTGATTTTTTATCTATATGTGACAAAACCCATGGTGTCAATTTTAACGCCCCCAGTTTCTGCAGTGTGTAGGCCTAAATGATGATTTCAAAATATAGTGCAAGTTTGTCCCTCCTTTCCCCAAACTGTTTTCGTTGGAACAGACCAAACTTAGCTAAACAAGAGATAAGTTTCCAGCAAAAAATAACATAGGCCAAATTTATCAAGCAGGGATTCCTGATTAGTGAATCTATGGTTTTGGTTTCTCTGCAGAAAAATTCATCAGGAAATGTTTGTCAAAATCGGCAAAAGAATTTTATAATTAGAATCTTTATCTGAAGAAATGTTGCTATGTTATTTGAAATGTGGATGTCTGAATAAAAGATGTAATTTATAATCTCTAGCACTAGCACCCATTCTCATTCTAGGAACATGGTGTACTGACGAAACAAAGACGAAGATGACGTCACAGATTTCAGCAGGACGCCCTCTATCGGGAGCATGCCTCCAGAATCACGTTGTCTACACGTTCCTCGCCCGCAGTCCCATCGCATGCGCTTTTACGTGCAGACGTAACTCTGGGTGCAAGTCCTTTAACTACTTGGCCAATGAGGGTCGCTGTGAGTTGAATTCTGTTGGTCGTGAGGGGAGTAACAAGAAGGATTGGGTTGAAAACATGGCCTGTGTTTATTACCAGTCTTAATATAAGACGGCTAAACGTATGGTCCTTCACACTTTCTTTACATTTCAGTACGTGACAGCAAAAACTCTCATGATAGTGTGCTCGCCAGAAATTTATTTACGGAAAGTTTTGATATAATTATTAGTTAAAACTTACACCAATTTTTTCACAACGTTATATTGTTTAATGGGTTTGTTAATTAGCACATCTTCACTTTATTAAAATGCATTTTATAGATTCTCGGCTCTTTTAGATTTGTATGTTGGTATTTAACTCCTAATTATTAGGAAAATGTAAAACTTTGTGCATTTTCTCACTTAATGAAATTGTAGAAAAGTTTATGCACTTACTGTTCTTTATCATTTACATTCATTGTTTGCATTTATTACCAGAATGTTTGAAAAATATATTTATAAGGATCCATCGGCAACATTGCAAAAAGTATAAATTTGAAACGCTTCAGAATAGTCTAGTTTGTCAGGTTCTAACCACATTTACTTTTCTGCGGTCGTCGTCGCCGTCGTCCCGTCGTCGTCGTCGATGCTGATTTTGTTTTTCTGGTGTTAGTTTTTCCTTCTTCTAAAGCTTTAGTCACAATGAAGTTGACCTCAAGTATAGTATTTTGTTATTAACATGTTTTAAAACAAATATTGTACACGACTTTTTGATTATGAAACTATTAACTTTTCATAGACACAGACTGATAAATGGACTAAAAGTAGAAAACATATTTCAATAACTCTAGACCCAGTAAAATAGGAGCCAATAAAATCACAAAGCAAATCTGTTTGCAATTTGCCCGTATAGATGAATTGCATAAGACGTCATTGGCCGCCATTTTTAATGTCAAACAACGGAAAAGTGCAAGCGTGTTTACGAACTGCGCACGACTCTCAGCCAATAGCTCTTCATGCGCGCGAGTTTTTAGCAACGATGGCAGCAAGGGCCCTATAGTTGATGTTTGATGTGCATTGTTCATATGTTATAGCTATACCGATGTACAAGTTTCCCCGTTATTTTTAAACAAATAAGCTTCCAATTTAGACGATTCGTTAATCTATTTCACGCGAAATTGAAAGCTCCTGAAAACAAGTCATTAAATTTTAACTCAATACGTGAGCAGTTGGTCTTCTTTATACGTCGATTAAAAAAGATAACCGTTCGTTATAACAATCTACTCATATAACCTTCAAACTTGCAGCAGCTTTACTCAGAAATCTCTATAGTTGCACCTATATACTCTGCTGCTAAATTGGATGCCAATTTCCCGTGGCTAAAAAGAACGCCATTACAGTTTAATGCTACATAAATTCGCATGCCTAAAGTGAAATTGAAATCAACTGAAGTAAGAGGCAAAATTTCTTTTTCACAATGCATCAAAGTAAAATAGGCTGGTTTTTTGCCAAATTATCGTGAAAACCTAAAACTACTCGTATTGCCTCTTATCTCTCTCTCGAGTGAAATGAAAAGAAACTACAAAATCTTATATTTATTCGAAGCACCATGCTTCCCCGTACTTCGAACTTAGAAGGCTACGAATGCCGCATGCGTTTTCTACGTACATACAAAGGCAACCATTAATACTAATAGGCAATGGTAGTGTGTTGGATTCCGCATGTCTTAAATCACAACACTCTGTCCTAATTACGGACAAGATTATAGGCTGAGCGAGTTGTAGGAAAATAGGGTGAAAAGCAGGATACAAATTGATGATGTCATCATGACGAGGAAACTGTTATCTTTATCATGTACGTACATAATCTTGTTTACCGCGTACGTCGTGTACGTTCATGAAAACTCTCGTGTAGGCCTACGCGGAGTAGATGTTCGGAATTTGGGAGGTTTCTCAGTTCTGAAAAGAACTGTCCTGCTTATTAACTGCTACCTGGGCGGAAGGTAGGAATTCGGCCGGGACTAATACCTTCACGATGACTAGAGCAGGCTAGTCGAAACGTTGAGACCAATTCAGAACTCACTCCGCGACAGTGAAGTTTAGGGTCCTATAACTAAGCGAAATTAGTACTCCCGCCCTATTTTCTACCTTCCACCCATTGATACCTCACCACGCAATGCCTCAAAAACAACACATGTACAGCTTCCGTATTATTTCGATCCAATTACTGGAGCAAACAACTGGTGATTGATTGGTCTATATATAGTAAGGTTTCCTGACGTTGAATGATGAACTTCAGACGCAAGCATTTCTCTAGGGGGTTGTCACTTAAGAAAACATTTATAGTTAATCAGCTTTCAGATTAAAACTGTAAATTTTTTATGTGTTTTTCCCATCAGTGAAATACTACGAATTAAAGTTGCATGGCGCGATTATTGCAGAAAGAATTTTTTTTTTAAGGTTTTCTCTAAACGGACAGATGAAGCCGATTCAAAAAGGAAAACGTACAAAAACTTTCGCATTTGCCACGGACAACGCACAAAAAAACATGTAACATGCAAAATGTTTGTACATGGCTGATGGACGTGAAACAGGTCAGTAGCCAGAACTGGGTTTTTTTGAGGGGGACGAATATTAAAGAAAATTTTTGTCGGCGCTTAAGCACCGCTCGTTACGCAGCGACGCAGTGGTGTCTAAGGGGGGATGTACCCCCTGGAAAGTTGGAAACAATTTTGTGCTATAATATTGTTTGTTAAATCTGAAGAAAAAAACCACTAAATTACAGCTTTGTATCATTATTATTTCTGCATATTTAATGCTCAGACAACGCATGCCTTCATTGCTTCCCCCATTAACATCTTTGCATATTAAGTCCTATTTTATGTTATAATAAGTCATATTTTATGTCATAATTTAACGATAATTCACAGACAAAGGAATAAACTTTTTGTTTAGTGTGTTATTTATTATTTTTCTTGCTTTTCTTTTGTCGGATTTGTTTTCCTCTTTTTAGGGGGCATCTCCCTCACCCCTGGTTACGGGCCTGGTGTGAGATAATGCCGGAATCCCGGCAGTGGTTTTAAATAACAACCACTTAGGCCTACCATTGGCTCATTATTTCGCGCAGTGCCTTATAGACGATGTGACCTCTGACGTCATTTGAAAATCATAACATGATGCGCGCGCATGTCGCCGGGCAAAACCTTTGTGTACTTGACAGCCAGCTAGAAAGTACACGCAATATTACCATGACTACGCGTCTTTTTGCCCGGCGGAACATGACTTGGACAACAGACTTGTCAACAGAGGGCGGTTTGAATGTAAACAGAGGTCACATCGTCTATAAGCAAGCTTATAACTTTCTCGAATCAACAACATATTTAACCAAAATTTCCGATTACAATCGGCCAAGGTCTACTAACACAGCACAATGTGTGTGGCTGCATTTAACAAAGCGTATTGTCCTAATCTTTTTGTTGTGTTTTTATTTTTTAAGAATCTTCCCCATGGATCGATTCCCATGCTTATTTTCTTTTGCACTTATACAGTGCAGTTTCCGCTCAATTTAAAATACGTGAGTGTTTTTTTTGAAGACTCGAGAGGTGAAAATTATAGATTTTTAATTAAGGGGAGTGAATTCTGCACCATAGCTGCGTTATAATAAAGATACCATTGATATACCTTCACAATAGGTAACTGGGTCCGACAAAAGAAGATAAACGCCTTCGACCGCACACAAAACTTTCATCTCCGCTAATTAAAACAGCTTGGAAATTGGCCTATGCGTATCCATGGCAACTCGATTTAAGGAGGGTCACATTACCCTTTATATAAAGTAGTTTTGCTGTGGACGAACCCAATAAAGCACTTATAGAGCTCATCTCGACTGGAGCGAACAATTTGGATACCATGGTAAGTTGATTTTCTGTTTTCATGTTAATTATTTTTTGGCGTTTATGTGTGTTGAGCTACTTTCCCCCTAAACAATCATGACCTCCATAGGTAGCCGTTTGCTCATTTTACCCTGTTGATTATATCATGTCCTCAAATAACTCTTATTCGTATTAGGTGCCACCTCTAGATAACATATATTGCTTTGAGATGAAAATTAGGCATTCTTCTTTTTATAAGGTATTGTTGGTGTCCGCCAGTAGAAAACACAGCACAAAGACAGTTTGCTGGGGACGCAAACAAATAACAGAACAGTAGTTTGTTCAAACAGACGGTTGTACGCAATAAAATGGCTGGGTTTTTTTAAAGATCAACTTAAATGAAATTAACATTATTGCGGGTGTTTTTTGTATAGAAAAGTTAACGAGTGTGTAATGATGACAGATAAATGACTGGAACTCAATAAAAATTATGTCATAATGTAAAATATGAAAAACATTTTGATCAATGTTACGCTAGGTAAAAACGCCGAGTTTCACGAAAAGCCCTTTCGAATCAAAACAGCACTCTGACGTCATACTGCAGACTTGTGTTTAACCCCACACAAACGTGTATTATTACATGCAAAAAAGCATCTCTGAAACGAAAATTAAGTTGATAAAAATGTCGAAAAGAAGCGGTTCGGGAAATATTAAAGTGTTGATGAAGAAGAGGTTTTTCAGTCAAACACACTTCTGATGGGAGTGATATCAGCTCAAGTGAATCTTTTTATGCCGGTTTTTCGAAAGGTAGTTTTTAGGATCAGGGTTGATGTTTCTTTTTTATAAGTACAAGTCATACATTTTTATGAATAGCAAACAATACTTCAACTAGGACACCATAAAATAGTCAAATGCCAATGAGGCTATAAGGATCCCCTAAAGGGATATGACTGTGATTTTAAAAAAACTTAATGGAATTAAAATTGAGTTCTTTGAGTGCCCACGAAGATATTTTGTTCACTCCAAATAAATTAGTTTGTGCGTTCAAAATGATTTGTGTGTGTGTTCGAAATTAACCATTTTGCTCACTTGAAATTATTTCGCTCACTCAGGAAAGGGTTATTATTAATATGTTTGGTTACTTTCAATTAATTTGAGAGCCCGAAATTATTTCGTAATAATGTTTTAAGCTTTTGCAATATAATATATTTCGAATTCTCTCAATAATTTATTGAGTGTACAAAATAAATTATTTTGAGTATTAGAATTATTTCGAGCAACAAATTATTTCGAACAAAAAGATTTGTGAGAAAAAAATGTTTCCGAGAGCTAAAATTAATTTATTTAAGCGAAATTGAACTATCTGTGTTTTCAGTATTGTTTCCAACCAATTTGTCCCTTTCGGTGCTCCGTAGTACCAACCTTGGGTCTAGGAACCACTTAACAGTAATTTAAGCTTTAATCAAATAAGTTTGATGGTGATCCCTTCATCATATAAACATTTCAAGGACCATTTTGACAACTTTCGAGTGTTGTTAACAAACTTCACCAGATTCCTCGGAAAATGGGGAAAAGTTTAAATGCTGTTTCTGGAATCCACCGACAGCACATTTGGCTCGTTGCTCGGCATGATACAAACTTAACCACGTTATTGAAAAAGAACCTTGAAGAAATAGGAAAGATAAAAATATAAAAAACAATCAGTAAATGCATAAAGACAAATATAAACAATCTTCACAAGTCCACAGTATGACGTATTGGTTCCCAACTTGCGAGGGCGACGCCAACGGCGAAAAGGCACTTGTTCAAAAATTGACAAAAAGGGCTAGTTTTCCGGAACAAACTTCAGAAAAATGGCAGGGTAGACAAATTCAAAATGACAACCAAACAACAACTGAACACATAACAAACAAATAAAAAGGGTCAATTTTGCTTTAACGATTTCGTTTAAGTTGATCTTTAAAACAAAAATGGTGCATAACTGTGAAAAAAGTGATTTAGTGGCCCTGGACGTATGTGCACATACGCATACCATAACATTTTAATGCATACTTTGTTGCATACCTTTGGGATTATGTCATTAGTTATGGACGATTTGTTGGTGACCTTGGGCGTACGTGGCGCTATAATAGACTGTGCAAGTCTCGCGCGCATTCGAACTTCCGGGACCATAGTGGTCCCAACCATATGGAGTTTTACGTGGGCGAGATTTTGTTTCGTCAATTATTTTAGTTTAACGTAGTTTATGACCTAGAAAATTATACATGTTGTTGGGAATGTAATACTAAGTGATAACAAAATATGAAAGTAAAACCAATTCAACAATATAACGAAGAAAACCCGAGAATTAAACTTGACCTCAGCTTCCGGTTATTGCAAAAAATTAAGAATTTTGTGCTCACCTCCGATCATAAAACTTATGTAAAAGCTTGTTTTGGATGCGCTATTATAATCGCCAGATGCTGTAATTGCAAAGCGAACCCTTTTCATTGCAGTCTATGGTGTTGAGGCGTCGGCATTCCTCTTTAAACTGCGATACGGGTCAATTTAAAACCCGTTTGACCTTCACGAATCTGCGTAAGGGGTTTCTAAAAAGTTAACATCAAAAAAGCATCCTTGTCCCAGAGTTTTAATTTGTTTTTAATAATACTTAACACACTTTGGCGTATTTTTTTTTTAAGCTAAAACTAATTTCATAAAATTGTAATAATTTATTTTTGTTCAGATTTTGTCATGAGATATAATTTAAAACAAAGATTTGATTTCAGAAATAAAAATGTTCTTCGTTTGACGTGTTTTCTCGTTCGGGTACGCGCGAGACTTGCACAGTCTATAGGATATTATTATTACCTCCGTGTTACCCCAAACTTGGCTAAATTGACACTATATCCCGTCACACAATGTTTCACAAGGTTTTGCAAAAAGTAAAGGTCGTCCAGCCTTAAACTTATCATACATATTTGGAACCTAAGGGTATAGATGAAATCTCAACTTTTGTGGATGATGACGTCATCGCTGACTTCATAGCTTTAACGTTTAAAAATAACCCACAATATTTGTAAAACTCATATATACAGAACTTTAATAATAGGCCTACATACAAGATTCTTTCACATCTTTCAAAATCTTACAAAATATGTGACCCCATGTGACTTTTACTTCTAGTTGAAACCGGACGTTGACATTAAATATTTGAATAGCATTACATCTTATAAACCAAAGTTGTAAGGGCATAAAATAAACCAAAGTGGTAAGGGCATATAATACTGGCAATGAGGCCTTTTCGTTAAAAAGCGTAATGATGTTGGAGAACACTTTTCTGTATAAAAAAAATAATCAATTTCTGTCACGTCCTCAAGCTTCGTTTTTGCGAAGGGTTAAAAATGCATTGACGCTTAACGGTTGTCCGTCCACGCACGTAATAGAATATTTTTGATTGAGTACAGGGTCCAATTTCATAGAGCTGCTTAAGCAGAAAATATTGCTTAACAATTGTCTGCTAAGCAGAAATGAGCAGGATACCAGTCACAAATTGTACATTTGACATGGTAGTTTGGTTGGTAACCTTAATCTGGTAAGCAAATGTTTGTTGTGCTTAGCTGCTTTTTGTGCTTAAGCAGCTCTATGAAATTGGGCCCAGTACGTACTATTAATTGCGTTACGCGTAAATTAACGCCCGCGTAGCTTTGCGCGCCACGTGTATGTTTAAAAACTCCTCACGCGCGTTTATATCTTACGTTTACGTCTTACGTTTACGTTTACGTTAGATACTTATTTCCGGTCATGATCGTTTAAATGCATCCCTGGAATTGGTTCATTAAAATGTGCCAGCATCTGGCACATTTTAGTTAGGCCTGTGGTCAATCCACTTTACGTGTCCGCTCAAGATGGTAACCCTCAAAAGAGGCACCAAGTCCAGAGCAACTGGTCCCCCTCTTTTTGTTCTTTATTGATCTTGTGATTATGTCTTACTGTATGGTTTAGGGTGACCGTTGTAAAAAACATGATTCATTTGAAATGGAATCACCCATTTTGAAACGCGCGTGCTAAGCATCCACAGCCGCCGAAAGTTTATAACAAGCTTGCACGAAAACTAGTCACACTTGTTAGCCAATCAGCGTTGTTTTAGTGCATCCCAACCAGGGGTAACTTTCAACCTTTCTCCATATAGCTTACAGAATTTGAAACATTTAAATGGATCGAGGCCGACTACAAGCATATGTGGATTTTTTTTATGTTGTTTTCTTCTTATTCTTCTTCTTCTTCTTCTTCCTTTTTCTTCTTCTTACTTCTTCTTCTTCATTTTTTTTATTATTTTTTTATAAATTGGTGTCATGAAAGACCAGGGCCCAATTTCATGGCTGTGCTTACCGCGGAGTTTTACACTTATCTCTCCCAAAGAATTATTTTCTTTACTTAGCGCCGTGAGCGAAGAATTCCGCAGTAAGGAGAGCCATTAAATTGGACCCTGGCCTCTCCTGCATTAACGGGGACAGTGGCGAGGACAAGTGGTTGTTTTGATTCTTACATTCGATCTTGGACTAATTAAAAACCTTGACCAGCCTTTGAAGAAGCCGAATACAATAAAAGAGTTTCCTCAAAAAGAAGAAAGCTAAGGAAGTTGTTTTGTCCCCACGTTGTCATTGTTTGAACTCTGCAGCTTGATACGGTCATACTTTGGTTACCGACCTCGAACAATTTAGTATTTTTTTTACTGAAAGCCCACTTGTTACAAAGAAAGCATCCAGCGAATTAATTTCCTCTGAAGTGCCCTTGTTGATTACAAATTAATAAAATTAATAATAGGTGCGGTTGATACCTGCGGTCACCTCGCTAAACGTGGGCGGATTCAACGTTCTTCGTGAAAATACCGTTAAATGTTTTTGCTGTTTTCTCATTAAGTAAACAAATCATTCAGCTGAAAGTTTCAAATGTGACTTGTATAATCGTATATTTCTTGATACATTTGCCAATAAAGCAGCATTACGTTGAAAAAAAAATAGATGGTCTTTTAGGTAAGCGTAGGCCTACCACTTTTTCTCCTGCGTGATGATCATGCAGAGCATCGAAACTATAGAGTTGTGGCACCGGGCGGCTCTTTTCAGAGCCACCACAACTCGGCGATCATTTACTTACGGAAAACCTTACTAAAATCAAATTGTAGTTTCCCATCATGCAAACTTTTTTTTAGGCTTTATGGAAACTAAAACACATAGCTCGAACAGGCTAGTCAACTCTTCTTGCAGAAGAAAACAATTGATTTATTTGTTAACTAAATTTTATGTAACTTACATAAACTATGGACAGAGACATTCACCTCCCAGGCCAACCTAACAGCTACTGGTGACCATATGCCACGCCCTGGCTTGGGTATTACCCCGTCCTTAATTAATATTCATAATATCACTACGCCACTAACCAAAAATAGTCCCATAACAGAGTATGCATTGCTTAATACACATCGGTGTAAGGTCCAAACAAATATTTCAAACAATCTTGCGAGCTTTATCGCTTAGCCAGCTTTATCGTCAATGATTTTATGTAGCCCACCACGGGGCGTTCGGATTGTTTAGGAAAGCGGGACAGCCCTACGTTTGATATAAATTCTGAAAATAGAGTGGGATTGCTGATTAAGTGAAAGCTTCATTTTTAGGATCATTTACGCTCTTAAAGATTCACCCCTTGTTAAAGATTTGCATGACAATCTAAATCTTAGTCGCATTCCTTGGTGAAAGAATGGAAAGCTCAAAGAGGACATGGTGATAAGTTCTTTACTTCCTAAAGATTTGAATAGTTGATATACATAATCTTCCTAAGACTGTTTCGTGGCTCGTTGATTGTTCAAATAAAAACATTGTATAGGTCGATCAGGCAAAACTTACCCAGAGTTACCCAGTTCAAACGATGGTTGTGTGGATGGGGACAATTTATTGTACTATACTTGAATAGTCTGATTATGTTGAACTTTGCTATATTTCCTCAGAACCATGGTCTTCTATATAGCTGTGTGGTGCGACTCTCAGTTCTTTACATTACACTCTGTGTTCTTTTCGCTGGGCACTTCAACGCACAGTAAGTCTTCAGAGTCACTTGAACTGATTTGCATATTTCACAATTTATGTCACTTATTGTATGCATCTTGTCGGTATCGCCTACATAATAATAAAATAAACTGTAAGTCTTTCTGAAGAACAAAAGCGTAGCAAAGGGGGAGGGTGTGACAGTGTGAACTCCAACCCATGGCCCTCCAGTGACTCAAAACAAAAATGGGTGCAGTGGCGTACCATAACTAAGGGGAGGCACGTGTCCCGAATTGATGTCGTGCCCCCCCCCCCCCCCCCCCCCCGGGTTCCTTCTGTTTGAAATCTGGACTTTGAGATTACTTTTATATGCTTTTATGTGGTAATTTCACTGTTTTAAAACTATTTTGTATTTACACGCACACAAAGTATTTGTTTGCACATCCATGTCAGATTATCTTTTGAAACAAAACATTCAAGGATTTATAGTAAATGTCATAACAAGGGCACGAAGGGTGCATCATTTTTTAGTTTCTGTTTGCATTTTTCTTCTTCTTCTTCTATTAAGTGCAGCCTTCAAATGACTGAAGATGAACGCACTGCGTGGCCACGAATGGATTTTCTTCAGAGGCTTGTTTAAGAAAAATGCAAACGGAAACCCGACAAAATAAAACACCCCTCGTGCCTCCTACAAGTTGACCCTAGTTCTGTCGATGAATTTGTGATGTCGATTGAAAAAAGAACATTTCGAGAGTGGGCAAGAGAGTGAGAATTGGTTTCCACTATGTCTTTCAATCTAAACCGGTCACAAAGAAGAATTCCGGTGTTGTGGAAATCAACCATTTGATCAACACTGCAAGGAATATGAAAAAACACTCACCTGTTCGAGATTTCAAAATCCCATCTGAATGTCCTCACTTTGTGACCGGTTTAGATCGAAAGACAAATATAGAAACCAATTCTTACCTCCGGGCTATATTTACAAATCAGTCAGAGAAATAGCAAAGACAATGTAATGGCGTCTTTCTCCCAACATCAAAATATAGCTGAATAAACTTGAAAATCGTGCCGCCGCTAGGGGGCGTTTGGTCCGGGGTTGAAATAAATGAATAAATAAACAGCTGTATGGGAAAGAATGAGAATGCTCTTTTTCTCTATCTGTCACATTAATAGTTTCAAATTTTGTATTTATACAGGAATACTTGCCCGAGGATATCTTATGAGTATAGGACAAGATCAGTCGTTGAAAGTTACTACGTTTCATGCAGTTGGCTTAACTTGAATCGATGTACACGATACAGGTATGCAGCTGGCATGTCTATTGACCCCTTGCACAAAGCGGATCGATCGCACTGCTTTGTGTTGTATAACACTGTGTGGAAATGTCTTTTTAAAAACAAGCATATTCTTCCACACTGTAAAAAAAAACACTGTGTGAACGTGTGTCTAAGTCCCTACACTATTTTGACTTTTTTTCTCAGGTCCACACACAAAAGGAATTGACTCCAAAAATGGCGGCAATAGTAGACGCTCGTTTTTGCAGAGATGCCTCTGCACGTGGTGCAAGGGGCCAAAAGCAGCTTCCTCGCCCATACAAACATTTCACCTAAAACTGTAAAACTCTCATATAGTTTCAATGGAATCTGTGCTACCTCAGTAATATTGTAATGTACATTCAATTCCAAAGGAGATGTAAGCAATATACTTGTATAGTGCTTATATTAGCTTGGGCAATAAGCTGACGTTTGAATGATTCGGGGCCGGCGTAGTACACAAGATCGTCGTTACAGTTCCCGTTGTCTCTTCAGAGTTTGAACAAGTCATTCTTAATTTACCATTCAGGTATAAAACAGCTTATTACAAGGCCAGCGTGCCTACCTATGTATGTTGTACAGGTTGGAGTAAAGACAGTAGCGGACGCTGTCTAATAGGTAAAGTTGATTGCAATATTTAAAATTAATCAAAGGATATTTATTTTGTATACTGGTCTAATATCTTCACCTGATCATTTGTCTCATTTCACTTGAGATGACAAGTTTACAACTGTGTCAGGGGGAATTCTTGGGGAATGATTACACGAACCATCTCTCCGATCCAAAGAGAAGGGGTAAATTCTGACCCACAGATATTTTTTACAAATTTATTTCAAACAAACTTGTTCTGTTTTACCGTTATATTACAGCAATATGTAACCCTTCATGTCAACATGGCCGATCGCTCATCACCAAATGTTTTTACTTGTAACCATGGTTACCAAGGTCGAACATGTAAACAAGGTAATGAATCTTTATCATTAATGTCTGACAAGATTTACAAGGGACCTTGGATTGTAAACAGATTTGTGTCGTTTTATTAAACGAGGTATATAGATAGGTTGCAGTATGACGTAAATCGGCCATCTTTACGGGCAGTTTGGAACACACAGTCATGCGTTACGCGTGAGAACGGCGTGCAGCACGCGCACATTTCACAAAACTCATTGCGTGATTGGTTAGTGAACGACGCGGCTGCGTTAATAATTAGAGCGCTTGACGCGCCTGCATGCCAAAATGCGATTTGCCCGTAAAGATGGCGTCTACTGGGAACTATCTATATTAAAAATTTAACAGCCATGCTACAATTAAGCAATTGGGACTCTTGCTAAATTGCTTTCGTGTGAAAGTGTCTTAAGAGACAGGTCAATTTTATATTGCGTAAATTACGCAATTACTGGTTTATTTGTTTTTGTCGTGAAAAACTATAATTAATTTGATTTTAACAGCTCAATAGTACCCTGCAGCGAGTGATGTGGGAGGTCGCGACCTCCCCAAGTCAACAAAAACATAACAGCACCCACGTGATAAATCCCAGGCATGCTAAACTCCATGATATCCTCCCCTGTACCATAACGCACAGACTAGAAGGGGTGTCAATCAACAGGGGTCGGTGACTTGGTCAGAGTGGGTGGACACAAAAAAATCGTCCATTGCGCATGTACACAAATTTCCTCTGAGGTTTGTACACAGGGCGATGATGGCCGCCTGGTTAATGTCAATGACAGTACTTGTTGGGCGCTTGGTCGCCACAAGTCTGCAGGCCCAGAAGAGAGATGATTGAAAACATCTGTTACCAGCTGGCTGGGAGTCCTTTGATGTCTTACCGACAGTTTCTACGGTTAGAAAATGGGAGATAAGTACGGAAGCCGGATAGTGCCAGGAGATAAGAAATGAAATATTTTTTTCATGAGCGCGAGAATATTTGTTTGTACCATCCGGCGGCCGCCACTTAATTATCCGGCGGCCGCAACTTAATTATCCAGCGGCCCATTAAGGGTTAAAAAGGAGATGTTTACCTGATATAGCAGAGCAGGAGTGGACCATGTGGAGCAGCCGTCGTGGTGTACACGGGGGGGGGGGGGGGGGGGGATACAATACACACCGCACGCACTCAAAATCCGCAAAACCAAAAACGTGTGGTACAGATAATTAAGTGGCGGCTGCCGGATAATTAAGTGGCGGTCGCCGAATAATTAAGTGGCGGTCGCCGAATAATTAAGTGGCGGCCGCCGGATAATAAGTGGCGGCCGCCGAATATTTAAGTGGCGGCCGCCTGATAATAAGTGGCGGCCGCCAGATAAATGGTACAAAAAATATTCTCGCGCTCATGAAAAAAATATTTCATTTCTTATCTCCGCACTATCCGGCGTCTGTAGATAAGCCCTAGCAAGCCCTCTTAATAGATTTATTACGTGGGGAAGTCACGACTTCCAAGCTGCCGAATATACGTTCGGCCGAAACAGGTGCCTCGTTTGAGGGTTTAACAAGTTTGTCAAACGTTTTTGTCTTTTATACAGCAATATGTAATCCAACATGTCAATATGGCGTATACTCATCCCCCGGTATAGCTGCTCATGTAACCCTGGTTACCAAGGCCAGACATGCAACCAAGGTAATTAATTGTTTGTATTTACAGAACGATTGAATTTAGGATGTTTACAATTGACTTATAAAGTTTGCGAACATTATCAAAGCGAGGTAGATCAATATTATGATATTGCGTATTACACAGGCATGACATTTGGTCACACAATGAGGGGTGCTTTCCACTCAGGCGAACAATGCAAATATTTGCCAACTACGCCTACGTTTTGGAACGGTAAAGTGCAAAAGACGTTTGCACACGTTTGTGAATTTCGGCAAGCGCTCTGGGGAGGGGTTCAACAATTTGATGAATCTATATTTAAGAGACGGTTAAATTTGATATTTAATTTTGCGTACACAAACGCAGATTTGTCAGCGGTAGAGTGTCGGCTCAAATCCCGGTCGTGATCCCCGGTCAAGGTACTCGTGCCCTTGAGCAAGGCGCTGAATTGTTTCGTAAAAGTTGGGACGGTAGTGCATTCTGCTCTACCAGCCAGGCTCCTAGTGGATGATACCCATGCCTACATCCTTACGGATGGCAATTTGCCCCTGGTGACAGTTGATTTGGGTCAATAGCCCAAATCAGTTAAGTGTAGCCCTCACCTTGAAGTGGCCGTCCGGCATTGTGGTGGGTTAGGCGATATCTCATAAAAAATAATAGTAAAAATAATTTGTTTGTTTTTGTCGTGAAATTTATTGTTTTCATTTGAAAGGGACATATAAACTTGATTTCAATAGCTCAATAGGTTAAAAAGTTTGTAATACTTTTGTGTCTTTTATAAAGCGATATGTAATCCGACATGTCAATATGGCGTATGCTCATCTCCTGGTAGTTGCTCATGTTACCATGGTTACCAAGGCCAGACATGCAACCAAGGTAATTAAGCTTTTGAATATACAGAAAGTTTGAATTTAGGATGTTTACAATTTTAGTTTGCGAACATTAGCAATGCGAGATAGATCAATATAATGAAATTGCGTATTCATTTGTGTGTTGTTGTTTTTTGTGTTTTTTTATAATAGGGCGTCTTTGATAACACAGGCATAACATTTAGCCCACAATCAGAGCATGAAATCAGAAGGTTTATTGGTTGAAGGGCCATCGCAGCTTTGTCCTTTGAAATAATATGGTCAGAATGGCAACAAACTTTCAAAAAAAAAAAATTAAATGGCTGCCATTGCTTTTTATTCTACCTGTGTTTGGTTTATAAAAAGCCATTATTAAGACATTTTTGTTCAACTCATGGGAACTTCGTGGGAGACGATCCCATGAACCGTCGACACTAGGCCCCCCTATGGTCCAAAAAGATTGGGAAATTTTTGCAATTTGATTTCAATGTCAATGAGGTTTTTCAAACTTTTCTGTTTTACCGTTATATTGCATTTAACCGAGTTTGTTTGTGTCCTTAAAACAGCGATATGTAATCCTCCATGTGTACATGGCGTATGTTCATCCCCTGGCCTGTGTACATGTGACCATGCTTACGAGGGTCAAACTTGCAATCTAGGTAAATAATCGTTGGTGTATACAAGGGCGTCGATGGGTGGGGGACGGGGGGGCCATGTCCCCCCACTTTTTAGACTGGGGGGGGACAGCATATCAGATGTCCCCCCCCCCCCACTTTTTGATTGACTGTTCATTAGAAATATGCAACAAAATATACAAATATACATCATTTTCTTGATTTAATATTTCACTTACAATTTGTGCTCAAATAAAAGAATAGCGAACAAACGGTGAAATGTTTTCTTCATTTTCATCTTTTTTTCTGATGGACCACGCGCAGAATGGTATTTTGGACCTATTTCCGTTCTAGAAATAGACGACAAGTTTCGTCCAAGACATGAACGCCAAAATCCCGCTTACATACCTTGTTATCATTCAAGTTATGCGTCGTTTGTGTATGCTATAAATGTACGGTACACGATCCTGGCCCTCCACACAATAAAAGGAAGTCTGTGTGTGCGCGCACGTGCAAATGTGTTACATTTTGTTACAATCGCACAACGCACAAAATGTAGTAAAATCCAGTATTTTGTTTTTTCGAAGAGTTTCAAGCTGACACACGATAAACGCCGGACTCCCGAAGCATATTAAAATGGATATGTAAAAGTAATGGTGTGGGATGCAAATAATGTAAGATGTATTTTTTTCAAGACTTCTCGCCCGTCCCCCCTACTTTTCAGTAGCGATCGACGCCCTTGGGTGTATATAGTACGTCTGTGTTTATTTCAAAAATTTTTTTTAGTTTTCTTTCTTTTTAGTTTTGAATTGGTTTGAAAACATGGACTGCGTTTATTACCAGTCTTAATGTATAACGGCTTAAATGCTTGGCCATATTACACTTTCGTTCCATTTTATTGACCAAAAAAGGGCGATAATTTATGATTATAATAATGTACGTTCGTTTGAAACTTATATAAGCACTGTTTTCTTATATCTAAACTACACACCATTTTTCACAATATGTTAATTTTGAACGTGTGTGTTAACGTACATCTTAATGTTACTAAAATGCACTTGCACGCCGGTCTTGATATTTGATCCTCATTTCAGATTCATTTTTTCATGACTGTTTATATGTACAAAATATGTTCGATTGTGTAACTGGTATTTTTTATTTTTATTTTTTTTTGGGGGGGGGAGTTTACTAAGAGGTTTGAATCAAGTTAGTCTATACATGACTATCTATTTGCATTTGTTGCACTAATTAATTTGCATCTGTTGCACTTATTGCCAACCAATTTTAACCTTTTTTTGTCGGGATCCCTCGCATAACATTTTGTAAGGATCCTTTTTTGAAAGCTTTTTGTCATATATTTTATTCACTTTTGTTCAAATGTAGTTTCTTTTAAAGTGAAGTGGGTGCCTACAAACAAACTAAAAAAGGGCGTATTTGGCTGTCATAAGAATCTCAAACTTAGCTTCAATCCGGGCTTCTGGACATTCGGGGACCGGGGAGGGACACTGGTGCCCTCTCCGTATTTTCAAAAGTTCTCAAGCGTTTTTTAAGAAAATTGCCGTAAATGTTAATTTTTGTTTTTTGAAATTTTTTAGTCAAATATCGGGGGGGGGTTCTCAATAATTTCCGTATTTTTGCCCAAATGCTTTAAAACTTTTCCAAATTGCTTATTTATTTTATTTTTTTATTATTTTTTTTTCCTCGGGGGGGAAAACAACTTTTATTCAATTAAACATACATCCTCTTGCAAATCACCACAAATGTAATAGAAAACAAATAAACTAAATTACTTATTACAGAGAGTAGAGAATATATCCCATTTCAAATTAAATTTGGCGAGTTTGTCATTTGTGATGCAGATGAATTTTTCTAATTGAAAGTACCGTTTAAGCTCTTTTTTGAATGATAAGAAAGAAGGTTTACTGCCGTTCATCTTCATTCTATAAATATGGTAACGGCCAAGCAGTAGAACTAAATTAAGGGCAGTCATTTTCTTATTCAGAATACCGAATAGTTTGGCCTCATGGTCTAAATAAACAATTATATCCAGGTCATCCTTGATCCACCCATTGATTTCGGTCCAAAATGACGTAGAAAACTCGCAAGTACAAAATAGGTGGATCAGGGTTTCACTCTCAGAATGACAGAAGGAACATAAATCGCTCTCCCTTTTCCCAATTTTAGCCAAAAAAGAATTAGTACCCAGTATTCTATGAGTCAGTCGATATTGGAACCACCGTAATCTTGTATCACACGCGTAGGCCTAACTGTAAAGGGCATACTGCAGAAAACGGACCATTTTGATTGTTGGAAAAGGGTGCCCAATTTTGTTTCCCATTTATAAATAAACTTGCTAACCACAATTTTTTCAGACGTAAGAATTTGGTAAAACCGAGTAGAACCCTTTTTATCTTGTAAAAGTGTTTCCAAATTAAACGGAATAAAAGGATAAGGAGTGTCAGATGTACCACCCGTAAGTAAGTTACTGAAGGATTTCTTTAGGGCCTTAATGACCCCAAGGTATTCTAAAAAAATTGTCTTGATACTGTACTTTAACTTAAAGTGATCTAAACTCAGGAAGGTGCCATTATCATCCAATAGATCGCTCACAAAATTAACCCCTTTATTATACCAGTGATAGTAAAAAATACAATTGTTACCTATTGTAACTCTGTGGTTGTTCCACAAGACATTCCTGTAGAGATCATTCTGGTTAACTGGAACATGACATTGTACAAAGGAACTCCAAGCATTAAAAACATGCACCCAGAACTGATTTGGCTTTGTGGCCCCTGAGTGATCGAGTAATCCGTGAATAGCCACCTTCTATGAAAAGCACGTTGGGAATTTTAGCAATTTTATATAATAAACTACACCAGCCGCAAGTCTCATTCGCTTTCAATAGTCTGCGGACCCATGTACACTTAAGAGCCTTAATATAGGAGCTCAAATCTACCATTTTAACACCTCCAAGACTGTAATTCTTGATCATTTGATTCCTAGCGACTCTGTCGCCACCTTTCCAAATAAATTTATACAGCACGCTGTTTAAATGTTTTATAACATGCGGTGGCGGGTTAGGGAGTGACAGAATAAGGAAAGTATATTGAGATAAAACAAGCGATTTAACTACTGTGACACGCCCAAGTACAGTTAGATTTCTTTTGGACCATTGATCAATAAGACTTTTAGTAGATTCTAACACTCTGTTATAGTTAACGGTCACCATTTTATCAAGGTTAGTTGAAAAATCGATGCCGAGGGCTCTAAAGATATCATGAGGTTTGACCCAGTTAACATTATGATCACATAGACCTTTTTGGCGTCCCTTATTTCCACCAATCCACACCGCATTAGTTTTCTCAATATTTACCTTAAGACCAGAAATACTAGCAAAATCTTTAAGCAATTTAAAGGCTCTATCGAAGGAACGTTGTGAACCGTCCAAAAACAACACTGTATCGTCAGCATACTGGGAAAGCGTATATTCCTTGACATCGATTACAATTCCCTTTAGAATCTTGTCTCTGCGAATCATCGTGCCCATTATTTCTGCGCACAGTAAAAACAAATATGGGCTCAGACCGTCCCCTTGTCTACAGCCACGGCCTACTTCAAAGGATTCGGATAGGAACCATTAACTAAGACTGACGCTTTCGCTCCATTATAAAAAACCTGAAACCACTTTTGTTATGGAAGGGCCAAAATTAAACTTATCCAATACCTTAAGAATAAATTCATGAGAAACTGAATCAAATGCCTTTTCAAAGTCTATTAACAAAAACATACCAGGAATTGTGTTACACTCCGTGTAATTAAGCAAATCATACATTAAACGAATATTCTCACCTATATAACGCCCTTGCAGAAAACCTTTCTGATTGTCATGAATTAAAGTCGGGAGACATGTTTTAAGTCTCTCTGCTATACAACCAGACGCTAATTTGTAGGAAGTGTTTAACAGTGAGATAGGCCTCCAGTTCTTTAAAAACTGGCGAGGTTTATTCCCTTTGGGTAGTAAAGTAATAATACCATATTGCTGAGTAACAGAAAGTTTGTCAGTATCATAGCCGTAATTAAGAGAACGTAATAAATAACATGATAGATCTGAGAAGAAAAACTTATAAAATTCAAAACTAAAACCATCGGAGCCTGGCGACTTCCCGTTCTTGGTGTTCTTTAAAACACTTAATATTTCACTATGAGTAAGGGGACCCTCAATACTGTTACGTAAAACATTAGAAAGAACTGGAAATTCAGAATTATCAACAATTGATTGCCAGTTGACAGTAGTTACTTCATCTGAGACAGAATACAATCTCTTATAAAAGTAACCGGCCTCCTTAGTGATGTCAGCCGAAGTGTTAAGCTTGTTACCATCATCTTTTGTAACGCGACTGATTGTTTTGTTAGAAAAATTACGTTTTTCCATATTGAGAAAGTATTTCGATGGTTTTTCACCGTGCTCCATCCATCTTGTTCTAGACCTGACCATAACACCATCCATTTTTATTTTACGAAGCTGAACAAGGTTTGCTTGTTTGGAGTTAAATGTATCCAACAGGCTGTTGTCGCCATCGGCAATCCTGTCTGACAAAACCTTAATTTCGTTTTCAAGGCGAGCTTCTTCAACTCTGCTGTTTTTTTTCTTCCAAGAAGCATAAGAAATTGTTTTAGCCCTAATTTCCATCAGTAACATTTCAAAAAAAAGCTGATCGTTAACCGTAAAAAAAAAATCTCTGGGATGAACTGTGTGTAAATTTGGGCGCCGATATGGTGAAGCAGCGTATGTTTCGACAACCTCACTTATTACTTTCTTAATCTGCTCAACATATACTTTATCTGTAAGAAACGAATTATTAAATTTCCAATAACCGGGTCCTCTATCGATCTGATTAAAATCAAATTGAATATCGATTAGTGAATCATTATGGTCGGTGCATCATTATGGTCGGTAAGTAGTTTGCAACGGCTAAATCCTCAAATTTTTCCACGAAAAAAACAATGATCTCTATAAAGTTCCAGCCCCATGTTTCAACAACAATCTTCCAAGTCTCTGCTTAAACTATAACATTTCAAGATTCAAACAATTTAAGATTCACCTTTCAAAAGGAAAACAGATTTCTCTTCTCATCATTTTACAACTTTCAGCATTTAAGAAAATAACTATTAAATAATACAGCGCATTATTAGGTGAACAAGACCTGACAATGATCCCTTATAGACCGTGCAAGTATCGCGCGTATTCGCACATTTTTGGGACCAATTTGGACCCATGCTTTAACGCGCGAAGGAAACCAACTCGTTCCCGGTAACGGGTCCCAATGTTCAAACATGCCGAGACTTGCAGTCTATTGTCAAGTTATAAATCTTGTGTATGTTAAATTGTTCGTAACAGGATGAAGACTTCAATTGTCAGGTATCGGATGGAACAGCAACTAGTAAACATAACGGAAATTTGTAAAAGGTAAAAATTATACAGAAGGGAGAACTGTGATTCCCTCTTTGGCAAACTCATACAACAGAGACAAATCCACAGGACAAGTTCCTATTGAGTTCGGTAGTCTCCCAATTTCAAATCTACTCCGGGGCAGTAGATAAAAAGCAGGACAAGTCCTTTTGAAATCAGTAGTCTCCCAATTCCAATCTACTCCGCGGCAGTAGATAAACAGCAAGACATGTTCTTATAAGAGCAATGTACAAAGCAAAGTAGATATTATCACATGATGTTGCCCTTAACAAACTGAACAAGTAAAAGGCAATTATACAGCCAGATGTATAAAAGCCAATAACCTCATCCCGCCCCTCTGTGAATTCTTCCACATGAATTACCAAATCGCAATCCAACCACAAAACCCAGGCAGATTAATAAACAAAACAATTTACCGTACATAATCTTTATTAAAAATATGGCTGATGGACACTATAAGAAGTCCAGGAAATCATGCCACAGCCTGAAGCGTTCCAATTTCACGCCTGGCAATTCTTGATTTGTGTCTGCAAAGATTCATCAGAAAAAGAGAAAGGAAAAAACGTCAATTCTACTTATTTTTTTAGTCATAATTTATTATCAGAGATGGAGCTTAATATTATCGTCATCCTTTTGAGTTGGAAAGCAACGATTGTGTATTTATTTGGTTTTTGTTTGTTTTAAATCCCACCAAGCACTAGAAGCTGATGAGTTTTGGGCCATTGAGATAACCAACTACAAAAATGCTTCATCACTCACTATTTCCCCCTATTGACCCCTTGCTTGAAGCGAAACGCACCACTGCACGTCTACCATGTCAGCCATTTTGGGAGTCAATTCCTTTGAGTACATTTTGACTCCAAAAATGGCAAGCAGGATTGGTGCGTGTAGGCTATGTGTGTTGCACAACATGAAAGGATTCAATGTATAAATATTAGTATTTTGAATGTTATTGTATATATTTGGTCATGAAATCAAAGATGCCTCATAAGTGAACTTAATCACTGTAGCTCTCAAGGCTCAGGAAACCTGTAAACAAGGGTGCTTGCTATGTGAACCAGAAACACTGGGGTTAACCCCTACTCTTCCACGATAAGTGTTCTGGGTTCTTTTACGTGCACTAACAATCCTAGTAAATGGGACCTACTGCTTAATGTCCCATCAGAAGGACAAAGTATGGTAAAACATCTTGCTCAATGACACAAGTGCCACGACCAGGATTCGAACCCACAATCTGCTGATGTGAGAAACAGTCAGTTGTGCCTGATCGGGAGACACTCCACCATGGGCAGCCTTAAAATCCAACAACTTACTCGCGATCCTTGGTGATGCGGTAGAAGTAATCAGTGTAGTCCGAGTGCCCAAGAAGCTCAACGAAGTCTTCATCGTGGGTGATGATAATCAGCTGGAAGTTATGCTGTTGCTCCCGATTCTTGATTATTCTGTGTTACCATGGAAACATACCAGGTCAGTTAATAAAAAAATACCTCCGCTTAATACTAAAATCTGTCACCAAAATTCAGTTTCTTAAAGATGTACTTTTTTTGTAAAGGGGAGAAAGGGACTACATAAACAGACCCTGCAAAATAATCCAACTGTGAAGTGACCAGCATGAAAATGGTTATTGATCGTAGAAATATCTCCATTTTCATTATGTGTCGATTGACTGGTTTATGAACCAAGAGCCCAGTTTCAAAGAGCTGCTTAAGCAGAAAAATTTTCTACGCAAAAATAAGCAGCAGGCCTGATGCTTTGATTTTGAACAGGCAAGGGCACCAAGGCGTCTTGTCCTGGTCAAGGGCACCTCTATGAGGTAAACTGTAAACTTCCATTGGAATATTCAAGGGGCACCAAGACTATGACCAAGTACATTTGCCTCTGTTGGCCCCCATGAAGTATCAGGCCTGGAGCAGGACACCAGTCACATTATAGTATATGTGAGAATGTATTTTGGTTGGTAACCTTAATCTGGTAAGCATAATATTGATGTGCTTAGCTACTTTTTCTTCTCTTTGAAAATGGGCCCTGTTCTTGCACAGTCAGACATGAATGGTTCCTTTTCCTGTATTTTGGAAAAGAACTTGAAGAAACGATAAAGGTTATAGGAACGATAAATACTTACTCAAC
Source organism: Leptasterias polaris (assembly GCA_037783415.1). Lineage (NCBI taxonomy): Eukaryota > Metazoa > Echinodermata > Asteroidea > Forcipulatida > Asteriidae > Leptasterias > Leptasterias polaris. The sequence goes on from JAZGTN010000028.1 coordinate 4,466,343, forward strand.
TAATGCATGTGCCAAGCTCTCAATATTATCCTTGTCTAGATTGGTAGTTGGTTCATCTAAAGCCAGAATTCCACAGCTCAGGCAGAAGGTCTCCGCTAAAGCAAGACGGATGAGCAAAGAGGCTAGGACCTAGATAGAAGGAACAAATAACGACTGACCCAAGGGCTTATACAAACTGCCTGAAAACATCAAAAACAGAACATTCCAGACTTTCAAGAAACTCCTGAAGTCATATCTCTTTCATATTACCAGCAATTTTTATTATCATCATACATTTCTGGTAATGAAACCAAGAAAGCCTCAAAAGTGATCACTGTAGCTCACAAGCCTGAGGAAACCTGTAAACAAGGGTGCTTGCTATGTGATCCAGAAACACTGGGGTTAACCTCTACACTTCCACGATAAGTTGTCTTGGTTCTTTTACGTGCACTACCAATCCTAGTACATCTGAGGGACGAAGCAATTATGGAAAAATATCTTGCTCAAGGACACAAGTGCCACGACATGGACTCGAACCCACACTCTGCTGATCAGAAACACCAGAGCTTGGGTCCAGTGAATAACCGTGCTTGTTTGAGCTTCAGCGCCTTAGAGCACGACTTTGTATGGTGTTGTCGCTTTATAAGAGTCAATTGTAATACCTGACTTATGATCAACGCAACTGAAAACAAATTAATGAAAATAATTTATTATAACCTAGCGGGAGACTACAAAGAAAGTTCCAAACGAACGTTAACAAAAGATTGAGGAAACTGGAAAAACTAAATTGTTTGTATACTGGAGTGGGGAAAATATATTCAATACACTACAAATCAACAACAAACGACTGTTTATGGTAAGGACAACTGATGGATACTAAAACTTTGTAAAAGAAACAACAAAATAGCGACTAAAATAGAGGCTACATTTGACAAGGTTTTTGAACTGAAATAAAGGCTAGATTTTGCAAAGTTATTGACCTGACCTTTTGACCTGCACTGCAACGACCTCTCATATCCAACCCCGTATCTCCCTTCACCATGACAACCTAAATCAAGGGAAGTAATCATCAACATGCAAATGAAATTAGTACGAGAAATCTGAAACTCAGAACAGATTAAAATCTCTGGGGAAGTATTCCCAAATGAGACATAAGAACCAATAATCTCCGGCATGGAGAGAGAATTATAAGACTTGAAACACAATCTTTACACCAGGATAGAGACAAGGGGTGGGGGGTTTAAAGACGGCTGATAAAGGAATGAGAGATTGTCAACTACCCTCAGGTCTTAGTAGTTTTTGATTGAGTCGTAATATTGCAATACTGCCTGGTATCACAACATTGACCGATAACAATTTAATGCATCGTACGATAATCCCAACTATTTTAAATCTGCTTAAAAACATTCTCAAACATTAAAAAAATTAGTCTATAATTTCATCGCCAAGTGGGAAACAAAATAGAGTGTTAAGTTTACTAATTCTAAGTGGATGGTGGTACTTTTGGCTATTCCATTTTGCGTTACGCTAGGCTACGATGGTTTCAATATAGATCAGTTCTTGGTAAGGAGTTAATTCATTCTTAGCTAAAATCGAAGGATAATGATCTGTCAATGAGAGAGTAAGACGCTCGTTCATTTATTTTGTCGATGTTGGTTTCCAACTATTTTTTTTGCCCAATTTAGGGATTGGTTAGGGAATATTCTTAATCTTTCCTTTTTCCTTCCATTTTGGTAAACCGAAACCAGACTCACCCTATAATTGTAATTTTTACGCTGCTGAGTTCCTCCAGTCTCTTCATCCGAACGAATCTCCACATAATCAATGTCTGCATTAAATGGGGGGGGGGGGGGGGGGGGGGATGGGGGAGAAATTAAGCATGTATCTTTAGGAATGAGAGAAATGACAATAAAAAAATGGTACACAAATTCAGCTGAATGCATTAAACACTTTGAACATAAGTATTTCTTGAAAAGAAATTCTAGAATATAAACTCCCAGCAAGAACCCCAGAGACCAGACTTACATTTCAAGATTCAATAAATTGTTTTGCAATTTTAATGAAGGTTTGAAATTGATTAAATTTTCGCCAATGTTTGTAAAGTTTAAGTAAACATTCAAGTTAATTCATTTTAAATTTAATAAACATAATTCAAAGAAATTATTCCACAAGGTGTTTTCTTAATCCAAACACAAACCCTCCTACTTCTTAGATTTCGACAGTACATATTTTCAAATCAACGTCGGGAAATCCCAAGAGAAATAATCTGGAGATATTGTGAAATGTCACCTTGTCCTTTATACGTCATCCGCCACAAATCCCGGATTATCTTGTTAATCTCAGACATCTTCATTTGATGATAATTCATGACGGCTCTGAAATAAAAATAAAACAATTAATGAGAAGACGACAAAAGCAAAGGAAAAAAATGTATATATTTTAAGCATGTATTGTTACGTTTGTCATCTTCTGTTGTTTTTTAAATTTACTTTTTAAGAGGATCCCAAATTTGAAAAAAAATGATGGACTTACCCCTTGTGATTTTTTAATCTTAGACCAAAACTTAAAGTTTATTTGATGCTTTAAGTTAATTTCTTGTCCTTTTTTCTTAAAATATGAACCAATCTGTCTAGAAAGAAAATGAAATATCAAAACGTAGACGGTGTAATGAAGGCAATGACAGCTGATAAAGCTCACAGCTGTGGGCCTTCACATACAACTCCCAACTCCAAACATAAATCAACAGAGTCTGTTTCACTCCAAACTTGAGTTATTTGTTAAAGGTAGGGACCGGGTCATAGATAGGTTTTTGTCATTGAAATAATTACTTATAGGCAAAACTATAAAGTGTCTACTTCCTGAGGCGACAGCAGGTACCGACCGCGTCTCATTCGCAAATGGACACCAACCCTCAGAAATCTGTGTTTACTTGCTGAGAAAACGGCAAAAACTGTCGCGGAATTTTCACAAGAATCCATCCACGTTTAGCGGGGTGATAACGGGTACCAACCACATCACCACCCCTCAGAAATCTGAGAACGATTCATGCATGAATTGTTGCTTCAATTTTTTTTGGAAAATTGATCCAAGCCATACTTTGAAGGAAATCCTTTCTCAAAATAGTTTATACAGTCAACAGCTGCAGTGCTTCACACCAAGTAAGTTTTTTTGGTCATTAAAGTTTTGAGTCTTTACCAATCTATGACCCTACCTTTAAATGGTCAGAATGTTTTACTTTTTCATCATTGCCGCTGAGTTTATAGAAAAAATAATTCTCCTTCTGAAGAATATATCAATTCAACTTTTGATTGAATTTTGGCTTAAAGTCAACATAATTCCAAGCTAAACTTCTTATTCCTCAGAAGATTTCCCCAAAGAATTTAATCAAATACAAACCTATCCAAAGCCTTGGAATATTTATCCAAATCGCTGTTTGCAATCTCAGTTGTCTGAAAAAAATAACAATCAAGAAACTAATTTAAGTATGATACATTATTGCTTTTTGGAAGAGTAATTATTTTCCATTAATATTGACTGGGCAGGCCTCGTTGTATGCGTTGTACATGCTGGATGATCAATGGTGGGATACAAGTGCGGTACAAGTGAAAACACACATTCCCAAGAGACTTATTTTCTCACACATTAAGCCTGTGATAATCACTTCCTAAAAAGACAGGAGTTTGCTGGATAAAATACTTATGGGAGGAATCTATTCCAATGAAAATACGCCCCCTTTTTTGAAATCTGGACTTTAGGAATTGGACATTTTTTACAGAGTTTTTAGGTTTTAGTTTGATTTTTCCAAACTAGTTTTCCATTTACACGCAGACGCTAGATTATCTTATGAAAAATTGTTAATAATTTTAAAAAGCAATTGAAAAGGGGCTTTAAAAAAAGTATGGAAACTTTGCCAGAAGTGCTCCACTAGAATTTGTTTTTTACAGCGCTGTCCGTTATGCGATTAGGAACTTGCAGTCAGATCAGAACAGATACCGGCATGAAGACAAAGACCAATGTGAAACATAGTCAAAGTATTACGTCAAGCAAACTAATTCTGTAACTCTGACAACCTATAAGTGTACAACACTTCACCATTGCTGAATCGGAACCTTGGTATTTGAATAAATTTTCTTTTACATTTTCTTTGAAAACTCTGTAAAAATGAGTCTATTCTGATAAAAATAATTTCCTCTGGCCCCAAATTTCATTTGTTTGTGTCGCATACAGATTAGTGTCTTGACCCACTCCTGTTGACTGTTGAATGCTGATTCACCGGAGCATTCATTTCCACACAAAATGAATGAGCCAGGAGTTAGTGTTTTTGTTGAAATTGGCAGGACAAACTCAGACCTGCCAACCTTGTAAATTTTTTTTGAGTACCACATTAGCGCGGCGGCATTAAAACCAGAAGCCCGTGCACGGCGATAACCCAGAAGCCCAATCAGAAAAAATAAATAACCAGTTCGACTGTATGTTCCAATTGCCTAGATCATAGATGGTAAACTCAAGTGGCAAAAAGTTGTAAAAAAAATAATAAAAAATTATATTTAAAAACAAAAAGATTTTTAAAAAAAATTAAAAAAACAAAAAACAAAAAACAATTATGATATTTAAAAAAAAATAAAAAATGGCCAGAGGTTTCCCTACGGGCGGTGAGCCCATTTTGACCGATTTCTATTCAAATAACATTTATTAATTTCTATGAAAAGCACTGTTGAACAATGTTCCTAAATTCTTAGTAACTTACTCGGCATGCAAATAACTTGACGACAATAAAAATGCGAAAGGTTCCATCTTTTCTTTGGTTGCCCAGTAAACGGACAAACGAAAGCCTACCGTAGAATTTTCCAGTTCCACTTCAATTCATCATTTTTTTCTCTTATAAAAAGATCACAGGCCATTAAATTCCCATTATTCTCCCCTAATAAAAGTAAAACTACCAGAAACGATGTATAAATCTGACACTTCGATCGGCGTCCATGATGTTATTCACACGGCGATGCCGAACACGTGCGTTGTGTGCATGTACATCCATGCATACGGCCATACAATGTACTGTAAAAGATTGACCGAAACTGGATTGCGCCATTCCCACCCCCTTTGTTACGCATTGGTTTATTAGTTTTCCAGCGGGGAGTAAGAATTTAAAATATATTTCTAGGCACAACCTCTTTTTTATCGAAGTGCATAATAATCACTCAGATGCAGGGTGTCTATGTTCGGTTGTTTTTGCACTTGGGGTCGAACGAATGGCAGTTGAATAAATTGAGAACAAAATTGTCCGTTCGTGCTGCAGTTTTTAACACCGCGATTTAGATTTTGCGTCTTTTGCGTACTTTCTGCATATATTTCGTACCACCGTACTCAGATGTGAAAATGCGTACAGGTTGGCAGGTCTGCCCCTGTCAAATACTCTGTACAATCAACTTGCTATAAAGAGATAACAAAAATCGGACATATGACTATTTTTATCTTGAAAAACAGGATAAAGAGGTTAAAGATAATCCCATGGATGATCTCATCTGGTAGGATGAGGATTAGAGCACGATAGTTCACTGACCAAGACTGAGACATTTGTTGAATTCCTGGAAGAAGCTCAAGTGATAAATCTCACTTAGCAGTAAGATTACCTGTATGCTACACTGCATAGCCTGAAGTCATCCTCAAAATATCACACCAATTGGTTTTTGTTAAGAGAGCTTTTTGTTTTGTTAGTCTTTGCATTTAAATATTTTACAAAATTCTCCATTGTAAGTACCATTCTTTCATTTGTTCTTAAACATGGATAAAGTTCACCAAGGAGTGAATGGATAACCATAAAGACAATGTCACTCAGGGCAACCACTTGCACTGTACACAAAAGAAACACTTTGGCGGCACAAGACATTTTTTTCTAGCTATAATTAACTTTTCTCCTAAAACAGCACTTACGTTACGCACGAGTTCGAAATTGTCAAAACGTTGCATCTTTTCCACAGAAAATGTTTGTGCACGATAAGTTTTTCGCAAAATGGTGATACAACATTTTTGTACTGAAGTGACATAACATTTCTCCAATTGTTTACTCACCTGCAATAGACCATTTCACATTACTAGCGACATAATACTGACTGTCCACCCTGAAACCATGATATGGTTTTATATATTTCTCTAAACGTTTACTCACCCGTAGCTTTATCATCATGTCATTGTACTTCTCATCAGCGTTGCTATACATGGTGGACGATAACTCCTTCTCAGCTTTCTTGACCTCTTCCTTCAAGACTGCCTGCCGACCATCAGCTTGGTTTTTCTTTAATTAAGTTAATTTAAGATACAACAGAGTTATTGCCTCGAGTCATGTGACTTGGACTCGAGTCGGACTTGAGTCGCTATTTTTTTGACTTGTGACTTGACTTGTGACTTTCAGCATTGACTTTTGACTTGACTTGGACTTGTAAAAAGGGACTTGCTGCTAACTCTGAGATACAATACTGGTACATACAACAGTGCCACTCAAATACAGCCTATAAGTCTGGACTTCTGGCTAAGCATAGAAAATTCTTGCTTAGCAGATTAGGTTGTAAGCCCAAAAACTAGAACCCTTTTGACATTACAGAGAGCCAACTCCTTCGAAATCACGGGAAAATCTTGTGAAATTTTAACCACATCGCCATCCTGTGTTTGTTTCAGACTTGATGCATTTTTCCCAGAAAAAAATGAACACTGTATATGCTAGAACGGGGTAGGGGTTCTCGCTTAACCCTACTCCCAAGCATGGGAAACTTTTTCCTGGGAGTTTGCCAGGGTTTGCAATAACCATTTTCAAAGTTAGACTTAAATAACGTCTGGTACAACTCGCTTGATCACAAGCTACTGCTTAAATTTAAACTCCTCAGACTGTCGACACTGTGACTCATCTGTCTGCAACGAGCGAATGTAACTTTTAATGAGATGTGAACTACCAGTCAAGGCAATTGAAGCCTGATCAACCCATTTTTTTTAATATTCAGGAATGACTTCGGCAGATGTGTAGACACACTAGAACCTGCCTGAACCTACCATTGTGAGGTGTGCACAGGTATGCACTCATGCTTCGTTTGCACTGTATTATTACAAAGAGGCACAACAGGTCTGGAATTCGTGCTAAAAATCTCCCTTTTACAGTGAATGATTGTGTTAAATACAATTACAGACCTTCATCCTTTGCAGAACAGCCAAGTATTGTGAGAGATCGATAGGATGCCAGGATTGTTTACCAATGTTATCGGCATCGGAGGTTAAGTCTGAGATTCCAGCATGCAATGGCACATTATCAGCCGTGGTTTACTGCCAGGGTTTGGGCGATTCAAAGTGAACACTTACCCAAATTTCTGGGTGAATTTCATGAACATATTGTCTTTCATTGTGACAACGATAACCTCACAAAAAATGTCAGAAATCCCTGCGATAACTGGTAAACATCTCACCTCTTTGGTTAAGTTACTGTACTTGGTCTGTAGCTCCCTCTTCTCTCCTTTCATATGTCCCTGATCAATCCCTCCAAACTGCTCCTTCAGCTTGTCCAGCTCCTGTTCAACCTCAGTGATCTCCGCAACTTTCTTCCGCAGCTGAATGTTGTCCGATAACTCTCGCTCCCTGACCTGAAATAAGAAAGTTCACAAATTGTACACAATCACTTTTAAATATGAGTAATATGTAAAGATAGACCTACAGTGGAGTGTCGTGGCCGAGTGGTTAAGAGCACCGAACTCAAGTTCTTGTGTTTCTGTTCAGCAGAGTGTGGGTTCGAGTCCCAGGATCGTGACACTTGTGTCCCTGAGCAAGACACTTAACTATAATTGCTTCTCTCCACCCAGGGGTAAAATGGGTACCTGTGAGGGCAGAGATGGTTCTTGTGATTGATTTAGCTTAGTAGCGCATATATTGCAGCACAGGCTGTATACTCCCCAGGGAGCTGAGATGGTTTAACCCTAACAGCACCAAATCCATCAATATCAATCGGTGGAATATGGTTGATTTTGTAAGATTTGGTACACCACCAGATTGAAACATTTGGTTGATTTTGATGGAGTTGGTCTTTTAGGACATAACATCCCGGTTGATTTTGGTGGAGTTGGTCTTTCAGCCATTTCAAACCACTGGTTGATTTTGGTAGAGTTGGTCTTTTTGTGTTGAATGCAGTGTTAGGCCCTACACTATACCATGTACATTGTACATGTACAGTATACTATACTACAATGTAGTCTGTGATACTGTGTACTTCATCAAATACAAGTTTTATGCATACTACAGTACACACATTCCTGACATTTATTTAGGGATCAGTAATTATAAACAATGCATACTACAGTACACACATTCCTGACATTTATTTAGGGATCAGTAATTATAAACAATGCATATAACTCAATACAATGACTTGGGTACTGCATGTACATACACTTACATTGTGTTCTATGTTTATTAGGGTCGCCAGTTCCATTCATATTCATAGGTGGGATAGAAAAATTCCATAATTCAATATTCACATGTGATGCTGTATTACATAACTTTCTTTTCTTGAAGAAACATGAATGAGTAGTTTATTACAAAAGGTAAGTGTCATGGTAATATTTCTTTACATGTTTCAATAGCATGCCCAGCTATAAATAAGGATGAAAATGCAAACCCACCACACTTCAATGTGCTTGCTTGTGTCAACATGACTGCAAGGGAGATAAGAATATTACAAGAAAATTTGACTTGTGAAGAGAGTTTAGTTTTTCAACAAGCTGCAATGGGGAAGAGAACTTTTCGAGTTCAAGAGAGAAGAAAGGAAGAAGGAGACTGCCGAAAAGCGAAGAAGATGAAAGACAAGGAGAAGAGCAGCAGGGCAAAAGGGGGTAAAGAAGTAGACCCAAGCTCATGGGGCCATGGAAAAAAACGTCCTCTACAGCAAGGTACAACTCTCCAGAAGAAGAAGCGATTGATGGAAGAAGAACGACAAAATCTAAGGGAGACCATCAGACGAAGTGCAACCGATGCAGGTATCACGATGGGAAAGACATACAGGGCCCTTGCTGAAACTGATTCGGAAAGTGAGGAGGAATTCATTGATCAAGCTGCGGCGACGACATCTTCAGGCTGTGAAGAAAGTTTAGCCGAGGAGTCATCATCAAGAAGTGATGTGCCTCAGCCACAGCAGGCTGAAAAAGCCCCTCCAAGAAAGAAGGTGCCAAGGAAGAAGACCAAAGAGGCTGACTCAGATAACGACCCCGACCCTCCATCATGTTATCAGCCAGATCACACCCCGGACAGTGAAGGTTGGACGAGAACACTCCATAATGTCAGGCTGAGAAGTTTCAAGGCGAAGGGTCCACTGGGACCATCATTCAACCGATGCTCTTCAGCTTTGAAGTATTTCTTGAAGTTCTTTCCCATCAGCCTGCTTCTTATCATTGTGAAGTGGACCAACGTTAAACTGGCTGAAAGACAAGTACGACTGACTTCTCTCGCCGAAATTAGAGCCTGGTTCGGCATACACCTGATAATGGGACTGGTTAAAGTTGCGAACTACAAAGATTACTGGTCCACTCATCCCGGCCTAAGAAACTCTCTCATCTCGTCCACGATGACCCGCAATAGATTTGATTGTATCAGCCAGTTTCTAAAGTGTAACGATGCGAGCAAGGACCCCTCCCTTATCAAGGACAAAGCCCACCGCTACAATGCCCAACTGAAGCACCCCTTGTTTTATGTGCAGCCAGTGTGGGACAAGGTTCGTAAGCAGTGTCTCAAGAAGTACGTGCCAGATCGGGAACTGACAATTGATGAAGCTATGATCCGGTACAGGGGATTTAAGGCAAGCGTCAGGAAGTTTTTTATGCCCCTGAAGCCAATTCGTGCAGGCTTCAAGGTGTACGCAATTGCCGAATCTGCAACAGGGTTTATCCTCAATTTCATCGTGCACCCTCATGGTCAAAAGCCTGCAAAGATGTTGGACATCACGATGGAGACAGCGAATTTTCATCTGAACTCCTATCACCACTTGTATACTGACAAGCTGTACACCTCCATCCCCTTAGCACGAACTCTACTCAGCAAGAAGACATACCTCACCGGGGCTATCAAAGGAAACAGCAGAGGCCTGCCAAAGGATTTCAACAGTGAGAGATTGAAGAGAATGGGCAGTAATCCTCGGGGCTCTTTTTCAACACGCCAGAATGGACAACTGACCGTTGCTGCTTGGAAGGACAGTAAAGTGATGCTCCTTCTGTCTTCAGCTCATCAAGGGTGGAGAGACCCTCATGAGCATTCCTTGCAGAGAAAGATTGCAGATGACGGAACTGGACGCCTGGAGAAGAAGACCATCTCTGCATCTCCACAGGCTGTTGATTATACCCGATATATGGGAGGGGTCGATCGTGGGGATCAGCTCCGGTCTTACTACTCATGCTCGAGGAAATCCCAGCTGTGGTGGCGTAAGATACTCTACTTCCTTGTAGACATAGCGAGAGTCAACGCTTGGATATGTTACAGAAAACACCACTGCACCACAGCAAGCAACAGTCAGGAAAGCTCGGATGAAGATAAAAGTGCCTCCACCCACTCCAAGTTCATCTTGGCTGTTGCCACAGAACTCATAGATGGGTATGCGCAAGGCAGAGCTGAGGTCCAGTTTTTTGGTTCAAAGAGAGTTAAAGTCAAGAACGCCCTTGGACATACTTCAACTAGGATGCCAGGTCGCTACGCACGTTGGTGTCGGTGGTGCAGACTGAACAATGGAGTAACAAAATCTGGAAAAACCAAGACGACTAGACGGGGCTGCCAAGCGTGTGGAGTCTACCTGTGTGCCGGTCAGTGCTTCCTGAAGTACCACTCTATTGTTTAACGGCGAAGACACAGGGGACACTATCAACACCACCGACACCAACGAGTAGATGAGATCACCTAACAAGACATGAAGGGGAACAACTTTGGGCTCTCCACTTTTTGTATCAAAAGAACAAAGCAAAAAAATATCAGTTGAGATTCCTGCAATGGCAGTGCATGTCAGGAAAAAACCCAATAAAAGAACCAAAAGAAAATCAGAAGCTAAACCAAAGAGAAAAAAGAAAACAGTCAAAAAAAAAAGAAAAATAACAAATTAAAAAGGCAGTGATGCAACAATGGTATTCCTGTAATGGCAGTGCGAACAGGATAATTTCATTGTGACTGAGCCACCAAAAAAAAAAAAAAAAGTACATAGACATCCCTAAGTTTGTTCAATCAACATTTATTTCAGTTGGTTGATTGTGATGGATTCAGTTATGTAACAACCAGTAGTGACACTAGAGTTGGAAGCCTACTGTACCAAGTCCATCAAAATACTCCAAAATGTTAGTGATTGATTCTGATGGATTCAGTACTTATGCAAAAAATGCATTGGTTGATTATGATGGATTCAGTACAGTTGCATATTTACTGTCTCTCAATTGATTGATTTTGGCAGATTTGGTATGGTTTCTAGCCAAAACACCTAGGGAGTTAGGGTTAAGGAATGAAATAAATGGCCCAGTGACCAGGGGTAATAATGAGCGTATTGAGACGCCCTTGGGTGTGATAAAGCGCGATATAAATCCATATTATTATTATTATTATTATTAGAGTCTAACGACCCAGTGCATACCTCACGGTATACAGAAGACAATTAAATTTACCACCGTGGAGCACAGTAGTACACTTTTCAAAAGTAGAAGTAGAAAAAGTGTAATGAATAGTTAAAAAAGGTCTAGATATTGTATAAACTTGCAACGAAGGACAGAAAAACGTTAAATACATGAAGCTAAATTTGGGTCATTTAATGAAAAGTAAACAATTGTTGTGTTGAGGAAGTATGAAAAGAAGAAAAAAGCAACTTGATATGGTTTGTGAAATCTGACTTAATCAAACGAAATCTAAAGTTGGGAAGTTTATTTAAGAAAAAGACAAATTATGAAATGCCAAAATAAAACGAACCTGTGACCTGATTTAGTCTGCGAAACCCGACTTACTTTACGAAACCTGACTTATTGCTTTGTCCCTCGGATGGGACATTAAGCCATAGGTCTCATGTACTAGGATTGGTAGTGCACATAAAAGAACCCAGAACACTTATCATGGAAGAGTAAGGGTTAATCCCTGTGTTTCTGGTTTACACAGCAACCACCTTTGTTTACAGGTTTCCTCAGGCTTGCGAGCTACAGTGATTAAGATCACTAATAAGGCATCCTTGGTTTCATCACCAGAAATATATATAGTTAGAAGAATCTTTATGTATACAAATCTACAAATACAAAACTAACCTGTTGGTTAGCGATTTCTTCGTTTAACTGATTGATTGTTGCTGTCAGATCCTTCTGATTGCGACTGAGCTCAGCCATGTTTTCCTCAATGGACGTTATCTCGCTACGTCCTTTCATCAACTTCTTTTCCTTACCAGATGCCTCATAGCTACAGGTAAATTGGTAATCAATCAAGAAACCGATCCATAAATCAACCAGTCAACTACAAATGAAGACCAATCAATTAATCAATTGACAAAATGTCATGGGACAAGGGACACATAACTGTAGTGACAAAGGCAAAGCAAAAAAGTTCCAGTGACAAAGGCAAGAGCAAAGTGGCAGTGACTAAGTGGCAATGACAAATGACAATGACAAAGTGGCAATGACACAGTGGCAATGACACAGTGGCAATGACAAAGTGGCAATGACACAGTGGCGATGACAAAGTGGCGATGACACACTAACAATGACACACTAACAATGCGCCAGCATATATTGATAATATTCTAAAACCATACGATCCTCCTCGCAAACTCCGATCTTACAATTCTAACCTCCTTATTGAGCCCATATCCAATCATTCATGGGGAAACCGATCTTTCTCACATGCTGCGCCACGCCAATGAAACAAATTGCCAACACAAGAAAAAACATGTTTCCATAACCCCCCCCCAAAAAAAAATAATAATAAAGACTCATCTTTTCAATCAAGAATTTGAGTAATGTTATGTTTTTTCCTGTGTTTTTTATTTCTTTACTTTTGCATTCAGTACTTTTAATATTGTTTGTATTAGCTCCAAAAAGCACTTTTGTGGAATTGTGCGCTTTAAAAGTTTTCATTATCATTATTATTATTTAATGACAAAATGACAATGACAATGTAAGTCACCTTTTGATATTCTTTGTAGATACATTGACATCATGTTTCTTCTGGTGGATGAGGTTATACTGGGATTTATGCTCTTCCACCTTCTCTTCTTTCTCCCTCTGTAGTTTTTCTTTATCGCTCATCAGTTTATTCAGTTTGCTCTAAAGAAGACAAAAAGTTTTTTGTTTTTTTTCAAATTGTAGACATTTCACTTTGCTATGTAATACAATGTACTTTGAGGGTCAAATAACAAGTATGGTGCAAGGTGAAATTTCTTATAAAAATGCTCCTTTTTGTCTAATTTCAGTTCCACAACTCTATAAAGTTACTACCCAAAAAAAATTCCCAAAAAGTTATGTTATTTTGTGTGACATTTTAAGTTTGGAGCTAATAATTCAACACCTCAGTAAAGTAACTCAGTATGGTCAATAGCTTCCTACAAACAACAAGGTAGTAACTCAGTCTGGTCAAAAGGTTGTATCTACACTTTTATCTCACACAACAAGGTTGTAAAGGCATGTGGTTGTATCTTTTACACTTGTAAATACATCCATTTTTGTGTTGCAGTCACTGTGTGGACATTCCCATTGTTCTATACACTGTAAATAACTCTGTGTGGACGTGTGTTAGTCCACATAGTGTTTCAAAACCCTGCCTTATGTGGACCTCTTTTGTTGTCAGGTCCACACTTCGTATGTAATGCTTACGCACAGTTTGCTACAAGGTTGTAGACTCAGTTTGGTTAAAATTTTGCATCTTGCACACTTGTAAATACTTTTTGCCCCACAAAAATTTCATATCTTAGAAAGGTCAAAAGGTTGTATCTGTCACACTTGTAAATACAGGGTTTGCTGCATGCAACAAGGTCGTATCTCTGTTTGGTTATGAGGTTGTATCTTGTACACTTGTAAAATACACAGTTGGCTACAAACAAAAAGGCACTCAAATGGCTCAGTGCTAACATTCAAGGAGTTTTAAGACAAAGATACAACTTTGTTGCACTCCAGAAAACTGTGTTTACCAAAAGTTTAGAACTCATCATGAGGCCTTCTTGAACCACACATAAGACAAGCAAAGTTAATAAGATGATAAAAGTAAGTGAGATACGTACCTCGATTGGTTTCAGCTGCTTGTTTGCATCCTGCAGGGAAGTAACAAGAGAAAAGTTCATTGAAGTAAGACTTGATGATAGTATAAGATTAGATTTTAAAACGTGTCGTGGTCGAGCAGTCAAGAGAACTGGACTCAAGCTCTGGTGTTTCTGATCAGCAGAGTGAGGGTTCAAGTCCCGGTCTTGACACTTGTGTCAATGAGCAAGACACTTAAACATCATTGCTTCGTCCTTTGAATGGGATGTAAAGCCGTAGGTCCCATGTGGTGTTTAATGCACGTAAAAGAACCCAGTACATTTATCGTAAAGAGAAGGGATTTGTCATGGTGTTTCTGGGATGCTCTTGCATCATTATGAGACACCTCACCTCGTATCCCTTTTAAGGTGTGGTATTACGGTCACCTCATCTCATAATATTATTCTTAACAATCTCCAACAGATTTTACAATTTGGAGCCAGAAGTTATATTTATGATAAACATGGCGCAATATACATATAAATTATTAGGTGTTCGGGCACACAGCCCGTAACACCTCTTGTTTTTGTTCCGGTTTTTTTTCTTACTTTTTAATACTTCTTATTCTTCTTCTTATCCCCCGCGATTGTCCGCTAACAAAAGCACACTTCCCAAGCTCGTATAATTTTGAAATTTCTACCATAGTTAGATAACCATTAGGAGACGAAACCGTTTCATTTACGTCATGATGACGTCATCAGGTGTCAATTTACAAGGTTTTTAGAAAAAAAAAAAATAATCTTTGAAAAACTGTAACAAATCACACTTAAGAGACCGGCGGTTGTTTTATGCGGGATCATACTTAGGTCATATAGGTCTTTATTTTTTGTCGTGTGCATGACCTCACATGACCTCTACTTCCGGTCGTAACAGGAAGAAACAGGAAGTGCCTTGTAATTTAAAAGTGGCACACTTTTTGAAGTTTTTTTTAACGGTGTTATAGTCGAGCAAGAGTCTGGTTTAACAAAATAAGACAAATGACGTCATAAAAGTCAAGAGCGTCCTCTAGCGGCAGGTTGAAAACAATTAAAAATGCACTTTTCCTAGATGTCTGTGGCGAAGTTTAAGATAATCGTTTCGAAATTGGTATACATAATGACCTTCATGCAGACAACATATGTGTGAAGTTTTAGATTGATGACGTCATCGTGTGTCACGTGGTATTGCCTTAAAGGTTTACTTTTTGAAGCCGTGTATTTACAAAACCACAAGATCGACTGAGTTGAAACTTGGCATGTTGAAAGACAGTGATATTGACTATGTAAATCTAAAGAAAGAACATGATGACGTCATTCCTTTTTTTTATACAAATATTTGAAATATTGACCAATTATTACGGGTATTTATTGACCCGCTGTCAAACCACGGGCTACACACACACTACGCGAACTAAACCAGTTTACTGTTTTGTTATCACGTAGTGTGTGTGCATACGTTGAGCAAATCATCCGCAAGGTTCAAAGTCCATCAAACATGCTTGTGGTCTAGTCTCTGTTCAAGGTTCGCGCAACCTGCTTTTGACAATACGCTTTGTTAGTCTCTAAAACAGCCGTCCATGCAAACCTCGTTAACAATCAAATGCTATGCTTTCGATCGTGTGCTTTTTAAAACTTTTGCTAAAGCTGGTGGTGCTATATCAAATTATGGTCATGCTTTTACCACGCTCTGTGGCATTATTGGCTTGCTCTGTGACAGATCGGCTCGTTTTAGTCTACGCAAACACCAATGTGAGCATTTTTGTTGGCCAACAAAGACACACTTTGAGTCGTGCGTAGCGCGTACACGCGTGCACTTTTCCATTGTTTTTCATCAATGATGGTGGTCAATGACGTGGTCAATTTGCTTTGATTTGCTGTAAAACGTTAATCGGTGACAGGGTACGCTGAATATAAGGCATTTCGTCACTAAGGTGACAAAAGGAATTGTCGTGTGCTTATTAATACTAGCAGAAAACATGCGTATAACGTAACAACGATCTACAACCACGTTGCAAATTTACAATAAATTTGCAATGTTGTGTTTTGCACTCGTGGGGCCCAATTTAATTATATTATGTACTGGAGCATTATTTTTGTGCTCCTATAGTAAATTGCAAGATTGAGCTCAAGCCGCGATATATTACATTTAACGCTTGTTTTCCTGATAAAAGACGTCATCAATTGTAACATGACTTCGACTTAAAGTTGCAGTTTTACCAGATTTGTATACTCAGTATTACAATTGCTTGGTCAAGCTTAAAACCAAATTGATGTATTCAAGCTGACAATGAGTAACATCCCATATTTGAACGTCATGCCGAACACCTTGTTTTTGTTGTGTAACAAAAATTTAAGTCTAGTTACTATTATTATTCGTATTACTATTAATTGACCGTTTCTAACAACTTATTGTGGACATCGCTAGAAAACTAGGCCGAGGTCAAATGCAGGGATGTGATAGGCAGTTGAAAAATAAAACTGAACTGTCAATGCAAAGCGTGAAAGCTTGCGAGCAAAAAGCCTACTAATATACATTTATCTTTGGTTTTAAAACCCCTACTCCGCAATCTGGAGTGACCTAAGTAGTGTTATCTTTATGTTTTTATGAATTTGATCTTCAGTATATATATATTTTTTTAAATAAATAAAATGAGTAGGAAATCACATCCCTGCAAGCAACACATAAACAGACTCACAGTGATCTCTCTAGCATAGCTCTGATTGGCTGAAGTCAACTCGGCTTTTTGACTCTGAAGCTTCTCCTGTTCTTGCAGTTCCCCGCTCAGACGTAACTTCTCACCGGTAATGCTGTTGATCCTGGTGCCCAGCGTTTGAAGGGTCTTACTCTGTTGGTTAATCTGTCGCTGTTTATGATCCAGAGTGCGGTTGACGGTGTCACTAATCAAGTCAAACACAACTTCAGCATCAACTTCAAATTATTAACTCTTATTAATTCTTTTTCAACTTTCTTGAAACTAGGGTCTAATTTCATAGAACTGCGTCAGCAGAAAATATAACATAACATTTCTGCTGGAAACCAGTTACAAATGGAACATGTGACGTGGTATTTTGGCTGGTGACTTTTTTTTTAAAGCACACTTGTTTCATGCTGTACACAGCTCCATTAAATTGTGCCCCGAGATTTTTTCTCTCTAAACACCAGGACTTCTCAGAATTAAAAGTTCCCCAGTAGAGATAAAACTGACATGATTGTTACCTGTAAACCTACTCGGTTCTTACTTCCTAAACCATGCAAAGCTTCAAATCCTAATTGATGATCATGTTCCTGTCCAAAAAGGCTTTCATTTAGCCTATACCATAGATTGGTTTCTGTCAACGTAATGCTGATTTATAAGCAAAATTACAGAGAAAGTTACAATAAACGTCACAAGTAAAAGTTTCAGTTGAATACAGTGTCTACTTGCTGAGAAAAAAAGCAACAAATTATCACTGTATTTTTCACAAGAATCCATCCATGCCTAGCGATGTGACAGCGGGTACCAACGCCGTCTCTGACCTCAGCATCCGCAATCGGACACCAACCCTCAGAAACTTGAGAAATGAGTCATGCATGAATTGTTTCTCAGATTCAAATGTTTTTGTGTCCAAATATTTCTAAACCGTATTAGTTAGAAGGGAGTCCTTTCTCAAAATAGTTTATACTATCAACAACTGCAGCACTTCTCACCAAGTAAGTTTTCCTGGTTATTAATTTTTGAAGCAGTTAGCGATCTATGACTCTTCCTTTAAGATATGGCAATCTATACAACAAATAGACCCCTTGCATAACGCGGAACGCTAAATGGACCCTGAGGTCACGCACACTATTTTACGCACAAAGAACACCTATCGTCCAATAGACCCCTTGCATAACGCGGAACGCTAAATGGACCCTGAGGTCACGCACACTATTTTACGCACAAAGAACACCTATCGTCCAATAGGCCCCTTGCATAACGCGAAACGCTAAATGGACCCTGAGGTCACGCACACTATTTTACGCACAAAGAACACCTATCGTCCAATAGACCCCTTGCATAACGCGGAACGCTAAATGGACCCTGAGGTCACGCACACTATTTTACGCACAAAGAACACCTATCGTCCAATAGACCCCTTGCATAACGCGGAACGCTAAATGGACCCTGAGGTCACGCACACTATTTTACGCACAAAGAACACCTATCGTCCAATAGACCCCTTGCATAACGCGAAACGCTAAATGGACCCTGAGGTCACGCACACTATTTTACGCACAAAGAACACCTATCGTCCAATAGACCCCTTGCATAACGCGGAACGCTAAATGGACCCTGAGGTCACGCACACTATTTTACGCACAAAGAACACCTATCGTCCAATAGACCCCTTGCATAACGCGGAACGCTAAATGGACCCTGAGGTCACGCACACTATTTTACGCACAAAGAACACCTATCGTCCAATCATCTGCCTCCTTTGACCTCAGTGAGGGCGCTTTTTTTGCGTGTGATGTCATATGCAAGGGGTCTATATAGCAATCAAATTTACAAACGGTAAGATTTGTTCCTAAATTGAAGTCATGCTGGGTTTTACTTACAGTTTAATCTCAACATCCTGTCTCTCGGCATTGACTTGTTGAATAGTCCTTCCCGCATCTGTCATTAAGTACAAAAGCATGTATTTAAGTGGTCAGCTGGGCCAAATTTCATAAAGCTGTTCTACTGGTCAATTAATTGATGTGCCAACTATTTGGCCTTTGCAGAGATCTGCCGTGCAGAGCCTTGACTTCATGCTTCATTTGTATTGTATTTATGCAACTGTTTGGATGAAATTTTCATTACATTACAGTGACAATACATATTTATATAATGCTTTTATTCACTGCTGGCCTAATTCAAGTCTCTACACCCAAATGGCCGGCTGTGCAAAGGGTGAACAAACTGACAAATGGCATACGGAAAAGCATCTCTCATAGACGTTAACAAATGTAGCATGGCCAAGTGGTTAAGAACACTGGACTCAAGCTCTGCTGTTTCTGATCATCAGAGTGTGCGTTCGAATCCCGTCATGGCGCTTGTGCCCTTGAGCAAAACGCTTTACCGTAATTACCTTGCCCTTCGGTTGTGACAGCAAGCCGTGTACTAGGGTTGTTAGTGCTTGTAACAGAACCCAGAACACTTATCCAAAAACTACTGCTTAGCAAAGTAAACAACACCCGCTGCCATGGATTCGAACTGCCTCTAGCCATCGGGCTAGCTCGGTGGTCTAGTGGTAAGACATCTGCTCTAGCAATGCAAAGGTCGTGGGTTCGAATCCAACCCGAGTGATTTGCCTGTGGATTTCTTTTTACGGAACTCGGGAAAGTACCGAGTATACAGTGCTTAACACATCGGTGTAGGGTAAAAACCAAATTATAAAGTAAACAACAGTTGCAAAAATGTAAATTGTAAACTATAGATTTTTTTTGCTGGTAACCCGTTTCTGTTAAGCAAAAATGTCCTATGCTCGGAAGATTTTAGTGCTTACAGTCTTTATGACAATGGGCCTAGGAAATGCTCCGTCAGCTTTGACCTTTGACCATTACCTGCTCCAGATAGCTGTTGTGATTGTACAGCTAGTCTCCTCTCCAGCTCTTTGAGTTCTCCCAAGCATCTATCCATCTGCCATATGTCTGGTTTCATCTCGTTGGCCATGCTGACATCAACTTGAACGAGCATCAACGAATCTTCTTCCTGCAAGATTATTACAGAAAGGCGGATCCATTAAGCCCCGACTAACAATGACATGACCAATCACTGGCACAGAGCTGCCAACATTTGCATCTTGCAATCAGGGACATTTTGTACAAAAAATCAGGGAGATATTTAAAATTGCATTCAACACAATGGGAAAACAAGTTTCCATAATCAGGGAGATTTTCAAAGTTGTTCGTCAGAAGATGGAAAGATTGGTTTAGTTTGAGGGAACTATTTGAAGAATCAACCAGGGAAGCTGCAGCAGAGGGATCACCTCAAGGGGATGCAACTTTAAATTTTTAAATATCAAGTAATAAACCACAAGGGAAACTAATTAATGAAGGATTACGGTAAAGATTCTTACATCAGTAAGTGAAGATTTCAACTTCTCAATGTCGGAATTGATGACAGATAGCTTGGATCGCAGCCCAGGAATTTCAGTGTCTGCTAACTTAGTCACCTACAAACACACCATCAAGAAAATCATCTCTGTTAGTTCATGAAAAGTATGTGACTTCATCTTGTTAAAAATTTCTTTTAACCCTTCAGAGTATTCGCTTCTGTATAATCATCACCATCACCCAGACATGGCTAATATTGTTCAGTTTTTGACACAATTTTTTTCTTGTAAAAGTGCATAAAAATAAAACAAAATGAAAAAGAAATTCTTTTTTTGTTTTTAGAAACGTAGATACTATGGTAACATGAAAAACATTGGGAATGGTCAGTCAATTCAGGTCATGACTTTTACTTTGACCTCTTTGTGAGAATGGAAGTAGGTCAAATCTTGCAGCTGTTTGTGGCCGCTATGGCCTTTTTGGTACAAGCCGTTACTGGCCGCTATGGTCTCTAAAGGGTTAAAGGCCCTGTACACTATTGGTAAGATCGAAAAACACAAATGTTCACAGATTCACACATAACTTACATGATTTAAAGTAAGTAATGGTAGAAAGGGTTCCTTAAAAAATTTCTGCCTAAAATGCTATCGTTTCTGAGAAATGAGTAAAACAATAGTTTTTATCACGCGTGATAATAAACTCGATGTTTGAAAAACAGAAAACACATAAGGTCTCTTTTCACTATTTTCTCGTGACCTCGATGACCAATTGAGCTCAAACTTTCACAGGTTTGTTTGTTCATGCATATGTTGAATCACACAAAATGTGGACACTGATTTTGAGCCGTTACCAAAAGTATACAATGCCTTTAAAGGGTGTGCACAATCGGTAAAAGTGAAAATATGTTATTCACAGATTTGCATGGTATAAAGGTGGTCATGGTGGAAAAGTAACAGAATAAACAAGCGCAAAAACCCAGACCTGCTAGGAAGCTGCTTTTGTAGTTCAACAAGCTTAACGTTCTTTGCTGTGGTCTCCATACAGCAACCGTAAACCTAAATTAAAAGCAACAATTCTTGACTTACAAAGTCTTTGACGGGTTTGAGCTCGATCAGCTTGTCATACTTGGATCTGTTCTGCTTGATTGCTCGATCTTTCTCTGCCATCTTGCTCGGAGCCATCCTCAACTTGTCTTGAAGCTTTAATGAAACAAACCAGGAGTCATTACAATGCCAGGAGGTAACAGTTACAGCTTAGGGTATCGTTCCAAGAAAATCTGAAAATCCTGAGCAAAGGTGTACTTCTCTTCCAACGAATACAGTGCCTAAACAATCTGTTCGTCTATTTATCTGTTCTATGTGTTAGTCAGTTTCTCGATGAAGCAACCTAGATAACCCATATACCTGCAATCCTTGACATTCTTTCCAGAACATCTTGTCTGACTTCAACTATTCATGTCTGTTTGTCCTCTAGGACAATACAACTGTTATACCTTTACTGTCTGTCTGTTTGTCTACCTATCCAGTGTATGTCAGTTTGTTAGTAAAGTGAAAAAAACACCAATATATACCCATCATCTTCATAGCCTCTTGTACGAGTGCACCTACTTCAGTCTGTCTGTCATCTGCTTCTGCTCTCTGTCTATGTATCTGTTTGGCTATCTATCACTTGTCAGTTTGTTAGTAAAGTGAAAAAAAACACCAATATACCCATCATCTTCATAGCCTCTTGTACAAGTGCACCTACTTCAGTCTGTCTGTCATCTGCCTCTGCTCTCTGTCTATGTATCTGTGTGGCTATCTATCACTTGTCAGTTTGTTAGTAAAGTGAAAAAAACACCAATATACCCATCATCTTCATAGCCTCTTGTACGAGTGCACCTACTTCAGTCTGTCTGTCATCTGCCTTTGCTCTCTGTCTATGTATCTGTGTGGCTATCTATCACTTGTCAGTTTGTTAGTAAAGTGAAAAAAACACCAATATACCCATCATCTTCATAGCCTCTTGTACCAGTGCACCTACTTCAGTCTGTCTGTCATCTGCCTCTGCTCTCTGTCTATGTATCTGTGTGGCTATCTATCACTTGTCAGTTTGTTAGTAAAGTGAAAAAAACACCAATATACCCATCATCTTCATAGCCTCTTGTACGAGTGCACCTACTTCAGTCTGTCTGTCATCTGACTCTGCCTATGTATCTGTGTGGCTATCTATCACTTGTCAGTTTGTTAGTAAAGTGAAAAAAACACCAATATACCCATCATCTTCATAGCCTCTTGTACGAGTGCACCTACTTCAGTCTGTCTGTCATCTGCCTCTGCCTATGTATCTGTTTGGCTATCTATCACTTGTCAGTTTGTTAGTAAAGTGAAAAAAACACCAATATACCCATCATCTTCATAGCCTCTTGTACCAGTGCACCTACTTCAGTCTGTCTGTCATCTGCCTCTGCTCTCTGTCTATGTATCTGTTTGGCTATCTATCACTTGTCAGTTTGTTAGTAAAGTGAAAAAAACACCAATATACCCATCATCTTCATAGCCTCTTGTACGAGTGCACTTACTTCAGTCTGTCTGTCATCTGCCTCTGCTCTCTGTCTATGTATCTGTTTGGCTATCTATCACTTGTCAGTTTGTTAGTAAGGTAAAAAAAACACCAATATACCCATCATCTTCATAGCCTCTTGTACGAGTGCACTTACTTCAGTCTGTCTGTCATCTGCTTCTGCTCTCTGTCTATGTATCTGTTTGGCTATCTATCACTTGTCAGTTTGTTAGTAAAGTGAAAAAACACCAATATACCCATCATCTTCATAGCCTCTTGTACGAGTGCACCTACTTCAGTCTGTCTGTCATCTGCCTCTGCTCTCTGTCTATGTATCTGTTTGGCTATCTATCACTTGTCAGTTTGTTAGTAAAGTGAAAAAAACACCAATATACCCATCATCTTCATAGCCTCTTGTACGAGTGCACCTACTTCAGTCTGTCTGTCATCTGCTTCTGCTCTCTGTCTATGTATCTGTTTGGCTATCTATCACTTGTCAGTTTGTTAGTAAAGTGAAAAAAACACCAATATACCCATCATCTTCATAGCCTCTTGTACAAGTGCACCTACTTCAGTCTGTCTGTCATCTGCCTCTGCTCTCTGTCTATGTATCTGTGTGGCTATCTATCACTTGTCAGTTTGTTAGTAAAGTGAAAAAAACACCAATATACCCATCATCTTCATAGCCTCTTGTACGAGTGCACCTACTTCAGTCTGTCTGTCATCTGCCTCTGCTCTCTGTCTATGTATCTGTGTGGCTATCTATCACTTGTCAGTTTGTTAGTAAAGTGAAAAAAACACCAATATACCCATCATCTTCATAGCCTCTTGTACCAGTGCACCTACTTCAGTCTGTCTGTCATCTGCCTCTGCTCTCTGTCTATGTATCTGTTTGGCTATCTATCACTTGTCAGTTTGTTAGTAAAGTGAAAAAAACACCAATATACCCATCATCTTTATAGCCTCTTGTACGAGTGCACTTACTTCAGTCAGTCTGTCATCTGCCTCTGCTCTCTGTCTATGTATCTGTTTGGCTATCTATCACTTGTCAGTTTGTTAGTAAAGTGAAAAAAACACCAATATACCCATCATCTTCATAGCCTCTTGTACGAGTGCACTTACTTCAGTCTGTCTGTCATCTGCCTCTGCTCTCTGTCTATGTATCTGTGTGGCTATCTATCACTTGTCAGTTTGTTAGTAAAGTGAAAAAAACACCAATATACCCATCATCTTCATAGCCTCTTGTACCAGTGCACCTACTTCAGTCTGTCTGTCATCTGCCTCTGCTCTCTGTCTATGTATCTGTTTGGCTATCTATCACTTGTCAGTTTGTTAGTAAAGTGAAAAAAACACCAATATACCCATCATCTTCATAGCCTCTTGTACGAGTGCACTTACTTCAGTCTGTCTGTCATCTGCCTCTGCTCTCTGTCTATGTATGTGTTTGGCTATCTATCACTTGTCAGTTTGTTAGTAAAGTGAAAAAACACCAATATACCCATCATCTTCATAGCCTCTTGTACGAGTGCACTTACTTCAGTCTGTCTGTCATCTGTCTCTGCTCTCTGTCTATGTATCTGTTTGGCTATCTATCACTTGTCAGTTTGTTAGTAAAGTGAAAAAAACACCAATATACCCATCATCTTCATAGCCTCTTGTACGAGTGCACCTACTTCAGTCTGTCTGTCCTCTGCCTCTGCTCTCTGTCTATTTGTCCGTTTGTCTACCTATCCAGAGTATCTGTCACTTTGTTAGAGTACTCATAGACACATCATCTTTATTACCTCTTGTACGAGTTCGTCTACTTCAGTCTGTCCATCAAATCCTCTATGACATAGAGGGCACTGTGACTCAGCTCTCTGTAACGAGCGAATATAACGCTCGAACAGATGTGAACTACCAGTCAAGGCACCCTTCTCACTGGTGGTCAAAAGACAGAAATGTGTGAGTTAGATTTTAAAAATGTCTGGTACTTTAACTTGCTCAGTCACAAATTACCGCTTAAATTTGCTTTCCTCAGACTAATGAGACAGTTGCTATGTCACATGATTTGGGGCAAGCTTTTGCATAGTTACGAAAGAGACGGCTAACACCCATAAACAATTCTGAATGAATCTATGGCACATCGGTACCAGTGTTTGCTCATCTGGAGATTGCTAGACAAAAGCTTGCCCCGAACCATTCAACATAGGCGTGTCGTGGCCGAGCGGTTAAGAGCACCGAACTCAAGCTCTGGTGTTTCTGTTCAGCAGAGTGTGGGTTCGAGTCCCGGTCGTGACACTTGTGTCCCTGAGCAAGACACTTAACTATAATTGCTTCTCTCCACCCAGGGGTAAAATGGGTACCTGTGAGGGCAGAGATGGTTCTTGTGATTGATTTAGCTTAGTACCGCATATATTGCAGCACAGGCTGTATACTCACCAGGGAGCTGAGATGGTTTAAGGAATGAAATAAATGGCCCAGTGACCAGGGGTAATAATGTTCGAAGCGCTTTGAGACGCCCTTGGGTGTGATAAAGCGCGATATAAATCCATATTATTATTATTGTTATTATATCAACTCTCTCTTAGAGTCTGAGGATTTCAAATGGATATTAAAAATATGAAATTTTTTAATTGTCTTAATAATGTAGAGAATGATAAATGTACCTCTGTAGGTTGGTGATGGATTGCTGATATTGCTCTAGTGTCACACCAACATCTTTACTTCCGCACTCCTGCAAGAGTCGAGCTTCATACCCTCTCAATTCCTCCTCTTTCTTCTTCATCTCATCCCTGGAAACATCATCGTAAGGAGCAAAAGTTGAAATCTTAAAACATAAATTTTTTTGAGTGGCCCCTGATATATCAGATTCATGATAGATTATCTGGTTAACATCGTGGTATCTTCACATTTTTCATGTTGTTTAGCCCTCATTCTTCTCAGGAATTTCCAATCTACCTTGCCTCCGCCCATCCCTGCCTCTTAATGATAACATGAAGTTCAGTTTGGCGAAAATCTCTTAAGAATAAGAGTTGACCTCCATGATTTCCGGTTACTTGTAAAAAAGGTTACTTTACCAACAATATGAAAAAAACCTATGTTAAACTAAAGTAATTGAAGAAACAGAATCGCATACACGTATAAGTGAGAGGCTGCATCGTGACTTACATAATCATTTTCCTGTTGGCTTCCTTGGTTGATAACTGACCACGGATTCTCTGCACTGCTGACAAAGAATTCTTTACCTCAGCCTCCTTTGACCTATGACATTCAAAAATCAAAAATGACTAAACGTCTTTTACAACTACCAATAATAATAAAAATGAACTAGTCTGTTTCTTGATAGTTGACCTAGGTGGTCCAAAATCTCCCAAGACCAATCCACACACCAAGTTTTGAGTTGATATACCATATCCTTCCTCGAGTTATTGCTCTGACAAATTTTCTTTTGTTTAAGCCATAATGACCTTATCGTTTGACCTAGGAGGTCAACAAAAATAGGCTTCTGGGGATCCTTAAACCAATCAACAAATCAAGTTTGGAGTTGATACGACAAATCCTTCTTTGTTATCACTCGAAAAGCATCTCTTTTGTTTTGGCCATAAAGTTATGATCTGTTTCTAAGTTTATTCAAAATAATTGTGACATAAATATAAATCAGAAATAATTTGACAGAAAAATAAAGCTTCCGGGTTCTGGATTAGTCTTCCTGTATCTTTTAAATCTGTTGCATCATTTTAAAAAAAATTAAATTAAATACTCCAACCTTATCTGTTCACACAGTAATTAATTTCCATATCAGATAATGATCACTATTTTATTTGTTGCAGTGCCTTCAACCACTGTGATCTTGATGGAATGGCTGTATGGAGAGTCTTCAATAGACACCATATTTACAGGCACCTTGAGTTTGGGCTTTGAGCTGCGTCAAGCGTTCTAACTTTTCTACGCAGCCAAGTGGTTCACCGTCCAATAATGCAAGCAATTTGATAAAACTCACATAATTGTGAACTCAAAAAATTTATCGTTACACATAAAGATGTCCGACTTCACACTCTGTGACAACATTTGGGACTAATGAAATATATTATAATAAGAGGAAAAGATGACGTTTTTTACATGAGATAATTGGCAAGTTTGTTTCTGATGTCATCTGTAGGGAAGTGACCCAACAGACGGTTCACATCTTCCTCATGACGTCCCCGACTGTAAAGAATAAAAAGAATACACAAGTCTCAGTATATGGGGATCAGTTTGGCTCAGTGGTTTCTTTCCCTGCCTTTTACCTCTGTGGACCCCGATTCACATCCCACCTCAGACCAGAGCCTTGCATGTGCATTGGGTTTTCAGTCCCTAGCTGATTGCGTGGGTTAACCCCCCATTTTGGGAGTTTTCCTGCCACATCTAAAACTGAACATTTCTTCAGTAGTTTCCTAAAGTTGCATCCCCTTTAAGGTAATCCCTCTCCAGCTGCTTCCCAAATTATATCATAAACTTGGGTGTGATCCCTGGCTATATAGCAGTTACAAGTTGAATGGCTTCTGACTGACACCCCCAAATAAAGTTACTGACAAAATATGAAAGACCGCAAACATCAGGCTAGATAGTTCATTTGGTAAATCGCCGGCACGTTAATCCGGAGGTTGCAGGTTCAAGTCCCGCTCTAGTCAATTTTCCTTTGATCAACCCCAAGTTATTATTTAAAGTCTGAAATCAGATGAAATCTACAATTTGTCCTCCCTGAATATCCAAGATTAAAGATAGACACAGAAAGTTCTTTCATTCCATGTCTTGAATTGTTTAAAACCTACAACCAAGAAACTGAAGAAGTTCGTAAATTGCTCCTGAATTTCTTACATCTTTCTGATTCCTTTCCTTAGCATTCTTATCTTTCTATGATAGTGTTTACTATTGGTTATTAGAACACAAATATCTAAAATGTTTAAAACCTTTAACTAAGAAGCTGAAGAAGTTTGTAAATTGCTCCTGACTGTCTTACATCTTTCTGATTTGATCTTCCTTGGCGTTCTTATCTTTCTGCAGAATCTCTAGCTGAGCTCGTGCCTTGGATTGCAACGATATCGCTGCCATCTCCTTACTGCCAAACAATAAGACAAACATTACTTGAAGTAATTCTTTTTATTTCATCCTTTTAATTATTTATTTTGTATTTCATTATTTGTTTTTTTCAAACTCAAATTTATTTCCATACTTCATGAAAAGTTCTAAACAATACATAACAACAACAAAAATTAATAAGTTTTATAAGACAGGAAGCAAAATGAGTATGAAGGCATCTTCTAGAAACTTGGGGTTGTAGTGAGATGCCCGACGGACAGACAAACAGAACATAAACAGGAACAAGAACAGACGGACAAACAGGTTGAACAAAAAACCAATACATTAATCTCTTTGGTTAATGGAATACTTCAAGTCTTTTCAAAACACATGCAAAAGTCCAAGGAACTACAATTTCTGACATATATTCTCAAAGACAAAAAGAAATCCAAGCAGTTTAGTAATTAGTCCAACAGAATTCATCAAAACCTGTGATTTGATTTGGATGAGAATAAGGTGTTTTTATCGGTGATAAACGAGAGGCTAGTGCACTGGACTCAAAACCATCAGGGTGTGGGTCAAAATCCAGGCCATTACACATGTGCCCTTGAGCAAGACACTAAACTGTAATTGCTTCGCTTCACCCAGTGGTAAATGGGTACTCGTTAGGGCAGAGATGGTTCTTGTGATTGATTGAGCTTGGTGTGCTACGTACTTTACAGCACAGGCTGTATAATAATAATAATAATAATAATAATAATAATTATAACTAGTTCTTATATAGCGCATTTCACAATAACGTCTCAATGCGCTTTACATTAGTGCCCTGGTCATTGGGCCAATAACATTCCTTTAATCTTTCTCAGCTCCCTAGGGAGTATACAGCCCTGGGCTGCCGTGGCGCTCCGAAGGCTTTTTCAAACACAATATCAACCTCTACCCTTGCAGGTATCCATTTATACCCCTGGGTGAAGAGAAGCAATTATAGCAAAGTGTCTTGCTCAAGAACACAAGCGTCATGACCGGGACTCGAACCCACACCCCGATGACTAAACCACCAGAACTTGAATCCGATGCTCTAAACCACTCGGCCATGACACCCTACAAGGGAGCTGAGACGGTTTAAGGAATGAAATAAATGGCCCAGTGACATAATGTTTGAGCATCATGAGCGTCAAAATTGGCTGACACAAATGCTATACAAATGTACACCATTAATATTAAAAGTCTGTAATTCATCGAACCTAAGTTGACTCATTTCAGCATCATGTTTTTGTTTCTCAGTCTGAAGTTTCTGAACTTCCTGTCTGAGTTTATCCAAGTCCATGGCACTCTCAGCTTCCTTCAACTCACTCTCCTGAAATATCATCAACGAATCAAGCAAAATTTAACCATTTGAAAATCCTTGAAAACAGTGCGGTAAAACTGAAATTTTAAGAAAGAGTATTTGACTAAAATCAACAGGGAGACGGGGGAAGAGTTTTAGTCCAGTGATTAGAAAAGTCCCAATCATCCCGAGAAACATTTTCATCTTTAAAGACTATCAAAGCCGAGAAAAAGCTTTCACAGACCAAAATAAAATCCCTAGTACTTACATATTCAACTGCCGCAACCCAAATAAGGATATTTTAACCATGCATAAAAATCCATCACAAAACATACAACACTTTTCTTTGGTTTTACTTAAGCATAACCAACAATTTTGGAATTACTTTTATCAAGTTGGTTATAGTGTGTTTATTAATTGAAAACTAGATAACGGAAATGAACTAAATCTTCAAAAAAACAAAACATTAATGTAAAATCCCTTCAAAGGTGAGTTTTAAGTCGAGTCTTGAATTTTTGATTAAGACAACTACTCTCGTTTGAGTTTCTTACAGCTCTCATGAGTTCTTCCTCCAGTTCTCGCAGTCGATGAGCGCTGGCCTCAACTCGACCTAACTGATGATTGATGCGCTTTAAGTCATCCTTGTTCTTTGTCTGGAACACAAAAATTGAATGCAACGTTACTTTTAAATAATAAATGATTTGGGGTTGAACAAAGAAAAGAAACAGAGTAATGGACTCCTCAGATATGCTGAGGTCAAACAACTACAACGCGGCGAAAATCAGGCCTATGTAAGAAAATGGTACAGCAAGTTTTACTTCACTGTGTTTTTTTGCTGGGATACATGCCCTTCACTCAACAAGGCTAAGACCGGTTCATATCATGCAAGTTGCAAAAGCGAAGTGAATTTCTTGCACCCCTTTCCTCTGACACCACCCCCCCCCCCCCCGTCTCCTTTATCGTTGTTAATCCGTTGCCTTTCTCTGCCTGTATTCTGCCTCTCTTTTAACTTCTTTCCACTCGACTGCTTCTGCTACACCAGTATACTTGTTTTAACGCTACATATGAAGTGTGGACTTGAGAACGAAAGAGGTCCACATAATGTAGGTACTTGAAACACTATGTGGACTTACACATGTCCACACAGTGTTATTTGCAGTGTTGAGGAGTAAGAGTTTCCTAAAGTGTATAGAACAAAGGAATGTCCACACAGTGACTGCAACACAGAGCTGAGTGTACGTGTGTGTGTTTTAAGTTGTCATTCAGCCCTTGAGAAAGACTCTTCTAGGGTCGAAACATCAAGCATCAGACCTATTTTTAACAATTGGGTAAACGGCGCATAATAATTGATTGCGTCAGGTAAATTCGCTTTGCATTTTCGCATGAAGTATGAACCCGGCTTTAAGCAAATATATCTCAACTCAAAAATACATCCCCTCTGGTGATTGGTTCTAAAAGGGTCATTTGATCTCTAAACTTACTGTCATATCGTTCTTCATATGTACGGTGTGTTGCAGCTTCGTCTTTGTTTCACGAAACTCCTGAAGTTGAGTTTCTAAACTGTCTTCTTTACTTCTGTATTGAGCCTGCCCAAGAAACAAATGTTAACAATTTTCAATCATTAGCCTTCGAGAAAGACTCTGCTATGGTCTAAATATCAGGCCACTAACTAATTTTTGCATTTATACCATAGGTCCTTTTAGTTGGTTGGCAGTCTGCAGCAGATAATTATATTTTCTCAAATTTCAATCATATTAAAATAAAACAACATTAAACAAATGTTTGATGCATATGAATGCATAGATGCCAACTGATAGACGTAGAATATAATCACGAGGTGAACTCACGAGGAAAAGCCGAGTGAACAGGAAAAGTCGAGTGAACAGGAAAAGCCGAATGAACAGGAAAAGCCGAGTGAACAGGAAAAGCCGAGTGAACAGGAAAAGCCGAGTGAACAGGAAAAGCCGGATTTCAGGGAGTGATTATACTCTGCGACAATGCACGAATGAAATGCATTGAGCACATTAGTATCAAGGATTTAAAGGGTCTGTATATCATCGGTAATCACTCTTAAAACTGTTGGCAATAAAAAACTTTGATAGTATAAAGCATTTTGAGAAACATTTCACTTCAAAGTTTTGTGGTTATATGTAAAAAATATATCAGTTTCTATACCCCCCAAATTTGAATCTGAGAAACTTTTCTGTCAGAAACGCTTCTCAGATTGTGTATATTCCTGTTTAGGGATTATTCTTCTTACGTGGACATATTCGCTCTGAATTTTCGGCAATATCTCAAAAATGCGAACACCTTTTGAAATGAAATTTTCACAGGTTAGTTTTATTGTAAATATCAACATTTATACAGGATTGAAACAATCGAACGCTTTCAAAAACCAAAGGTATACTTTGCCTTTAAAGACTTTTTAAAGTTATTTAATAATAATCTTTTTCAAATTTTCTAAGGGCAAATTAAAAAGATTGTTAAAAGTGGGAAGCATATCATAACAAGAATAATCTGCAGGCTGATATAGCGCTTTATCACAGCAGAAGGCATCTCAAAGCACTCATTTTTCCTACAAGGTATGCGGAGCTATGATCAAATTATAAGACCCATTTATTTACATAGCACAATGTAATGGTTAACAATAGGTGCTATGGAGCAATTTGCAGCCAGCAATACAAGCAAACACTGGGGTGAACCCCTTCTATTGTAACAATAAGTAATGGGTTCTTTTACATACATTACACAACACACATGACCTAGAGCTTTAATATTTCCCATCTGAAGGACAAAGCAATAATGGTGAAGTGCCTTGCTTAAAGGCACCTGGAAATAGATTTTTTTTTTTTTTAAATATAAGAGTATATGTATATTAACAATAAAACAATTTTTTGAGTAATTGTTTGTCAGTATTTATATGTTAAAAAAATAGATAAAGTTGTTTGGGGGCGACTCCGCCCATCCCTTTTTGTGACGTCAATCGAGGAAGACTTCGCCTCGATTGAACATCGACCCCACTCGAACTTGCCTGCATTTACGTTGTATATACACGTGCAAGTAGTGAGATTGTACGTTTCGTTTGGTTATCCAAAAGGGGGGTTTTTCTTGCATTTTTCCAGCGAAAATTGCTGCTGGATGCAGCAAAACGACTAAAGATGGGGTCAGCCAGCATTTGTTTCCTGCAGATCCCAAATATAGGCAGTTACGGGCATCGAAAGTTAGGCTAACGAGGGCAAAGTGGTCCGGTCCGACGTCGTTTTCAGCGCTATGCAGCGAACACTTGGATAGCCCGGGGATTTTTTCGTTGGTAGTAGTGTGCAAGGGAAGTTGCAGTGAAGCTTAGGTTACCAGCGAAATGTTTCTGGTGGAAAAACAATACCTCGTATTATCCGTGTTCTCGTTATGACCATGCTCGTATCTTCCGTTTTTAAGACATAGAAACGCGCATGGGACAGTTCGGGACCGGTGAAAAACCTCGTATAAACTGGCATCTCGTATATTAGTCGACTGTACACTGTCCTAGGATTGCATTGGGTGGTGACGTCCGAATACGAAAACGCATCATACTGATCAGGTACCCAGACGTAATGTACGGGGCCAGACTACACATTTTCTCCTGCCTCGATTGACGTCACGAACAGCGCCATGTAAAGGGGGCCTATTTTTTAATTTGTAATTAAAAGAAAAATACAATTTTTTAACCTTAGCAAATTGTTTATTCACATTCCACTCATAAAAATGTATATATTAATGACAAAAGCTTTATTTTGAAAAAATACCACTGCCAGGTGCCTTTAAGGACACAAGTGTCTCGAGCGAGACTCAAACCCACACTCTGCTGATCAGAAACACCAGAGCTTGAGTTCAGTGTGCTTGACCGCTCAGCCACGACACCTAAAATTATGCCAAGCAATAACAGGACTCAAGAGTTCAGAAGCAAGAATTGCACAGTCTTTAAAAAGGAACTAATATTAATTCATACACAGTGTTGACATGATTACCCTACTTGTCACCTCTGTTTTGCCAACTCCATGAACACTAACTCCACATTTTCTAACTTCACTCATGAAAGTTGCTAGTTATAGTTAATTTTAGTTACTAGTTATGGTTTGATTATTAGTTAAACCAAGTTACCAATGACTCCTTGGCCTCTCCGTCCATTTGCTTCAGCTCCTTGTCCATCCACTCAACAAATTCCTCCACTTTTTCTACAGAGAAGACAGTGCTGTTGAATCCTAAGTGAAATAAAACAACAAATTGTGGATAAAAAAAACACACTTTGATGACAAACAGAATCACTCCTGTCCAAACCCTGTCTAATCTTGTATATTACCTTCAAGTCAACTCAACAGACAGATTTAACCGACTAAAGAAACCAACTAACCAAAGGTATGGTTGTTGATTCTCCCAACTCACCAGCAAACTGCATTTCCGCGGCAACCCTTTTAATCCTTCTGTCACGGTTCTTTATCATTTCAAGATGTTGCTGTAAATCAAACAAAAGAAATATTGAAAAGTTTCTTCTACAAAAATTCATCTATTTCATGAATAAGTGGTGTTTGAAGCTTTCTCCTGGAGACGAGCAAAGTCTACTGTTTGAAATGGCGAGACCACACCGGCTCTGAGAGAGCCAACACCCCTCAAAATAGATTTACACATGGATGTACCTGCAAGTATAACATTTATAGTAATTTTTTTATTTATTATTATTTTTTTCATAAATGAATTTGTCTGCTCATATACACTATGCAAGTCTCGCGCGTATTTGAACATTGGGACCTGCTGAAATGTCTCCTTCATGCGTTAGAGCAATGTTCTTGGGACCAAACTGGTCCAAAAATGTTTGAATATGAACAAAACATGCACTGTCTTTTAAGAGAGGGGCTACATGGCCCAAAGGGGAGGGGGGACAACAGGGGGCTACAAGACCTGAGCCCCAAACTGACATCGGACCACAAAACTCATAATCGGACAAGTCAAGCAGTCTAGTCATCTGTTTTTTCAATTGAATAACATTATAAATAACACCTCAATGTGTAATTTGTTATTTCTTTTTAATTGTTGTTCAAATTTCGACTTCTAATGTATATCTTTAAGTTCTGTACAGTATTGAAGTATACTTAACCATAAGCCAAATGAGATAAATCTTCTCTTAATGCTAGTTCAAATGAAAACAGTTTATAGGTTTAACTGTATGTTAAACCGTGTAAATATTATTTTTCGTTTTCATTTTGGTCTTTATGACAAATTTTGAGCTACAAGCCCTGTGGTCTTGTGGACTTTCCCTTAAAATTCAAGCTGTGAGGACCGAAAGAGGGATCCAAAATTAGAGGCAGGGATGAAAATGTATGAAAATGTAAAACTAGGAAATAAATGAAAATTTGATAACAATGTCCTCTTGGTGTGTAGACGGAGCTCCCTGAATGTACAGAATGTGATATTTAAGAATTTGACAAACTTTCTACATCATTTCAAATAAAATTCTGGTGGTCTAGTCATAACAAAGGCAAGTCTTTTCATCTCTGTAACTGCAATTTTGCCTCTTTCAAGAAAATCTGGAATCGCAGGGAGATCAATGAAAAGGAAAAATTCTGAAAACTCACAAGCCTAGAGAAGGGCCACCAGACCCAAAGGCATAAAACCCTCTTAAACAATGCTCGATATGTGGCAGAGGGTGTCCCCCTTCAAATGTGCCCAAACTTTAACACATGCTTTTCCTCTTGTACAGAAGTACCCCAAAAATTCTCTAAAGAATTCCTGAGATTCCCAGAATACTTCTCTCTTAACAGCGGTCTGCTGGCCAAATGCTAGTTAAAACACCCGAGGACCAGTCAAAATTCACTCTAAGTGGTCTGGCTGGATAGTTCAGTGTTGAAATGCATCCCCATTTAATATGAATTATGGACAAAGTGCAAAAGCTGAAGGGCCAGTGAAATGAAAAGCTAAGTGGTCCTGCTGGCTTGTCACTGAACAAGTTAAAGGCAAACCCCATATTAGGAGGGGGTGCACCATGCCACATATTCAGCACCAAATAATCTCTCTTACCTCATGCTCTTGTTCCAGCTTTCCTTGATTTATTAGAAGTGTTGATTTCTTATCGTTTCCCTGTTGTAGACTATTTTCAAGCCTGATGAGCTTCTTGTCAGTCTGGACAAAAAGTATTTTTATTCATTAGAAGAAAAAAGACAAAAAGTGTAGAATCAAAATTCTCACCAGAGGCAAATTTCAAAGAGCAGTCAGGCACACAAATTTAACCAACACATAAATTTCCCTTTCCCACAATTTTACTTTTTCTCGTTAACAAAAAAGTCTTTATTTACTTCCAAACATAAAAATTATGGAATACCTGTGTGGCAAGTTTTTCTTTCTCTCCAATCTTTGCCTGGTGCTCCTGGTAGATTGTCCTAAGCTCATCATGTGTACCTGATGGACAAATATAAAAAAGTGACAAATAACAATTTTACAGTACTTGGGGGGCTGTGTCGTCATGATCAAAGGCCTGTGGCTGTACCATAATCTTTATAAGCCGCAATGCCCAGAATTTGTCAAAACAAGATTTATAATAATAATAATAATAATTAGTTCTTATATAGCGCATTTCACAATAACGTCTCAATGCGCTTTACATTAGTGCCCTGGTCATTGGGCCAATAACATTGCTTTAATCTTTCTCAGCTCCCTGGAGTGTATACAGCCCGGGCTGCCGTGATGGCGCTCCGAAGGCTTTTTCAAACACAATATCAACCTCTACCCTTGCAGGTACCCATTTATACCCCTGGGTGAAGAGAAGCAATTATAGCAAAGTGTCTTGCTCAAGGACACAAGCGTCATGACCGGGACTCGAACCCACACCCCGATGACTAAACCACCAGAACTTGAATCCGATGCTCTTAACCACTCGGCCATGACACCCTACATATATGTGCAGTGTATAACCGCCCGGCGTATAAGCCGTAATGGTGACCGCACACACAGAGGAGCCGTACTTGTTTGCAGTCCTTTGTGGTGATGTACAGTGACTAGCAGGCGGCACGACAGTCATTGTACATCGCCACAAAGTGCATCTTGCGTTGCATTAAAGTAAAAATGTACTTAAGTTAACACCATCGATCGCTGTTGAAATCATTTATTAGAATGGTCTGCAGTCAAGTGGGTCTATTTTCTTTTTGTTAATTTTGAATGGCGATATATCGTCGGGTAAATATCGCCAATATTTTGATATTCATGATTTTTTTTCGAATGCGGAAAAACGGTTTTATCGCAGGGAGGAAGTGAGCAATTATAAACAAACAAGACTTGACTGTATTGATAAACCGCTGAGGTAAAATCACTGAATTTAATATAAGATAAGATAAGATAAGATAAGATAAGACGTTTCCCGAACATGCAGTGATTTCTCACTAAGGGAATTTCCCTTGCACCATCGCTCCCACGGCTACACGCCGTGTCTGCATCCCCTGACAATAAAGTATAGCAACTAGGAGCAAGCACATCCGCGGGATCGAGGTGATGAATACTATGGGATGGCAGTGCTGTGAGAAGCATTACGTCATAATTATTCATACCAATCGAGTGCATTTCGGCCAATCAGAAAGCGGCCTGTGCCAAGCACGTTCGTGCTGCTTCGGCGATATGAAGAAAGACAACCTTGGCTAGAACAACTGAACAACTGAATGGATAACGCTAGTTAGAACGGAGATTCGTCATCAACTCACACTTTCATGTGTACACTGTGCATTTATGGAAAACAATTTAACAACGTTAATAAACAACACTGCATGGCGATACAACACTGGTCACGGTTTTCGGTTCAGAAAATTGTTTTGTTTCAGAAATATTTTACAAACGATCTTTTTAAAAACAAGTCTTATTGCTCGGTGTATAAGCCGCAGAAGTGTTTCTTAGGGCCAAAATCAATGTATAAGCCGCGGCTTATATGCCGAAGATTACGGTACATGGAATTATGAACTCTCACCCTGTTAGTGCAAACACGCCCTCCAACAGATATGATACAGAGGGAGGGCTCGCAAACCTTTGTGCGTATAACTTTGTTTACAAAAAGAGTGACCTTGTACATTCCAGGGCCTTTCTGTCAGGTAAGATACTACGATGGTCATACGGGAAATTTTACAATTTGTGTAATAGTTTTACACATAAATCCAAGAGTAATATTAAAGTAACAGCTGAAAAAAGTTTTTCTATGAGCCCCCCTTTCTCCTTCAAAAGTTGAAGGAATTCTAAGCCTTGTTGTACAAACCTTGGAAGATGAACTCCAACTTATCTTCAATTTCTTGCTTGTTCTTGTCCATCTGAGTTTTTTCGGCTTTTCGTTTGGCTGGAAAGAGATGAGCAATATTGAAGTAAAAACATAATCAGTAAGAGATAAAGTCATTGATTATCAAGAAAACTTGACTATTTACAAAAACCATTAATGTAAATTTTAGAAGATACTCAATCATTCAATGGGTCATCAGGCATTTGTAGAGCCCCATCATTCTAGTTGATTATTCTGAGGCGTTTATAGCAAAGTGAGGACAAATTTAAGACAAAAGAGAGAATTTCATGTGAAGATGACAAGTGCAATGCATGTAATGTAAGCAGATTCAAAGAGATGAGTCTTAAGCTGGCTTTTGAAGATCTTTAAGGAGTCAAGCGTACGGATTTGATAGGGGAGATCATTCTATAGCTTTGGTGCACTTTAAACCAAGCTTCTATCACCTGATGAAAAATGAGATCTAGGAATGTTCAACAGTAGTTTGTTTGATGATCACAGATTGGGCCGAGGATGGTGTACACAACATGTCTCCTAAATACACTGGGGCTAGACCATGAAGTGTTTTCAAAGTCAATAGTAAGATTTTGTATTTAATTCTTTGTTTTATGGGTAACCAATGAAAAGCTAAAGGTCTTCGAGTAATATGGTCAAACTTCCTTCCCCTGGAAAGAACACGTGCAGCTGCATTCTGGGCATGTTATAGCTCCTTCAGGAGACATTAAGATATACCATAAAGCAATGAATTACCGTTGGCCAACCGGGATGGGATCAAGGCATGCACGACTATTGAGATATTACAGCTCAGTCACTGTTGACCAATAGTTCAAGAAAAAACTTCCCAATTAGTTCCGTCAAATTGTACAAAGACACCTCACAAACAGTAAATTACAGGCATGCAACTCTTCAGCCGAAAAAAAAGCGGAAAATTACCGATCAACGATGTCTTACCTAGTGGACGCCATCGTTATTTTTCGAGCAAACACCTATCGATCGCGTGGTTCACTTGCACTCTTACAGCGTCTGGTTTCTGCCGCATCCCCTTACACAAATAGCAATAAAAACACTACGGAGCCAGACTGTGCAAAAAATAGTGTAGACAGTATGCTGTACGAGGAGAACTTGTGTCTGTGTCTGTGTCTGGACTGTGTAATGCTTTTGTATGTGTAAACTTCCGCGGAGCCAGACTTTAAGAATCCTGAACCTTTATTTCTTTTCAATAAGCAATGTTTCCTTCAGCGGGATTTTTTTTTTTCATGCAGCGGGATTTTTTTTTACGCGGATTTTGTTCGTAACGGCGGTATTCCATTTTATAAAAAGCGGAAATCCGCCGATCCGCGGAAGAGTTGCATGCCTGAAATTAACACCCAAACCACGAGTCACCATAATGACTCAACACTAAACAAGTCTGGGTTTTTTGCAGTACTGAATTCTTCAAAACTCGAGGATTAATTTCAGAGTTTGGTGATAGTTAGGGTTGAGACACGCTTTCCAATAAAATGTGGCTGTGGATATTTTTTGAGAAAATAGAATTAGCTATTGCAAAAATAATTGCAAAATGTTTTTAATGGTCTGACGTTTTGACCATAGCAAAGTTTTTTTCATAGGCCTTTTTTTTCTATACTTTTTTTTTTTGCCTTTTAGAAAGACTTTGCTAGGAAGGAAACGTCAGGCCACAAATTGTTTTTTTGAAAGGATTTGTTTTCTTACCAACTTCCGTGCTCAGGCGATTTATTTCCTCTTCTCGATCTTCAATCTCATGAATCCTTTTCTGTTGTAAAAAAACAAAAGAGAATATTTTGGCTTGAAGACTGCAACATTTTAGATTTCCATTTGTGGTCCATTATTAAGGCCGTCTTCACAATAAGTGTCCAAAGAATATGACTTTTTTTTTTTTTTTTTTTTTTTAAATCATTATGATACAATCAGACATGTGCCTACAGAAGCGTAGCAACAGGGGTCGGCCGGCCCACTTTTTGCTTGTGTTTAGTAGATTCAAGAAGTAAGACACAATGAAAACTTTAAACTAAAACAGCCCAAACCAAATGGCAGTGGTGAGTCTGGATCTACAGAAGGTCCTTGGTTCAAATCCCAACATATGTTCCTATTGATTTTCCCCAAATGGGTTCACAGCGCACTGAGCAAACAGTGCTTCAGAAAAAGATGAGTGAAAAAAAAACATCGACCCCCAAACAGAGATATTGACAAAATAGGGAGAATGCCAACATAAGTCTTGATGGATAGCTCAGGTGGTAGAGGGCTGGCACGTTAATCCGGAGGTTATTGGTTCAAATATCGATCTAGTAAATTTTTCTTTGTTCAACCCAAAATTAAAAAAACATCTTTTCAGGCAACTTGGGTTCAAGAGTTCTAATTTTTCCATGCAGCCGAGTGGTTCACTGACCAATCATGCAAGGAGATTCATTAACTCCCACATGTCACACGTGGTATTTATGAGCAAAGTATAGTTGAGCCTTGAAAAAATGAAACATTATTGCCCCCCTCCCCAAAAAAGGCCGACTTTATCCGGTGTGGCGTCAAGTGGAAACTCTCTATAAATAAACGTTTACCTACCACTAATGGTTGCAGCTCTACCATGATGTGGTTGACTGAATCCTTAGCTGCAACCAGTATCTTTTTCTTTGACTCTAGCTCTGTACTTAGCTGTTAGTAAAAACAATAATAATAATAATAAACAACATTTATATAGTGCTTCATACGCAGCGTTTCAAAGCACTTTACAAAAAAGAAACACAAATATACAATAGCTTATAAACATCAAAGAATAAGCAATCATGAAGTTGAATTAAATAGGTAAGTTTTTTATCTAGTTTTGAAAGTATTCAGAGTTGGGGAATCTCGTATGATGATGGAGAGATTGTTCTAAAGTTTGGGGGCACAAATGGAGAAGGCTTGTTCACCATAGCGAGTATGGGTACGGGGACCAGGGTCCAGTTTCATAGAGCTGCTTAACCAGGAAATATTGCTTAACAATTTTCTACTGAGCAAAAATGAGCAGGATACCAGTCACAAATGATACATGTGACATGGTATTTTGGTGGGTAAATGTACTCTGGTGAGCATAATTATTTTGTGCTTAGACACTTTTTGTGCTTAAGCCACTTTTTGTGCTTAAGCAGCTCTATGAAATTGGGTCCAGGAGATAGTGGCAGGTGTACCAAGGATGATGAGTGGATGATTCAGAACCAAATGAATCACGTGATAAAGACCATACCATTGGGGATTATCCAATCCAATGCTTGAATGTAAATGCGCCCAGCGTTCTTTTTTTTTTAAAGCATCAAAGACATATCTCTGACCAATGAGGTACAAGCAGCTATACAGAAATGCCAGGGTGACGCAAGTAAAAGCCTGATCGCTACACGTACCTGGACTTTGAGGTATCCCAAAACATGTAAAATGCTGACTTAAAGTTTTCTGTAGATAGACTGTGCAAGTCTCGCGCAAATTCAAACACATTGTCACCCGTTCGTGTGCGCGGGTGTGTTTCCTTCACGCGTTAAAGCAATATACACGGGACCAAAGTGGTCCCAAAAATGTGCGAATACGCGCAGGACTTGCAGGGTCTATAGGGCATGATATGGAGATGTGTCTAACCATAGAGCTTGACTTGCAGGGTCTATAGGGAATGATATGGAGATGTGTCTAACCATAGAGCTTGACTTGCAGGGTCTATAGGGAATGATATGGAGATGTGTCTAACCATAGAGCTTGACTTGCAGGGTCTATAGGGAATGATATGGAGATGTGTCTAACCATAGAGCTTGACTTGCAGGGTCTATAGGGAATGATATGGAGATGTGTCTAACCATAGAGCTTGACTTGCAGGGTCTATAGGGAATGATATGGAGATGTGTCTAACCATAGAGCTTGACTTGCAGGGTCTATAGGGAATGATATGGAGATGTGTCTAACCATAGAGCTTGACTTGCAGGGTCTATAGGGAATGATATGGAGATGTGTCTAACCATAGAGCTTGACTTGCAGGGTCTATAGGGAATGATATGGAGATGTGTCTAACCATAGAGCTTGACTTGCAGGGTCTATAGGGAATGATATGGAGATGTGTCTAACCATAGAGCTTGACTTGCAGGGTCTATAGGGAATGATATGGAGATGTGTCTAACCATAGAGCTTGACTTGCAGGGTCTATAGGGAATGATATGGAGATGTGTCTAACCATAGAGCAGGGCTCGAAATTTACGCTGGACCGCAGGCCCGAGGCCAGTGATTTTAGCTTCGGTCCAGTAAACTTTATGTCGAACAAGTCCGCCGGTCTTGTGTATTTCTTTTAACAAACTAATATTATTATTAATAATAATGTAAAATATATTATCTTTCATTAAATAAATGTATTTCAATCTCAGTTTTAAAAGTTTCCGTTTTTACTTGTCGTCAAATCAATTCCGAGCGCGGAACGTCAAAACCAGCCGACCGTTCTTCGTCGTGATGCTGCTGCGTGCAAGTTTACCATCCAGCAGTTTACTCATGCCCACCACCTTGTAAAACTGCTGGGCTCAAACCATGTTTAGGCACCCCGGGGGCGAGCGAACAGCACCCTCCGTTTCCACAGTGCATGCATGATGTATTGGTGCCCGGCGGCACAACACAGTAAACAGTGCATCGTTCGTATACCACTGACCGTGTACATACACATTGGATGTAGTCACTTTGAAGTCTGATACCTTACAAACGAATTACATAGTGTTGAAATCGTATCGATGACGTCTTGGTTGTATGCTTTCAACACCACACATCCCTGTGTTGCATGGATTAAAAGCAACGTCTTGTTTCCACACGTCTTGCATTGACAACGTTGTTGTTCTGTCAAAACGATCGTCAAAACTGATTTCATTTTTTCTATGGAAGCAAACGTCGTGTAAAAAGAAGGTATGTGGAAATTTCTCGAAGGGGTTTCAAAGCCCAAACTGCCTGTTAAGCGATCTGCAAGTGAAAAACTTGCACAGGCGCAGAAGTATGAAAAAACAAGTTAACTTTTGGTGTGTTTTTGTTGCGTTTTGGATTTTTTCTTCTCATTTATGACTTCGGTCTTGTAAAAAAAATTCCGGTCCAGTAAAAATTCTGAGCAACAAGCCCTGCGGTCTTGTGGATTTTTTCCCCAAATTCGAGCCCTGTAGAGCTTGACTTGCAGGGTCTATAGGGAATGATATGGAGATGTGTCTAACCATAGAGCTTGACTTGCAGGGTCTATAGGGAATGATATGGAGATGTGTCTAACCATAGAGCTTGACTTGCAGGGTCTATAGGGAATGATATGGAGATGTGTCTAACCATAGAGCTTGACTTGCAGGGTCTATAGGGAATGATATGGAGATGTGTCTAACCATAGAGCTTGACTTGCAGGGTCTATAGGGAATGATATGGAGATGTGTCTAACCATAGAGCTTGACTTGCAGGG
This sequence comes from Leptasterias polaris, assembly GCA_037783415.1. Lineage (NCBI taxonomy): Eukaryota > Metazoa > Echinodermata > Asteroidea > Forcipulatida > Asteriidae > Leptasterias > Leptasterias polaris. The sequence continues at coordinate 4,509,239 of JAZGTN010000028.1, forward strand.
TCTATAGGGAATGATATGGAGATGTGTCTAACCATAGAGCTTGACTTGCAGGGTCTATAGGGAATGATATGGAGATGTGTCTAACCATAGAGCTTGACTTGCAGGGTCTATAGGGAATGATATGGAGATGTGTCTAACCATAGAGCTTGACTTGCAGGGTCTATAGGGAATGATATGGAGATGTGTCTAACCATAGAGCTTGACTTGCAGGGTCTATAGGGAATGATATGGAGATGTGTCTAACCATAGAGCTTGACATGAAGTGTAGAAACTGTTATCAGAGGACCACACTTGCCACATTGTTATTGAACTACAAACCATAAATCTTTGCTACAGGGATGTGATAGGCTGTGGGAAAAAAAAATGAACTCTGAGCGCAAAGCGCGAAAGCTTGCGAGCTCGAAAACTTGCGAGCACGAAGCCCACTAGAAACATTTATTTTTAGTTTTAAAAGCTCTTCTCTGCAATCTGGGGCGTTATATATGGTTTTATCTTTATTTTTTTATGAATTTGATCTTAAAGGCCCTGTACACTATTGGTAAGATCGAAAAACACAAATGTTCACAGATTCACACATAACTTACATGATTTAAAGTAAGTAATGGTAGAAAGGGTTCCTTAAAATATTTTTGCCTAAAATGCTATCGTTTCTGAGAAATGAGTAAAACAATAGTTTTTATCGCGCGCGATAATAAACTCGATGTTTGAAAAACAGAAAACACATAAGGTCTCTTTTCACTATTTTCTCGTGACCTCGATGACCAATTGAGCTCAAATTTTCACAGGTTTGTTATTTCATGTATGTGGTTGATTACACAAAACATGAACACTGTCTGTGATTATTTTGTCAGCTCTGCCAATCCTGTATAATACCTTTAAGTTAAACAAATATATATAACATATATATAATATATATGTTTTTATTTAGGGGGGGGCAAACAAAACTGATTTCCGGTTAAACACAGAGAAATCACATCCTGCAACAAGAGCAACCTTGATCAGCTCAAAACCTTGCAAATTCTAAAGATATTGCTAAGCAATGCGTTCGGTTTTGGCTGAACCACGTTTAGCACATAGTGTTAGCCAGAGGGGTGTCTGGGTGTCTTTTGGACACCCTGTTTTAAATTTGGACACCCTGTTTCATCTGTCATTTACATGTAAATGTATTGTAAGTGAACAATTTGGACACCCAGTTTTTGAATTTCCAGCAGATTTGGACACCCTTTTACCAAATCCTGGCTAAAACCTTGGTTTAGCATGCACGTGGACATGATAAGAAGAAGACTGTCCATGGATCCGAGTTACTTAAGAAGGTGTGCACTGACCTCTTTGACCTTATCTTTCCGTTCCTTCAAGTATTTCACATCGGTTTTGAACTCACGAATGGTGGTACTCTGTTGGGAAAGAGAAAAAATTAAAAATTCAATGTCAAATCAAGGATATACACAATGGACAAATCAAAGACATATCCTTCAAATACTGGATTACTGGATTGGAAAAATCCAAAGCCTTCTTCCTTAAGAAAATGCACAAAAATTTAACTATGAAGAGGATTTTTTTCCCTAACACATGAGGACACTTTTTTTCTTTGTGTGTGTGTGTAAAAGCTAATCTTGACAAGAGGTTATAGAAGAAAAAGCTCAGGAAAGCTGAAGGTAGGACTTGATATGAATTATGAGACCCATTTATGTAGCACCTTATAAGGGTTTATAAGGTGCTGCGGCGCATTCAGCAGCAACTGCCTGAAACACCGGGGCAAATGCCTCGTCTTAATGATAATAGTACTGGGTTTACACAATACAAGGGACCTACGGCTTTACTCCCATCAGAAGGATGTATTCTTCTTCCCCTTATTCCATTTCCACAATAAACTCACCTGCTCTGCTCTTAACTTCCTGATGACTTCCAATGCCTTGATATATCTGTCAAAATAAACATGAGCATTTATCAAGATTTGGGATATTGTAGCCCCTTACAAAGATACTGGTGTTCGTCCTCAGAACAGTCTATTGAAACTTAAATTATGTGATTCTTTTATCATAAAAAATGATAAAATACCCTGCAAAGATGTAGGTCAGCATACTCGATTCTTTCCAAGTCCTTTCTAAGTGTCTTCTGCTAATTTTGGATAGCACTGAGTGTACAGTGGTTTCAAAATATTCCATGCCAATCGGGCCAACACTAAAACCAGTTTTAAACGAGGTTAGTTTGTTTTGTTTTATGGGGTTGACATACAATTTGTGTGGTCATAAACTCTGATAGGATTGGTATGGATAAAAGAACATCATTGTTTAATTCTAGTCTGAAAGTTTACAGATTATGAAATTCACACTAGAACAATTTTCCCTCTGAAATGCAGTCATATTCGAGAAAACTGTATTTGACATCGTAAAAAAAGAAGCTAATTTCGGTTGTTACAACCAAAATTAAGGACAATGCGTTTACATGCTGAAAATTGTGCGTGGTTTTTCACTTCACGGATTTAGGTTCAAAGGTTTGTTATTTCATGTAGATGGTTGATCACACAAAACGTACACACTGTCTCCGACTACTTTGTTAGCTCTACCAATCCTGTATAACACCTTTAACCCTCTTAGAGACCATTCATTTCCGTATAATCATCACAAAACGCCCAGACCTTGCTAATATTGTTAGTTTCTTTATTGAAATTTTGTCAGTAAAAACAATCAAATGAAAGAGAAAATTTAATTTCTTGTTAAGAAATTGGTATACTATATCAACATACTACATTGGAAAATTTCATATGTGGCCATGACCTTTACTTTGACCTCTTTATGTGAATAGAAGTAGGTTAAACTTTGCGGCCGTTTGCGGCCGCTATGGGCGTTTTGGTACAAGCCGCTTGTGGCCGCTATGGTCTCTAAAGGGTTAAGAAGCATCAGGGGTGAGAGTCATTGCTTAAGAAACTCTGAAACTAGGATGTTGAAATGATGACATTTCCACCTTTTGGTAACCCCTGGAATTATAGATTCCAAGGAGCTTTTGTGACCAGTATCCTCAGCACCAGAGAAATAAACCAAAGAGCAGGAGTTCATTTCATCTATTGAAAGACCTGAATTCAGATAAAAGTCTGAAATTTCTCATCTTTGAAGAAAAAAGCTCACCTTGTTGCAGCAAATATCTCATCAAATTTTCCTTTCAGCTGTTTTCCTTCACTCAGAGGCCTGTCAAATATAGTCGAGGTTCATATACTTCATATTTCAATCAGTATTATTCAACTTTTCCATTTTTTTTTAACATCAAGTAATGAACCACAGGGGAAACTGACTGAGTAAACTGTCATTAATTTTTGGTTGGACAAAGTAAAATTGGCTAATATGCTCATTTACCTCATTTCCAAAATGCAAAAATTAGTTAGTGTCATGATGTTTTTGACCCTAGCAGAGTCTTTCTCGAAAGCTTTTAGCCCAGCCTTCGAGAAAGACTCTGCTAGGGTCAAATTGTGAGGCCACTAACTTATTTTTTGCATTTATACCATAGGTCCTTTTGGTCGGTAAGCAGTTTTCAACAGCTAATTATATTTTCTCGTTTATATAATGCAACAAGATCCTTTTAAATAATAACTGACATTTCTAAAACAATTGGGTTTCAGTAGAGAATTTAGAAGAATAAAAACCAGATTGAAACGTCTTAAGAATGAGTCAAGAGCCACCTACCAACATGCTTCTTCTTGATGACAAAAGATGACATTGTTCAAGACGGGTTTGGAGACTCCTAAAGATGCCACCATCTGTCAATAAATAAGAAGAACAGGTGTTCTCAGTTGATTTAATGTATTTCATGGTTAAATTTTACTTTTCCATACAGTGGATGATATTGAATGGTCAACCAGTAGGAGGGTTGACTGTGTGCTGTATAGATGCATTTAACAAAAATATCATACTGCAGGCTGGCGTAGTTTATCTATCATTCAAAACCATAGTGGATGATATTGAAGGGTCAGACAGTAGGAGGGTTGACTGTGTACTGTGTAGATGCATTCACCACATGATATTCCAAACCACAGTGGATAATATGGGCCGGTCAACCAGTAAGAGGAATAAACAAGAAATAGACAAACACGGAAACCTAAGTTGATGAATTTCAAAGTGTGTTTACCTCACGATCCAACTCTGCACATTTGGAGCTCAGGCTGACTCTCTGAGTGGGGAAAATCAAAATACAACATAAGAATAAAACAGTAGCAAGTCTCAGCATTCTTCCATAAATATAATATTACAGTTTCCCGCTTTTTCCCCCATTTCTAGTAGCTTCCTTTTATCTTAAAAAATACTCCTACCTCAAAAGGTTTGGTAACTATTATGATCCATGAAATGATTTAGTTAGAATTGCAGTCATCTTTGAGTAGATTCTGATTTTTGTTTATAATAATAAATACTATCAATAGTGGCTTCTTAAATAGCAATCAATCTGTCACCAGGGAAACTCATGGTGCTCCAACATTATTACTCCTGATCACTGGGCCATTCATTTCATTCCTTGAACCATCTCAGCTCCCTAGTGCTGCCAAATATGCATCACACTAAGCTTACTCAATCAGAAGAACCATCTCTGCCATCACAGTTACCCATTTACTCCTAGGTGAAGAGAAGCAGTTATGGTCAAGGGTCTTGCTCAAGGACACAAGTCTCATGACCAGGATTCAAAACCACACCCTGATGACTCGACCACCAGAACTTGAGTCTGATGCACGAATCAACTCAGGCATGACAAGCCATTTAAATTTGTGTGATTAAATAATTTTATTTGGTTAAAAAAAAAGAATAAAAGAAATCACATCCTACCTCACCAAGGTCATTAGTTCTGAGAATAACACCTTCCATAGATTTAAACTCAGTCTTCTTTAACTAGAAAGGAAAAAGAAAACATGAGATTAAAAACAAATTATTCAAAAATTAGTTAAGTGACATGTCAATCTGATAAATTACTGATCAAAGCTTGTAATGAAAAATTGACCAATCACTTGGAGACTAAAAATTCCTCAAAAATATTTTCAACATCAACGATTGTTTGTAAAGATTAAGCCAAATGGTTTAAATGTGTTGCAAAACATTAAAATATAATGGGTTTTTAGGGGGGAAATGGGGGGTGAACAACACGAAATTGAATAGAATAGGATTTGAACTGGAATTGTGCCGGTGCTCTACCAACTGAGCTACCTAGCCCTATGATAGCAGTCTACCTATTTTGTCAATATCTTTGTTCGGGGGTGCCAGTTACATGCCATTCAAGCTGTAACTGCTGTATAGCCAGAGATCACATCCAAGTGAACGGTACAACCTGGGAAGCAGCAGTACAGGGATCGCTTTAAAGGGATACAGCTTTTAATTTCAAAAATCAAGTACATAAACCACTAGGGAAACAATAATTTAATGTATATAATTATTGTTATATATTTCTGGTATTGAAACCAAGGATGCCTCTTAAGTGAACTTAATCACTGTAGCTTGCAAGTCTGAGGAAACCTGTAAACAAGGGTGCTTGCCATGTGAACCAGAAACACCAGGGTTAACCCTTACTCTTCCATGATAAGTGTTCTGTGTTCTTTTATGTGCACTACCAATCCTAGTGCATGAGACCTATGGCTTAATGTCCCATCCGAGGGACAATGCAATCATGGTAAAGTATCTTGCTCAAGGACACAAGTGTCATGACCAGTACTCAAACCAACACTCTGCCGATCAGAAACACCAGAGCTTAAGTCCAGTGCCTTTAACCGCTCTGCCACGACACGCCACAAGTTTGGAACCTTGTCACACAGGATAAAACAATTACGGTTAAGTGTCTTGTTTTTCAAGACACTCTACTAACCTTCTGAGTGACAACGCTATTTCTTGTGGTGATAATCGATTTGCCGGTGACATCTTTGAACTTCAGCTTGACCTGGGCCTTGACCTCTGTCTCATGAGCAACCTACAAAAACAAATATACACAACAAAATTAGTTAATAATTCCTACACATTTAATTGTTAAGGTTGTTGGAATAATATTTTTTTTATTATATCTTTCTCATTATGAAGCTAGGGACTTCATTTCATTTATTCTGTTGGTGAAGCCAAGGACTCTCAGAAAAGCAAGTTAATCATTGTACTAGCCAAGAACCTAATGGAGAGAAGACAAAGAAGGAAGTTTCAGTTTTAGATGTGGGAGGAAAACCCCCAAATTATACAATGGAAAACCCCAGAGAATTTTACCACAGAAAACCCACGCAGTCAGATACAGACTGGAAACCCAATCCGAGTAGTGTCCCCGACGTGATTCGAACCGGGGTCACAAAAGTGGAAGGCGAGGAAAGAGACCACTACGCCAATCCGACCACTATTCTCAGCAGTGCTTGGTACATTAAACTGTAGGCCCAAAATAGATGATGAAGAAATGTAAGTTTGGATAGTATTTCAAGTAATAAAACAAAAGGGAAACTGACTGGGTAAATTTGTTAGTAATTTTGGGTTGAACAAAGAAAAATTTACTGCAGCAGGACTTGAATCTGCGACCCCCGAATTAACGTGCCAGTGCTCTACCAAATGAGCTATCTAGCCCTATGTTGGCAGTCTCCCTATTTTGTCAATATCTTTGTACAAGGGGTGCCAGTCAGAAGCCACATTACCTGTAACTACCGCATAGCCAACATTTGATAACATTTCCTGCCCTTATTCTTGTTATTATTGTTGTTTACCTTTGGGTCATGGATGAAGGCAGCTCCTTTAGCTCCCGGCGGCATATCACCAGTACACACATACTTTAGACATTCAATCACAGTCTGAATAGTGGGTCAAAAATAACAGACAGTTCACTAAATAATGATTATAAATAATACAAACTCAAGTCTTCAGTGCTAAAAAATCTAATTAGTTACAACAAACTTATTTGAAATATATTCAACAGTGACCTTTTAATCTTCTAAATGTATATTTGGTTCGTGGTAACACCATGTGTATATCTACTTGCTAGGGTAGATTTTGTTCTTTGAGAACTTGTCTTGATAATTATTCTACTGCCGCAGAGTGGATTATTAGGAATTCGGGAGACTTCTTAGTTCTGAAAAGAACTGTCCTGCTTATTAACTACTGACTGGGCGGAAGGTAGGAAATCGGCCGCACTACTACTTTGGCTATGTGGATTGAGGGGACTCCTCATTATTAACTTTACTACTGCTGAGTGAGTTCTTAATTGGTCTCAACGTTTCGACTAGCTTGCTCTAGTCATCATCAGGAGACTGAAGAGTGTAATACATGTTGGTCTATTTATAGGGGTAAAGATTATAATGGTCAAATAATTTTGTTTTGTTTTTAAATCTGCTCCTTGAGCAAGATTGCACATATTTTGATGAAAAATGCGTATTGTTTAGATTCATGGTTTTCAACCACATTTCAAATGTATTAAGCGTGGACTAACGTGACTCAACGATTGATGGACTCAATTTTCAGCATGCTTTCTTACCGTTTTGCCGGCGCCATTCTGACCTGTTATAATTGTCAGAGGATGATAGAATTCAATAACTTGTCGCTCATCGTCCTCCTGACCAAAACTTCTTATACCCCGGATGCTGAGTTTCTCGACCGAAGACATTGCCGCTGATGCATGGAGAATAATAATATTCAGTTCACTGCAGCATTCTAAGAAATCAATGTACAAAACACAGGTACAGTATTAAAATCCACACGAGCAGTAATTATATTTTAAGACTATATATTTAATTGAGTATGTATAACATTGGTAATTGTCTCAAAACCAGTATCCACACTTGATGTGACCCATTATATACATGACATAACCAACCTGTGAAAGTTTCAGCTAAATCGGTCTTAGGGGTCATGAGAAAACAGTGAAAAGCCCATTATATATTTTCACTGTTTTCAAACATCGGATTTTATCACGCGTAATAAAGACCAAGTGTTTTACTCATTTCCTAAAAATTATAGCATATTCAAGCAAATCTATTTCAAGGGAAGTTTTCCACCATGACAATCATTATACCATGTAGTTATGTGCAAAACTCGTTGAACATTTACATTTTCAATCTTACCAATGTTGTACACACCCTTAACAAAATCTTCGTTGAATGAGTATAGGTAGGTTCGGGTACATGGGCGTAGGACCAAGGATCGGGTACATGGGTGTAGGGCCAAGGATCGGGTACATGGGCGTAGGGCCAAGGATCGGGTACATGGGCGTAGGGCCAAGGATCGGAGGAAGGAATATTGGCACTTATTGGGGCTAGCCAGGATTATGTTTTGGGGGAGGCTCAAACCAATGTATTGGGTGGGGTCCAGGGGGCGGCCTTACGGCCCCTGGTGGGGTCCAGAGTCGAAGCCTCGGTGGGGGTCTAGGGGGAAAAGCCCCCTAGAGCTCTGAGCTTTTGGCGTTTTAGGGGTGAAAAATCAAGCCTCTTTATGCATAAAATTAGAAAAAAACATACTTTTTAAGCACTTCTGATCCATATAAATCAAAAAAATTCTGATCCATATAAATCAAAAAAATTCCTACCTACTTTCCATCACTGGGCGACAAATTCCATGAATAAGTGGGCGGCAAACCCAGATCCTACAGACAAACCTTTGTTTTGCCAAAGTGGTGTCGATCACATAATAATTTATATCAGATTACTGTTAAAAAATGAAATTATAAGTTTAACCAGAGCATAAAATAATGTGATGTGTAATTTGGAAAGGGTAGGATTGCAGACCTTTTTAATCCCTGAACATAGCCGACTAAAATGAAAAATGTGGAAAGAAGCAACGCATGATGATATTCATTTTGGATCTGGTCGGTATCTGGTACCATGCATATTCATTAAAAACATCGCGGGTAAAAAAACATTACTATCCGGCGTTTCTCAAATTCAAGTGTAGTACTATACAGGCAATCCATAAGGGGGAAAAACCATTGAATGCCGGAACGACGTGAGATATATTTTATCCTGGACAAAATAGCCCGTTGGTTTCAAATGCTTAATATGTTATTGTTGCAATTTTAAACAATTACAAGGGAGTTGTCATAAAATGGTGTTCAAAATCTTTCACCTCGCACCTCGCGTTATCGAATCTCCAGTATAAAAGAGTAATTTGGCAGGGAAAAAAATGCGAATGGCAAAAGAAGAAAAGAAAATACTGCCACAGGAAATAAAAACCAAAAGCTACACACACATTTGCGACTTTTCTCCCTCGGCTCTTTTTTCCTTCCCCCTTTCTCCCCTCCCCCATTTTTTTCTTTTTCTTTCTTGGGTGCGCCGTTGGGGCTAGCTAAGCTAGACGAATGATAGCCCCATTTATAGTGCCAATACTCTGGACTTCCTCCGATCGTTGGCCCTGTTGGGCGCAAACAAGCCGCCCGCGCAAGCTTCAAGATGGGCCACGCAAACTTCAAGATGGGCCGCGCAAACTTCAAGCTTGTGGGGAGTGAAATTTGCGTGCGGCAAATTTGCGTGTGCGGGTGAAGTTTGCGCGCTACATTTCTCAAGTTCGACATGAACTGCACGGCATAAAATGACCTGATAGCGTCGTTGCATATCGCATGCACGCTGCAGATTCAGCGGCAAAAATCGTTAGTTAGTTGTAGCTATGTTAGGCCACAAAAAAACATTGTTGATCGTCCTTTTTTTTCGGGGGTGGAAAGGAAGGACGAATTTTATTTTTATTTTTTATTTTTTATTTTATTTTTGATGACATGGCCAAATATGAAAAAAAGAATAAAGAAATCATCACAATCACTGTCAACAGCTGCATGCAGTGCACTATCTCAATTAATTTTTGAAGTAATTACCAGACGTATTCATTCCCTTAAATGTATTAAAATTAGGTTTATAACTAGGTTTAAAGAAAATTTTGGTAAGCTAAAAATTATATCTTTTTGTGAACTGATTATACATCGCAAAAGGTGCACAGCATCCAGTGATGTGGGCAAATTGACTGTCAACATTTATTGTTTATTGAAACAGTCCCCCAAACTTGTAAAATCGAACAACATTTGGTGTTGTGTTAATACCATTACCAATAGCAGACTGTGTCAAGTCTAATACTGCTGATCTGCTTTGACGACATGAACTCAACCTCGTTCCCAGTGGTATACGATCTCGCCGGGCGCCATGTTGTTTTCTTTCCCAGAATGCATCCCTCGATCATATCCCCCTGGAAGTGTGACTTTGAAATATCCAAATATAAGGGATATTTTAATTAGTTCTGTGGTTGATCCATTCTGTGTTACTGTTAGAGACTACGCAGAGCGCGCTGTCAAAGGACGTAGTCTCCTATCTCAAGACGGAATTGACAGTGTTACAGTACAAAACCCCTCGCTGGGGTGTAAACAAAAAATACGCTGACGGGCAGTCAAATCGGTGGCAGTAACGCCTCAGAATTTCTTCAAAATTACATCAAAATGAGCGCGCACAATGGCGTTTTAATGTGCTGTCCACAAATCGGATACAATGAGTGACAACTGGGGAAAAAATCTCGGCATAAAAACGCGAGTTTATATTCGAAAAATTATCCCACCTCCTGGAGGTACATGGGCGTAGGGCCAAGGATCGGAGGAAGTATTGGCACTATAATTTAATGGGGCTAGACGAATGATAAATAAAGGGGAGTGTCATTGCAAATTGAAATTGGGGGTTTGTCATCCCCACTATGCCATTTAACACGACTGACAATGATGACATAAACCATGGAGGTAGATAAACCTAGCCCCACTTCCAACTTGGCCACACAAGTGGGGCTAAAGTCAAAGAGTAAGATAAAAAAACATTTATTGTATGTTGTTTTGTATAAAACCATGAAACATTTGTGTTGAATGAAAATATATTTTTATAAATAAATATCAAAAATAAAATGTGGATAACGGGCCATGATTATGTAATATTTTCAACTCAAGACAAACCATGGTTAAACCTTCAACCCTTTTTCGGATGACTTGAACAAAATCTACATCTTTTCCCTTGTTTTGCCTTACCAAACTCAGAGCTCTTCTGCAGCAAAAATGTGTCCACTCACTCTCCTCAGCTCAGCTCAAACACGCGCGAACTTCCCTTGCATATTGCAAGGAGTTGGGAACTTCCCGCGACACAGCTTTCAATATTACGACAGCTTTCATTGGCTAGACTTAATATATTGTCCAATCAAAACTACTCTTATAAACTCATCAGGGAAGGTAGGTGTTGTAAGGCTGTAGTCTAAAATCCCTATTAGTTATTATGTATTCGTGCACAAATGCAGTATTATAGCTAAGGTACCAGTCTATTTAACTTGTTTGCGCGCTGTTCTAAACAAAAGTGTAACGTGAATGGTCGGAAGTTCTGGATGTAATTAATCGACTGAGGTAAATAGTTACTTTGTTTGAGAATCAAATACAGTTGTTTTGAGATATGGACCATTGTATTCCAAGTCCAAGTAACTTTTGGACATAAATGTACTACACTAGCTTTCACTTCTCAGTGAAATAGCCCCACTTCTTGTGTGGCCAAGCCCAGCCAATGCTGATTTTTTTTGCTCTACACAACACAACACATCACAAGTCACAAGAAGTGGGGCTATTTTAGTATGATTGAATGACTATGAAATTCAGTGACTACGCCACCACTCCAGACCATTTTTGCCAGAGCAGCAACACCCAACACGACCCGACCAGTTTGTTTTTTAATGATTTACTTTATTTACTTAAACTATTAAACAATTTGCCACAATCTATCAGACTCCAAATCTCAGCCAAACCCCCCCTTGGCCTTGCCAAACATGTCACATCCATGCATCCACACACACCCTAAATTCTGCGTCCAAATATGCATGCACCCGAAACTTGAAAAATAACTAACCAAAATCAGACAAATCATTATCATTATTACTTTTTCTCCCTCTTCCCTCCTCGGGCTTTGATTTTGTCCTTTGTGTTTCCAACTTTCGTGCAGCCCCTTCCTCCAACCCCCCCCCCCTTCTTTGTTTACCCTTTGCTTTTTCTGTATGCTTTCTGCTTCTCTCTTTCTATCTCTATTTATGTATTTCCACTTGACTGTTTCTGTTACGCTTATCCACCTATTTATGTGTGTTGTGATGTCAGTCCTTCCAGAAAGACTCTGCTACTGCTAGTGCTACTACTGCTAGGGTCAAAACGTCGGGCCATTAACTATTGTTTGCATATTGTTATTCATCACAGGATGGGACCAACGAGACGGGAGTTGACAAGTTGAAGATGTCCGATTCCTCATCTATTCACACCGTAGAGGAAATCAGCCATCATTACGTTTCATCATCTCAAGATGCTGCCACTATTAGATCTATTTCAGACTCCGAGGCAACGGAGGAACTTACATCCAGGAGTTCTTATGATGAGACAGACTCTTGGGAGACAGCAACTAACTCCTCAAGACGCTCCTCCTTTGTGGACTCCAGGAGAACATTAGAATCCATCTCGGATGATGATGACTATTCCGGGAAGAGAAGATGGAGAAGGTCAGATGATGAAGGAAGAACGTCTTCATCTGAAACAGAGAGATCATCCTATTACAGTACACACTGGGATTCCAGTGGTTCATGGATTGTGAGTAAGATGAAAAACATATAAATAATGTATATAGCGTGTCATGGCCGAGCGGTCTAGTGCACCGAATTCAAGTTGTGGTGGCTGAATCAACACAATGTGGGTTCTAATCTCAGTCCCGGCACTTGTGTCCTTGAGCAAGACACTTATCTATAATTGCTCCTTGGCAATTATGTCCAAACTTATGGATTCTGCCGAGTATTGAAGTAGAAATAAGACCATTGTTCATGTTGTTCAAGTGAAGAAGTGTACAAAGGCTGCTCTAGAATTGTACCCGCAACGTTTCACTATGTTTTCACGCATGTGTAGTGGACTGTTTCACATGGGACGGTCTACTGCGCATGTGTATTTACCCTGTGCGTGAATACTGGCACACGTGCTTGGTAAACAGCAAAAAATAGCATCTGTCATGTGATGGCGAATGGACCAGTGAGAATTGGGCTTTTGATCAACTCACTTCGCGGGAGTGAAGTTAATAACAAGAAGTCCCCTCGATCTACTAAGCCAAAGTAGTACGTAGTCCCAGCCAATTTCCTACCTCCCGCCCAGGTAGTAGTTAATAAACAGGACAGTTCCTTTCAGAACTGAGAAGTCTCCCGAATTCCCAAAAATCTACTCCGCGGCAGTAGAATAAATAGCAAGACAAGTTCTCAAAAGAACACAATCTACCTAGCAAGTAGATATACACATGGTGTTACCGCAAACCAAATATGTACATTGTAATATTTATAACATTTAAACGTTTAATTTCAATATTAAATGTTTCACATCTTATCTCCAAATGATTCATTTTGTTCTTTTCAATCACAAACATCTTTATTTATTTCAGGATTCTGATGCAGATCATAAAGCAAGCGATAAGGCACTTTCCATCCAGCAACACTTCATCAAGTCAAGACTCAAACATCTCAAGACATCTCAGCATAAACCCAAGAAAGATGATGAAGAAAGGATGCAGCAAGAAACCCCAGCCGTGTCTAAAGACAGGAACATGTTTTGCCAGAATGCAATTTCCATTTTAGAAAGAAAGAAAACAACCAAACTTGGTGAGAAAAGAAAACATCATATTAACCACTTCACATTGGTATTTTTTTTTACTTCCGTGCCCACTAGCAATACTATTTTCCCAAACTTTTTGGAGCTTCTTGAAGAATCGTTTTTCTTTGAAAATATCAATGCCGCAATGAAACCCTGACTTGACAAAGGAAAGATAATTAGCTCTGGAATTTGATGTTGTCATGTGAGAAGATTGAGTAGGCACTCACCGGGATTCACAGAACCTCAGCCGTGAGCCAAGGCAGAAAATCTTCCATGGTATGCTGGAATCTCTAAACGCTCAGACTTACCTCCCATTGAGCCGAAAATAATGACAAACAATGGCGGCAGCCTGTCCATTCTTGTTTTCCACTTTTGTACAACAACAGGACAAAAGTCTGGAATCCAGTGTTACACAATAACCCCGGATGGAAAGGGATTTTACAAGGCCTGTTTTCTGGAACCTGTTGTCCCTCTTTGTACAGGTGAAACAGTGCATCACGATAAGTGCATGCATGTTCACCCTACACACTTGAAAGTCCGGGTGGATATATACGTAAGCCGTCTACCTGTCAGCTAGTTTTTTAAGAATGCGTGAAGTTGTCCCGTGCACTAAAAATTGTCTGCCGTAAGTCTGTCCAAACCCCTGGGACTGATAGCCATCCATACAAAGCCTAAACTCTTTCACTGTAAACAAATTCTCTGATTCTTCTTTTTATTAGACCCTCAAAGAAAGAAACAAACATTTAAAAGAACATCAAAAGATGACAAGAAGATTCTCATCGACAGAGAAATTGTAAACAGATTAAAAATTCAGAATCTTCTATCAGCAATGAAAAGGGTAAGTGAACAATGTTTTCTTATAGTGGGGCAGATAGGGGTTTGGGGGGAATTGTGCCTTTGACGATACAAGCATGGAATTTGGCACACAGTCAGAGTATGTCATGAGAAAGATATTTGGCTATAGAGTCATCGCAGATTTGAATTTTGAAAAATTAGGGCCTATAGGCTGCTATTTTGAAAATTTGGGGAATTGCTTGCTATTTCACCTATATTTGTTCACCTATTTTTATCGCCATTCGGGAGTAATTACACACCCTTGTGTCACACACACTTTTGCACACACCATTGTGGGGACTTCCTATCGTTTATTCCCTTTTCTAAAGAATCACGTTGTGGGGACCCAGTTTAACAAAAAAAAACGTTGTGGGGACCTTTGTTCCATTTTGTAAAAGTCCCCAAAACTCTGGGTATGCCTACCCACACACACGAGAGCGCATAGACGGAAAAATGCATCCTTGTGGAGCACTCTTTTGTTCTTTCCTTTGTCCCTGCACTTAACAGTTTCCCATAGACTTTGTACACAAATTTCCTTGTGGAGCACCCCGGTCTTTAGAAATTCCATGTGGAGTCCTTTTGTTTTCCCTTTTTTGTTTTGTCCTTGGTCTCCAGAAGGTACCGAAAGTGAGAGCGCACACGCCTGCAATCGTGGACCTCCTATTGTCCCTCTTTTGTTTATACTCTAACTTTTTTGCAACAGCTCCCATTGGTTTTGTACACGTTTTCCAACCGTGGACCTTTCCCGAACCGTGGACCTATTGTCCTCTTTTGTTATAGGTCCCCGGTTTGAACAGGTAGGTATACCTATTCAAACCGGGGACCTATAACAAAAGAGGACAATAGGTCCACAGTTGCTATCACAAAGGAAAGCATTGTGGTCCACGGTTGCTATCACAAAGAGTTGAACAAAGGAGGGTCCACGATTGCAGGCTGTTACACACTTGTGTGTGTGAGCTGTGGGGACTTTTATACAATGGAACAAAAGGTCCCCACAACGTTTTCTTTGTTAAACTGGGTCCCCACACCAGATTCAATAGAAAAGGGAATAATAGAACAACAATAGGAAGTCCCCACAAAGCTGTGTGCACAGGGAACAGTAGGTATACATGCACACACAAGTGTGTAACAGCCTGCAATCGTGGACCCTCCTTTGTTCAACTCTTTGTGATAGCAACCGTGGACCACAATGCTTTCCTTTGTGATAGCAACCGTGGACCTATTGTCCTCTTTTGTTATAGGTCCCCGGTTTGAATGTGGTTACCTACTCACCCACACACACACATGTACGTGTGTAAATACCGGCAATCGTGGACCCTCCTTTGTTCAATTCTTTGTGATAGCAACCGTGGACCACAATGCTTTCCTTTGTGATAGCAACCATGGACCTATTGTCCCTTTTGTTATAGGTCCCGGTTTGAATGTGGTTACCTACTCACCCAGAACTGTGCGAAAATGTGCACCCAAACCAAAAGCTGGATGGCACTACAGGAACTTGTCCTACATGTACTTACTACTCAAGCATGGCAGACGTCCTGCGTTGCTGTAGAAATGTGACGTCGGTGGGATCTCATCATCGTAATATTAATTTGTGTGTGTTGTTTTTTTTATAGGCGTCTTCTAGTCGTACTACTGACACACTTGAATCCTGTCAGCAATGCCGGTAAATATTGACAACAGACCTTTGCAAGTCTAGCGCGTATTCAAACATTCTAGAAATCTTGGGTTTACACATTTGATGCTTTAACCTTTGAAGGAATTGTACAGGATTGGTTCTTGGATAAAAATCATCCTTGTTTAAGTCTGAAAGCTTACTGGTTATGAAGTTCATACCAGAACCATTTTTTCTTTGAAACATTTCTCTCAGAAATGAAGTCATATTCGAGAAAACAGTATCTGAAAACCAAAAAAAAAAATTGCAACAACTGATTTCGGTTGTTAAACCAAAATGAAGGACAATTTGTTTACATGCTGAAAACTGTGCCTGGTTTTGAACTATTTTCTCCTGACTCGCACAAGGGATTAAGCGCAAATTTTCACATGTTTGTTATTTCATGTATATGGTTGATCACACAAAACATGAACACTGTCTGCAACTGTTTTGTCAGCTCTACCAATCCTGTATGATACCTTAAACATGCAAAGTAAGGAAATATACAATCATGTACCTCAACCATAGGTTTAACACTCAGGGCCCAATGTACTTAGTACTTGCGAGACTTACACGGTCCATCCATAACATTTGAGTAGGGCTTGTGCTTCATTGTGCATTGTACCATACAGACCAAATGTACATCATATTTGCAGATTTGTTTGAAACCTTTAAACCTTCCTTGGGAGTGAATACAAAAGCCATCAGTCAATGGCATGTCATGGTCAAGCTGTCTAGTGCACCAGACTCTAATTGTTAAGTTAAGGGGTGTGGGTTCAAATCCCGGTCATGGTGCTTGTGTCCTTTAGCAAGACGCTTTACTATAATTGCTTCTCTTCACCTATGGGTACCTGCAAGGGTAGAGGTTGGAGTGTGAAAGATATCTTTCAATTCTGTTGAGTATTGAAGGATACTTCATAATAGAGAAATTAGATTACTGGTTCAAGTATAACTAGTCCACATAATTAAGCTGTTTGGAAAGATTTTTCTCATTTTGATTCTGGTCTTGTGAAAAACAAGTTCTGCTCCAGTAAAAGTTTTTCCCAAGCAAACTCAAGCCCTGAAAAAGATTATTGTGTGTGATATTGTGTTACTTCATTGAGGAAATGAAAGCAATTATCTCTATGCCCTCGATCATTGCCTAGGTGCCCTCTGAATTGCACCAACAGAAATTAAAACTACCCTCACCCCTTTTACCACAGCATCAGGGCCCAATTTCATGGCTCTGCTTGGCCGCCGAAATCTGCGCTTGCAATCACCATTCTCCGCTTACCGAGCAAGCGCTGAATTTCTGCGCTAGCTGTGTAAGCGTAGAATGCCTAGTAACGTGGACTACGCAAGCGCACAGGCAAAAACTCCCTGCTAACCCGTGAAATACACTTGATGTAAGCGCGGAATTCCCTGCTTACGGTAAGCAGAGCCATGAAATTGGGCCCAGGTCTGTGGTTGAGTCTTCATTTCATGACTTTGTTCCCTCAGTATATCACAGGGGGCTGTGCTGCAGAGGACTTTCATCCGAAATAAAACCTGCAAGCTTGAGAATGAGTTGACAGAGGAAAGGGTGGACTGGGAAATTAACACTAAGGTAAAGTTAAACACTTTGGGTTGTCAAGTTTTTAACCATTTCGGGTCGGTATTCAATAACATTTTCTGAATTTTTTTAAAGCTTCTGCAGTAATAATTTTCCTTTGAAGATATCATTGCCATGATGAAACCCCGACTTGACAAAAAAAGACAACAAAGGTTCTTATACTAAGCATCAAAATTTGTTGATCTTCTCTGAGAAAATTTGAGGATGTGTTCACCATGAATCACAAAACCTTGACCATAAGCCAGGTCTGATAATCTACCATGGTATGCTGGAATCTCAGAACGCTTAGCCTTGCCTCCTACTGAGCCGAATACAATGATAAACAATTGTAGCAGCCTGTCCATCCTCACATGCCAAATTGAATGCACACTACACAATGGGATGTCTGGTTGAATACACATCAGCCATCCAACTGACTGCAAAAAATAGAGGGTGCTATGAAGTTGGTGAGGGCATGAAAAAAAGCTTCTGCCGGAAGCCAATTTGGAAAAATGAGACACAAAGTTAGTGGTTAAGACAGTCCCAAGCAGCTCCAATAGGAGACTTTGGTGATTGCAGACAAACCATATGTTATATATTTGTTATAAATTAGGTATTTATATTTATTATGTTTTGATTTGACTGCAGGATCCATTGACTGCAATAGGGGATTTAGCTCGGTCATTACCAAAGCCAAGTGATAGTCCTGAAGAGATATGGGCCAGATTATTTAATCAAGGGATTACGTGACAACCACTAGTCAACAGGGTCAGTACTTAATCCTCTACTTTATTTAGATCTGCTTAGGAGACAGCATGCAGTAATCATTGTCACTTTTTTATTTATTATGTAAATTATTCTTCAAGGTATGGCATTCACTAAAAGATGCTTTTTGATAACTGGCCAGGGCCCAATTTCATAGAGCTACTTAAGAAGACAAGAGTGCTTATCAATGTTCTATTGAGCAAAAATAAGCAGGAAACCAGTCACAAATTGTACATATGATATGGTATTTTGGCTGGTAACCTTGTCGTTTGGTAAGCAACACATTTGTTGTGCTTGGCAACTTTTTGTGTTTAAGCACCTCTATGAAACTGGGTCCTGATCTACATAAAGGCAAGGGCCTCTAAAGATCGTAGGCAACTACCGCTCAGATTCTGACATTTTCTGAAAACTTGGGTTCCAAGTATATTGGTTTAACATGCGAAACAAAATTGCACACTTCAGAATACCTGCAACACTTGCATGATCTTTTACCCCTGGTCTTTTTTTCAGCTTTTTCATTCCAAAGACAAAGTTTTACACTAGTCATAAGTTCAAATTCAATGCCGTTTTGATTGAATATCATCACAATTCAGGATTAAACTGAAAATTCTCTGTACCCAAATGTACAGACTGTATTTTTGTGATGTCATCGAACGATTTTGGTTTTTGATAGTGTGACACTGAGAAAATGTGACACGACAAGGATGGTGTACATTACTGTGTCTGGTTCATTTAATGGTGAGCTGCATCTTTTAAGTAATTAGCAAAACCAAAACAAGCCCTGAAAAGATACAAAATAGAATTTCCATATAAATACAATGCTTTAGGAAATACCAATCCAGCAAAGTAAATTATAAAAAGAACAATGATAATCCTCAGAAAATCCAATGCAATCAAAAGAGATAAATCGAACTTGATAACACAATTTGCCTCTAACTATAAAGTCAAGTTAAATTCCAAAAATGAATTAATACAAGGCATGTAAATGCTTTAACTTGCAAAGACAAAATAGGAAATAACTAAAGCAAATGTGCAATGCATCTCTAAATATATGACTATGGACTCAGCAAACCATAGACTTAAATCAGTCTGCTCAACATTATAACCTAAGGATCCATAAAGAAACTAACTTAGGAAAAATGAATTAATATCATAAGAACAGGATTATAAAGAAATAACATAACTAAATAAATGATAAACAAGTATGCAGATGGCATATTTAATTAAGTATTAAAAGAGAAATATGAGTAATATATGCTGCATCACATAAACTTAAGGACTAGTGTGCCAGTCTAATAAGACATTACTGGTATATCTTAGGTCACACGCTCCAATAAACACTGGACAAAAGAAATCTCTGCAGGGTAATAAACACTCTGCCTCCCTGTACTAAGGTATGGTGCCTTCCAAGAAACTGTGTGCACCTCATTATATATGCAGCAACTTAGGGGATTAGGGTATCACTACACTGCACTATGGGCATCTACACAGGACAAAGAAACTATGAATTTATACACTGAAAGTATAAATCTAAGAATATGTACATACACAAGTGGAAAATAGATGAGGAATATATGTATTGTAAAATAAGGAAATCTATTCTTGAACTTTGTGTACTCAAGAAGTTAACTAAATGTGAACAAGAAATAAAGTGGTTTATACATGTACATGTAATCAAAGTAAGGGAAATCTAAATCCTTCAAATCCATGGAAATAGATTATATCTCTAAACACAGAAAGTCATCAAAAGGATGATCTTTCCTAAATATGCAATAATAGATACAACACAGTGAATCCGGGCTTCCTAAAGACCATCAATGAATGAATCCACTTTAAATTCAGTAATCAGAGTAAAGTTTAAGAATACTCAAGCTAACTTCGGAATTAATCAAAAAGTGTTCACAAAGTCTCAATAAAAAGAAACTTAGGAACTTTAACAATAAGAACAATTATTAAACAATATAAATGAATTCTTACCCCAGTCGAGTCATCCACAAAATCTTGAGACATTAACTAAGAACATGTGTAGAAGGAAGCAGGACACCCCCGTGTGTGGTGTTAACAGTACCAGTGCTAGTGGTGGAATGACTCACTCAAGACAAAGAATAAGTGTGAGCTTTACCTTAGGGTCAAGCGAGGGCGCTGCGCAGGAGAAATATGTAAATGAGCTGTCACAATAGAAATTGCACTTGCAGGGTATCAAACGCAGTGGCATTATACACCGTTTTTAATGTGAGGGGACTTGCAATTTTCCCCCGTTTCATAAGGAGTCTATATTGGAAAATTAGTGGATCACAAAACTGAATTTGACCTTGAAGCCCCTCTGTAAGTAGTCTTGGTTCAAGCCTTCCTGTTGTTCATATTCCATGATCTACTGCAGGCATACTACATGCTACCACCCACAAACTATCACCAATAGAGGGTGCTATCACTCATGAACTGTTATCACAGGATAGAGCCAGAAATCAAGATCAAATTCGGTAAATAGCAAAAGGAGGGTCGAGGAACCTAGACTACTCTTTAAGAAGCTCATATTAGCAGTTCAATTTGATAAGCGCTGTTTGGTTCTGGGCACCTGTACAACATTGTTCCCCTCGTCATGTGTATAATAATTTTCAAGCAATTTTGTTTTCTACTCGATCCTCAAACAGAAAGTTCCACTGCAGGTTTATCGATATCCATGGAATAGTTGAACAACCTTTTCCACAGACTGTAATCATTACAAGGTGCTACAAGGTTTTACATCTATGTAAAATTGGTCTGCCTACTTGTACAAATAATAATGAGCGTTTTTGGACATCCTTCAGGTGTGAAAAGTGCTACATAAAAACCAGATATTAAAATTATTAATATTATTAACTAGAGATTCAGTTTTTGTTTACAAAAACAAGGTGTTCGTGGTGAGTGATTGAAAGAATTGATAATGTCGTTATACCTTATCAATTCAATTCCTGGTTCAGGAGTTATGCATTTTTCAAAAATTAACCATCAACTTCCGGTTTGGACCGGAAGTCGAGGTCAAATAGGGTCACATGTTGATTAGTTTATGAAGACCTTTCAGATGATGAATAGATTGAAAAAATTCCAATATATGGTTCAGAAGTTATGATATTTTGAAATATAAAGTTTCAACTTCAATTCAATTCAATTCAATTCACATTTATTTCCACTAACATATTTCCACAATTACAGAACTACATTGTAAAATGCAATAATATAAAAGACAGAATAAGAATTAAGAATAAACTAGTGGGAAAGCGCATGGAGGCAAGGCCCAAAATAAGCCAGGTATCTTGTAGCGGCTTGCCTTTACATAACAAAATACATAAACTATGCTTAGGACAATACAAAGACGAAACAAACAGACAGACAGACAGACAGACAGACGAACAAACACTGGAGAAAATGACAATGACAAAGTACGCAAAAACTTAAAGGAGAAGAACGGTATAGTAACTATGTTACATACTGGGAAATAAGGAACTTTTTATAAGATGTTTTGAACCTAGCCACAGAGGATGAGGCTTTGATAGACTGGTCAACCGAATTCCAAAGACGAGGACCATAGTAACGGAGAGTATTGGATGTGTATGATGTGCGTGCGAATGGGACGTGCATGTTGTTTCTAGATCTAGTGTTGTGGTCATGAATGTCTTTATTATAGGTGAAGTAAGACGTGAAAAGGCGAGGGAGAAGGTTATTAGTGTATTTGTACATGAAGGTGCCTGTTTGAGATTTGTTAATATCAGAAAGTGTAAGGGTGTGTAATTTGATAAAAAGAGGTAATGTGTGATCACGTGGTTGGGAGAGTGTTGCCAGCCGGATGGCTCTTTTTTGAATGATCATAAGAGAGTGGAGTTTACTGGTGCTAGTGCGTGCCCAAACAATATTACAGTAATTAAGATAAGGAAGAATGAGTGTGTTATAAAGTTATAAAGTTACAAACGTTTTAACTGATGATGTACAGAAAAAAGCAACCAATGAGTGGTTCAGATGTTATGATTTTTTCAAATAATAAATTTTAACTTCCGGTATGAACCGGATGTGAGAGTCAATAGAGGTCACGCTTGGTAGCGTTGGGGAGGTCTCCGATGTCCTTTCTGTCGACATATAGATGATAAAAATCTATCATGTGGATTAGAATTGTTTATTTTTTAAACATTATTAATAAATTTCCTACTTTAACCGGTAGTCAAGGTCAAACGGGGTCGCATATTGTGTAGTACGTGATAAGTCTAATAGACCTTTCAGATGATGCATAAATTGAAATAATCCAATGATGGTTCAGACGTTATAACTTTTTCAAATATAAAATGTAAACTTCCGGTTTGAACCGGAAGACAATGTCAATGAGGTTACAAATTATAGCGTTAGTAATGCTTTGAAAGCCTTATCTGACGACGTACAGATAATATAATTTAATAAATGGTTTAGGAGCAATGATTTGTTCAAATAATTAATTGTATCCTCCTGTTTAACCGGAAGTCAGGGTTAAATGGTCAATTTTGTGTATCGTTTCTTAATTTGCTACATACCTCCCCCATAACGTATGAATTAAACAAAACTCAAATGTGTTGGTGACGGAGAATTTACTATTTTTTGAAAAATTTAATTTCAACCTCCGGTTTGAACAAGAAGCCAAGTTTAAACTGGTTTCATTTGTGTAGATCCTAATCAGTACATTAAAACCTTTCAGCTAATGTATGACTTGTAAAAAACCTATATTTATGTGAACCGGTGTAACATGTTTTTCAAATATTAGATTAATTATCTGAGGGTGTGCAATGTTTCTTGTAATATCAATGCCAATGTATTCCTACTTGTAGTTTTGGTGCGAGACGTTGTTCATTATCACTCAACTATTGCGATTCTCCGCTATGCACTCAGCGCTCGATGTTACTGAAAACTTTATTCACAACAGCGCCCTCTTTCGTTGGACGAAAGAGAGCGCTGTTGGGAATTCCCCAAATAAGTTTGCGCCATTATCACACACGAACAGTCGAGTCAGCGCTTGCACTGCATGATCAAAATGGGGTAAACGCGTGGGTCAACAGGTGCTTTGACGTCCCTTTCCGACCAGGTATAAAGGTCAACATGTTGTTATTTCTGTGCAAAAGATTGAGCGGGATTGCTGCTTTACAATCTGAAACAAAAATTACGCTGAAATGATCAGTAGTTTTAAAGACATGAATACGATAAGATTTTATGAAATTTTCAACTTCCGTTTTGAACCGGAAGTAAGTAAAAATATTGTACGGGTTCTGTGAAGCATTTGTCAAACTTTTAACGATCTATCCGATGATGTGTAGATTGTCAAAATCCGAATTATGTTTTTTGAGTTATGATTTTTACAAATATTAAATGTAATTGATCAGTGCCCGATGACGTCATCATGACGTAATTAAGTATGTGTTGTCTTGATACTAAGGTTCAACTATCTGGTGAGTTTCAGCATTCAATTCAATCTCAATCTTGAGTTATTCCGTAGATAAGCTCGAAAGTTGTTTTTTGAAGGAAAAAAACGAAGGTGAACTTCGACCTGGGTAACGACCCGGAAGTTAAGGTCGTACAATTTTGGCGTTAACTTTTCAAATGTTGCCCCAGTCTTGGTCTATCAGATGCCAAACTTTGAACATCATTTTTTCACCTTTAAAACCTTGTAATTCGACACCTGATGACGTCATCATGACGTAATGACAACTGTGCCGTCTTCATATTGAGGTTCAATTGTCTGATGAGTTTCAAGGTTCAATTCAGTTTCAATCTTGAGTTATGTAACAGAGAAGAGTTCTAGGGAAGAGTTCTATGTTGCCGAGAAGAGTTCTACGTATTGGTGAAGTCTTCGGAGTCATTTCTGATGACGTATGGATAATGTGTAGCGCGTGCTTAGTTTATTACGACCTTTCAGTTGATGCATGAATGAATAAAATCATGTTTGTAGTTCAGGAGTTATGTATACACACAGATAATCGACTCAGTGCTATGAATTTGTAAAGTTTAACAATTTATTTAATACTCTATGCTTTCCTTCTCCAAGAACAATATCACAATAACAATAGAATAATAAGGTTACACAACGCTTTTATGTTTAACACAACAAGTACAATATCAACACTCCGCGTATACCAGGATCCTGGGTTTCTATATTACCACTCATCTCTGTGAGTAATTTGTCATAAAGTTAAATCTGATGAATGATATGTCGATTTCGGTCAAAGGATACAACGTCGTGAGCTTTTGTTTGTTGAATCTGCGTGTGGCTCTACAATGTTGTCCACAGCTATAAAAGTGCGGTGACGATGCTATTAATGAAGATGCTGTCTCCATGGTCAAAGTTTCCCTGGGTAGTCCTCCTTCCTCTCAGGGCTGGTTAAGCTGTCCTCCCACGATCCGTATAGTAAAGCGTACTCCATGTACGGTAGGTATTTGGAAATGTGTGTGATTTGATCCAAGATCTGAAAGTTCAAATATAAATCAAAACATAAAATAGACTTGCGCATGTGCAGGCCATAGTGTATGATCTTATAATTAATCATTAATTATAACCTGTACCTTAAGTTCTATACCATAACCATAAGTGTCAATGCCGAACTATAATATCACATGAATCAGACTCACGTACAGAGAATGATACATGACTTTATAAAATAAAACACCTGGGGCATAAACATCTACTAGCCTCCTCTGAATTATATTTACTCAACCATCTTCAATATTATTAATCCACAATAAAAATTAAATCAAACAATCTCTTATGAACAATGAAACTTCACTATTTCCTAAGTTTCCTACAATAAGCAATCATTTACGGTTCATGTAAATGCTTATCAGTAACTCCAAACATCAGTGATTTTATACAATGAAAATCAATACAATTAATGCACATTATAAAACGTTACACTGCTGAGTGATGGTGCATGACCGAACTTGTCAAATGGTTACTTTACAAAACAAACTTGAAAAATAATGAAAAATCTGCTTACCTGAAAGCTGACAGTCATGCTGTACTTTAACTCAACAAGTAATTATTGTTTCTGGAACATACGATGCTAGTTAGAATATATGTTTAGTAGATTAATTTAGACAATTCGTAAAACTTCTTTTACGATTTTGGAGAAACAATGGCAGTTTTCTGCATCTCTCCTCTTCATGATGTGACCCCTCTGACTTAACACATCTCACACTTGACACGGCTGTTCTTATTATACTTGTTTCTAAGGCTGGTTGTTTATTTACATTAAGATCTGTTGACGAAGAGAAACATGATGCACTTAGGTCTTCGTCTGAGGATATTATGAACTGTTACAATAATATTTATAAAACGTTAACTGAAAACTAATACTTGAACTTTCAACTCTCTCTGCGGTTCGCGCCATAATCTGGGCGGCGTCCGCCATCTTGACAATCATCTCGGAAATTATCAATCAACTTAAGCTGGATCCAAAGCAAAGCTTGTTTAATAAATAGGTTGCAAAGGTAAACGAAGGGACTGCCTTGTCCCAAGAGGAATACTACAACAAATACATAACGTGTCTTAAGGACATGCCAATGGTATAAAGCTAACTCTCCGTTTGTCTCCGGTATCCATGGCAAACGAGTCAATAAATCAATGATTAAATAGAAATTATATACAACTTAGACTATGAAGGTAAACGGAATATGATGATACTTGTTCGATTGAACAATATTAATGCAAACGGTAAGCAATAAGTAAGTTAAAACATAATTACCTGTTGACGAAGAGAAACATGATGCACTTAGGTCTTCGTCTGAGGATATTATGAACTGAAAGCCCGCGAAAATGAACTCGCTGAGGGCGCTACTCTGGTAGTATTACGTAATAGATAAAGCTACTAAAAATAGATTGCGGGCATGCGCAAGATAGTTTCATGACCGTCACAATGACAAGAGGGCGCTATCACGCTGGAGCAGTGGGCTCTAGAAGGAGTTATGATTTGTTTCAATAGACGGATTATTCTGTGAGGTGCAATATAATTTGTTGTACCACCGATATTCAACATGCAAACAGCACAACTCTACGTGCGTTGGACAGGACGTTGTCAACTAATTCACATGTCGATGCACGAGTGTAGGATTGGCGTGTACTATCGTGCGTTGTAAATTTGTGGGTTAACATACAGGTGCGCTTGAACGTCCCTTTTCGATCAAATTTAAGGTCGAAATGGTGTCATTCTGTGCAAAAGTTCGAGCAGGCTTGACATTCTACAACCTGGTACAAATATTATGCAAAAATTTTCATTATTTTTTAAGATATGAATAAGATTATATATTATGGAATTTTCAAATTCCGATTTGAACCGGAAGAAAGTGGCACAGGGATTATGTTCTGTGTAGCGTTTGTCGAGCTTTTAACGACCTATCCGATGATGTGTAGATTGTAAAAATCCACGTTGTAGTTCACGAGTTATAAATTTGTAAAGTATTAAACTTTGATTCACTGTAATTTGATACCCGATGACGTCATCATGACATTATCAAGTGTGTGTCATCTTGATACTAAGGTTCACTTTTCTGATGAGTTTTAATGTTCCATTCAATTTCAATCTGGAGTTATGCTGTAGATAACCCTGAAAAACGTTTTTTTGAAGAAAAACACAAAGGCAAACTTTGACCTTCCGGTACGACCAGAAGCAAAGGTCGTACGCATTCGATGGTAATCTTTCAAATGTTGCCCCACTCTTGAACTATCATATGCCCAACTATGAATATCATAGCTTTCAAATTAAATGAGATACAGCGAATAGCAAATGATCACTTTTCAACTTTAAAAACCTTGTAATTCGACACCTGATGACGTCATTATTGCGTCATGACTATTGTGCCGTCTTTATATTAAGGTTCAAATGTCTGATGACTTTCAAGGTTCAATTCAGTTTCAATCTTGAGTTATGCTGTAGAGAAGAGTTGCGTGGAAGAAGATGGAGAAGAAAAACAAACTAGACTTTCAGTTTTTGTCATGTGACAAAAACAAGGTGTTCGTGGTGAGTGATTGGATGAATAGGAAACGTCATTATACCTTATCAATCCAATTCCTGGTTCAGGAGTTATGAATTTTTGAGAAATTAATTATCAACTTCCGGTGTGGACCGGAAGTGGAGGTCATATAGGGTCACATGATGATAAGTTTATGAAGACCTTTCAGATGATGTAAAGATTGAAGAAATCCATTGTGTGGTTCAGATATTTTGAAAGATAAAGTTTGAACTTCAGGTTTTGAACGCCTTATCTGCCGACGTACAGAAAATAAACAACCAATGTCTGCTTATGATTTGTTCAGATACTAAATTATCATGGTCAAATGGGGTCAATTTTTGTGTAACGTTTGTCGAACTTTTAATTACCTATCCGATGATGTGTAGATTGAAAAAATCAAATAAATGGTTCATGAGTTATGTTACAAAAATTTAACTTTCAGTTATTGTAATTTAATACCCGATGTGGTTATCATGACGTCATTAAGTTTGTGTCATCTTGATACTGAGGTTCAATAATCTTATGAGTTTCAATGTTCAATTCAATTTCAATCTTAAGTTATTCTGTAGATAAGCCCGAAAACAATGTTATTAATTTATTTTATCAGCCCCGTTTTCTAAATTTCAAACGAAAGAGGGCGCTGTTGCAATTTTTGGTTTCTGCAAGATAAAACAATCAAACACGACGACAGTGCACGGCACAGCGCTTGAACTTGCTTGCATCAGTTTCAACGTTATGTGTACATAATGAGTTGTCAATGAAAGTGTGGGGGGGGGGGCGGGTTAAGAGTGGGTAGGTGCGCTTCATTGTTCTGTTTTAACAAGATGTAAAAGGTTAAAATGTTGTTTTCTCAGTGCAAAAGTTTAAGAGGGATTGCTGTTCTATAATCTGATACAAAAATTATGCTGAAGTGATCAAGAGTTTTAAAGATGTGAATAAGATAAGATATTATGAAATTTTTAACTTCCGTTATGAACCGAAACTTTCGAAAGTAAGTTAAAATATTGTACATGTTCTGTGAAGCGTTTGTCATACTTTCAACGATCTATCCGATGTCAAAATGATTTTTTTTTAAATATAAAATTTAAACTTCCGGTTTGAACCGGAAGACAATGTCATAAGGTCACAAATTATAGCGTTAGTAATGTTTTTCAAAGCCTTATCTGACGACGTTCAGATAATAAACAACTAATTCCTGGTTTTGGAGTAATGTTTTTTTCCAAATAATTAATTGTATCTTCCTATTTAACCGGAAGTTAAGGTTAAATAGTAAATGTTGTGTGTCGTTTCTTCACTTGTTACATACCTACCCAATGACGTATAAATAAATTAAAAAAATCAAATGTGTGGTTGAGAAATTATTTTTCTTTGAAAAATTTAATTTCAACCTCCGGTTTGAACAAGAAGCCAAGTTTAAACTGGTTTCATTTGTGTAGATCCTAATCAGTACATTAAAACCTTTCAGCTAATGTATGACTTGTAAAAAACCTATAATTATGTGAACCGGAGTAACGTGTTTTTCAAATATTAGATTAATTATCTGAGGGTGTGCATTGTTTCTTGTAATATCAATGCCAATGTATTCCTACTTGTAGTTTTGGTGCGAGACGTTGTTCATTATCACTCAACTATTGCGATTCTCCCCTCAGCGCTCGATGTTCTGAAAACTGTTTTCACAACAGCGCCCTCTTTCGTTGGACGAAAAAGAGCGCTGTTGGGATTCCCCCCAAAAAAATTCGCGCCATATCAAACACGTACAGTCAGCACTGGCAATGCATGTAGCGTACATAGTGTGCGTTGTTGTCAGTCGTTAGCGCTTACACGTTATGTGTACAATGCGTTGTCAATGAAAGTGGGAGGTGGGGGGGGGGGGGGGGGGGGTACGAGTAGGACGGTGCGCTTCATTTCCCAGTTTTGACCAGATGCATACGACTATAATGTTGTTATCTCTGTGCAAAAGTTTAAGAGGGATTGCTGTTCTACAATCTGATACAAAAATTATGCTGAAGTGATCAAGAGTTTTAAAGATGTGAATAAGATAAGATATTATGAAATTTTCAACTTCCGTTATGAACCGAAACTTTCGAAAGTAAGTTAAAATATTGTACGTGTTCTGTGAAGCGTTTGTCAAACTCTTAACGATCTATCCGATGATGTGTAGATTGTCAAAATCCGAATTATGGTTTTTGAGTTATGATTTTTACAAATATTAAACTTTGATTTAATGTAATTCAGTGCCCGATGACGTCATCATGACGTAATTAGGTATGTATTGTCTTGATACTAAGGTTCAACTATCTGGTGAGTTTCAACATTCAATTCAATCTCAATCTTGAGTTATTCCGTAGATAAGCTCGAAAGTTGTTTTTTGAAGGAAAAAAACGAAGGTGAACTTCGACCCAGGGTAACGACCCGGAAGTTAAGGTCGTACAATTTTGGCGTTAACTTTTCAAATGTTGCCCCAGTCTTGGTCTATCAGATGCCAAAACTTTGAACATCATAGCTTTCATATTCGTTGAGATACAGCAAAAAGCAAATGGTCATTTTTCAACTTTAAAAACCTTGTAATTCGACACCTGATGACGTCATCATGACGTAATGACAACTGTGCCGTCTTCGTATTGAGGTTCAATTGTCTGATGAGTTTCAAGGTTCAATTCAGTTTCAATCTTGAGTTATGATCCAGAGAAGAGTTGAGTGGAAGAAGAAGAAGGAGAAAAAAAACAAAAAAACAAAAAAAACGGAACAATAACAAATAGGTGTTCGTGCACATTTTGCACGAACACCTAAAAACAGAACAAAATCAAGAGGTGTTCGTGCTCATATTGCACGAACACCTAAAAACAGAACAATAACAAGAGGTGTTCGTGCTCATTGCACGAACACCTAAAAAACAGAACAAAAACAAGAGGTGTTCGTGCTCATAT
This sequence comes from Leptasterias polaris, assembly GCA_037783415.1. Taxonomy (NCBI): domain Eukaryota; kingdom Metazoa; phylum Echinodermata; class Asteroidea; order Forcipulatida; family Asteriidae; genus Leptasterias; species Leptasterias polaris. Next base: position 4,539,564 of record JAZGTN010000028.1, read on the forward strand.
TGCACGAACACCTAAAAAACAGAACAAAAACAAGAGGTGTTCGTGCTCATATTGCACGAACACCTAAAAACAGAACAAAAACAAGAGGTGTTCGTGCTCATATTGCACGAACACCTAATTAGGTGTTCGTGCAATACATGCAACAGTCTAGTTAGGTGTTCGTGCAATATGAGCACGAACACCTCTTTGTTATTGTTCTGTTTTTGTTTTTGTTTTTAGGTGTTCGTGCAATTCAGCACGAACACCTATTGTTATTGTTCTGTTTTTAGGTGTTCGTGCAATATGAGCACGAACACCTCTTTGTTATTGTTCCGGTTTTTTTTGGGTTTTTTTAGGTGTTCGTGCAAAATGTGCACGAACACCTATTTGTTATTGTTCCGTTTGTTTTTTTGTTTTTTTGTTTTTTGTTTTTTCTTCTCCTTCTTCTTCCACTCAACTCTTCTCTGGATCATAACTCAAGATTGAAACTGAATTGAACCTTGAAACTCATCAGACAATTGAACCTCAATACGAAGACGGCACAGTTGTCATTACGTCATGATGACGTCATCAGGTGTCGAATTACAAGGTTTTTAAAGTAAAAAAATTACCATTTGCTTTTTGCTGTATCTCAACGAATATGAAAGCTATGATGTTCAAAGTTTTGGCATCTGATAGACCAAGACTGGGGCAACATTTGAAAAGTTAACGCCAAAATTGTACGACCTTAACTTCCGGGTCGTTACCCTGGGTCGAAGTTCACCTTCGTTTTTTTCCTTCAAAAAACAACTTTCGAGCTTATCTACGGAATAACTCAAGATTGAGATTGAATTGAATGTTGAAACTCACCAGATAGTTGAACCTTAGTATCAAGACAATACATACCTAATTACGTCATGATGACGTCATCGGGCACTGAATTACATTAAATCAAAGTTTAATATTTGTAAAAATCATAACTCAAAAACCATAATTCGGATTTTGACAATCTACACATCATCGGATAGATCGTTAAGAGTTTGACAAACGCTTCACAGAACACGTACAATATTTTAACTTACTTTCGAAAGTTTCGGTTCATAACGGAAGTTGAAAATTTCATAATATCTTATCTTATTCACATCTTTAAAACTCTTGATCACTTCAGCATAATTTTTGTATCAGATTGTAGAACAGCAATCCCTCTTAAACTTTTGCACAGAGATAACAACATTATAGTCGTATGCATCTGGTCAAAACTGGGAAATGAAGCGCACCGTCCTACTCGTACCCCCCCCCCCCCCCTCCCACTTTCATTGACAACGCATTGTACACATAACGTGTAAGCGCTAACGACTGACAACAACGCACACTATGTACGCTACATGCATTGCCAGTGCTGACTGTACGTGTTTGATATGGCGCGAATTTTTTTGGGGGGAATCCCAACAGCGCTCTTTTTCGTCCAACGAAAGAGGGCGCTGTTGTGAAAACAGTTTTCAGAACATCGAGCGCTGAGGGGAGAATCGCAATAGTTGAGTGATAATGAACAACGTCTCGCACCAAAACTACAAGTAGGAATACATTGGCATTGATATTACAAGAAACAATGCACACCCTCAGATAATTAATCTAATATTTGAAAAACACGTTACTCCGGTTCACATAATTATAGGTTTTTTACAAGTCATACATTAGCTGAAAGGTTTTAATGTTTTGATTAGGATCTACACAAATGAAACCAGTTTAAACTTGGCTTCTTGTTCAAACCGGAGGTTGAAATTAAATTTTTCAAAGAAAAATAATTTCTCAACCACACATTTGATTTTTTTAATTTATTTATACGTCATTGGGTAGGTATGTAACAAGTGAAGAAACGACACACAACATTTACTATTTAACCTTAACTTCCGGTTAAATAGGAAGATACAATTAATTATTTGAAAAAAAACATTACTCCAAAACCAGGAATTAGTTGTTTATTATCTGAACGTCGTCAGATAAGGCTTTGAAAAACATTACTAACGCTATAATTTGTGACCTTATGACATTGTCTTCCGGTTCAAACCGGAAGTTTAAATTTTATATTTAAAAAAAAATCATTTTGACATCGGATAGATCGTTGAAAGTATGACAAACGCTTCACAGAACACGTACAATATTTTAACTTACTTTCGAAAGTTTCGGTTCATAACGGAAGTTAAAAATTTCATAATATCTTATCTTATTCACATCTTTAAAACTCTTGATCACTTCAGCATAATTTTTGTATCAGATTATAGAACAGCAATCCCTCTTAAACTTTTGCACTGAGATAACAACATTTTAACCTTTTACATCTTGTTAAAACAGAACAATGAAGCGCACCTACCCACTCGTAACCACCCCCCCCCCCCCCCCCCCCACACTTTCATTGACAACTCATTATGTACACATAACGTTGAAACTGATGCAAGCAAGTTCAAGCGCTGTGCCGTGCACTGTCGTCGTGTTTGATTGTTTTATCTTGCAGAAACCAAAAATTGCAACAGCGCCCTCTTTCGTTTGAAATTTAGAAAACGGGGCTGATAAAATAAATTAATAACATTGTTTTCGGGCTTATCTACAGAATAACTTAAGATTGAAATTGAATTGAACATTGAAACTCATAAGATTATTGAACCTCAGTATCAAGATGACACAAACTTAATGACGTCATGATAACCACATCGGGTATTAAATTACAATAACTGAAAGTTAAATTTTTGTAACATAACTCATGAACCATTTATTTGATTTTTTCAATCTACACATCATCGGATAGTTAATTAAAAGTTCGACAAACGTTACACAAAAATTGACCCCATTTGACCATGATAATTTAGTATCTGAACAAATCATAAGCAGACATTGGTTGTTTATTTTCTGTACGTCGGCAGATAAGGCGTTCAAAACCTGAAGTTCAAACTTTATCTTTCAAAATATCTGAACCACACAATGGATTTCTTCAATCTTTACATCATCTGAAAGGTCTTCATAAACTTATCATCATGTGACCCTATATGACCTCCACTTCCGGTCCACACCGGAAGTTAATAATTAATTTCTCCAAAATTCATAACTCCTGAACCAGGAATTGGATTGATAAGGTATAATGACGTTTCCTATTCATCCAATCACTCACCACGAACACCTTGTTTTTGTCACATGACAAAAACTGAAAGGCTAGTTTTTTTTGTGTTTTTTTTCTTCTCCTTCTTCTTCTTCCACTCAACTCTTCTCTGGATCATAACTCAAGATTGAAACTGAATTGAACCTTGAAACTCATCAGACAATTGAACCTCAATACGAAGACGGCACAGTTGTCATTACGTCATGATGACGTCATCAGGTGTCGAATTACAAGGTTTTTAAAGTTGAAAAATGACCATTTGCTTTTTGCTGTATCTCAACGAATATGAAAGCTATGATGTTCAAAGTTTTGCCATCTGATAGACAAAGACTGGGGCAACATTTGAAAAGTTAACGCCAAAATTGTACGACCTTAACTTCCGGGTCGTTACCCTAGGTCGAAGTTCACCTTCGTTTTTTTCCTTCAAAAAACAACTTTCGAGCTTATCTACGGAATAACTCAAGATTGAGATTGAATTGAATGTTGAAACTCACCAGATAGTTGAACCTTAGTATCAAGACAATACATACTTAATTACGTCATGATGACGTCATCGGGCACTGAATTACATTAAATCAAAATTTAATATTTGTAAAAATCATAACTCAAAAACCATAATTCGGATTTTGACAATCTACTCATCATCGGATAGATCGTTAAGAGTTTGACAAACGCTTCACAGAACACGTACAATATTTTAACTTACTTTCGAAAGTTTCGGTTCATAACGGAAGTTGAAAATTTCATAATATCTTATCTTATTCACATCTTTAAAACTCTTGATCACTTCCACATAATTTTTGTATCAGATTGTAGAACAGCAATCCCTCTTAAACTTTTGCACAGAGATAACAACATTATAATCGTATGCATCTGGTAAAAACTGGGAAATGAAGCGCACCGTCCTACTCGTACCCCCCCCCCCCCCCCCCCCACCTCCCACTTTCATTGACAACGCTTTGTACACATAACGTGTAAGCGCCAACGACTGACAACAACGCACACTATGTACGCTACATGCATTGCCAGCGCTGACTGTGCGTGTGTGTTGTGGCGCGAATTTTTTTGGGGGGGAATCCCCAACAGCGCTCTTTTTCGTCCAACGAAAGGGGGCGCTGTTGTGAATAAAGTTTTCAGTAACATCGAGCGCTGAGTGCATAGCGGAGAATCGCAATAGTTCAGTGATAATGAACAACGTCTCGCACCAAAACTACAAGTAGGAATACATTGGCATTGATATTACAAGAAACAATGCACACCCTCAGATAATTAATCTAATATTTGAAAAACATGTTACACCGGTTCACATAAATATAGGTTTTTTACAAGTCATACATTAGCTGAAAGGTTTTAATGTACTGATTAGGATCTACACAAATGAAACCAGTTTAAACTTGGCTTCTTGTTCAAACCGGAGGTTGAAATTAAATTTTTCAAAAAATAGTAAATTCTCCGTCACTCACACATTTGAGTTTTGTTTAATTCATACGTTATGGGGGAGCTGGTATGTAGCAAATTAAGAAACGATACACAAAATTGACCATTTAACCCTGACTTCCGGTTAAACAGGAGGATACAATTAATTATTTGAACAAATCATTGCTCCTAAACCATTTATTAAATTATATTATCTGTACGTCGTCAGATAAGGCTTTCAAAGCATTACTAACGCTATAATTTGTAACCTCATTGACATTGTCTTCCGGTTCAAACCGGAAGTTTACATTTTATATTTGAAAAAGTTATAACGTCTGAACCATCATTGGATTATTTCAATTTATGCATCATCTGAAAGGTCTATATAGACTTATCACGTACTACACAATATGCGACCCCGTTTGACCTTGACTACCGGTTAAAGTAGGAAATTTATTAATAATGTTTAAAAAATAAACAATTCTAATCCACATGATAGATTTTTATCATCTATATGTCGACAGAAAGGACATCGGAGACCTCCCCAACGCTACCAAGCGTGACCTCTATTGACTCTCACATCCGGTTCATACCGGAAGTTAAAATTTATTATTTGAAAAAATCATAACATCTGAACCACTCATTGGTTGCTTTTTTCTGTACATCATCAGTTAAAACGTTTGTAACTTTATAACTTTATAACTCATTCTTCCTTATCTTAATTACTGTAATATTGTTTGGGCACGCACTAGCACCAGTAAACTCCACTCTCTTATGATCATTCAAAAAAGAGCCATCCGGCTGGCAACACTCTCCCAACCACGTGATCACACATTACCTCTTTTTATCAAATTACACACCCTTACACTTTCTGATATTAACAAATCTCAAACAGGCACCTTCATGTACAAATACACTAATAACCTTCTCCCTCGCCTTTTCACGTCTTACTTCACCTATAATAAAGACATTCATGACCACAACACTAGATCTAGAAACAACATGCACGTCCCATTCGCACGCACATCATACACATCCAATACTCTCCGTTACTATGGTCCTCGTCTTTGGAATTCGGTTGACCAGTCTATCTAGCCTCATCCTCTGTGGCTAGGTTCAAAACATCTTATAAAAAGTTCCTTATTTCCCAGTATGTAACATAGTTACTATACCGTTCTTCTCCTTTAAGTTTTTGCGTACTTTGTCATTGTCATTTTCTCCAGTAGTTTGTTCGTCTGTCTGTCTGTCTGTCTGTCTGTTTGTTTCGTCTTTGTATTGTCCTAAGCATAGTTTATGTATTTTGTTATGTAAAGGCAAGCCGCTACAAGATACCTGGCTTATTTTGGGCCTTGCCTCCATGCGCTTTCCCACTAGTTTATTCTTAATTCTTATTCTGTCTTTTATATTATTGCATTTTACAATGTAGTTCTGTAATTGTGGAAATATGTTAGTGGAAATAAATGTGAATTGAATTGAATTGAATTGAAGTTGAAACTTTATATTTCAAAATATCATAACTTCTGAACCATATATTGGAATTTTTTCAATCTATTCATCATCTGAAAGGTCTTCATAAACTAATCAACATGTGACCCTATTTGACCTCGACTTCCGGTCCAAACCGGAAGTTGATGGTTAATTTTTGAAAAATGCATAACTCCTGAACCAGGAATTGAATTGATAAGGTATAACGACATTATCAATTCTTTCAATCACTCACCACGAACACCTTGTTTTTGTAGATAACAAAAACTGAATCTCTAGGGGTTTTTTTCTTCTCCTTCTTCTTCTTCCACTCAACTCTTCTCTGGATCATAACTCAAGATTGAAACTGAATTGAACCTTGAAACTCATCAGATAATTGAACCTTAATATGAAGACGGCACAGTTGTCAGTACGTCATGATGACGTCATCAGGTGTCGAATTACAAGGTTTTTAAAGTTGAAAAATGACCATTTGCTTTTTGCTGTATCTCAACGAATATGAAAGCTATGATGTTCAAAGTTTTGGCATCTGATAGACCAAGACTGGGGCAACATTTGAAAAGTTAACGCCAAAATTGTACGATCTTAACTTCCGGGTCGTTACCCTGGGTCGAAGTTCACCTTCGTTTTTTTCCTTCAAAAAACAACTTTCGAGCTTATCTACGGAATAACTCAAGATTGAGATTGAATTGAATGTTGAAACTCACCAGATAGTTGAACCTTAGTATCAAGACAATACATACCTAATTACGTCATGATGACGTCATCGGGCACTGAATTACATTAAATCAAAGTTTAATATTTGTAAAAATCATAACTCAAAAACCATAATTCGGATTTTGACAATCTACACATCATCGGATAGATCGTTAAGAGTTTGACAAACGCTTCACAGAACACGTACAATATTTTAACTTACTTTCGAAAGTTTCGGTTCATAACGGAAGTTGAAAATTTCATAATATCTTATCTTATTCACATCTTTAAAACTCTTGATCACTTCAGCATAATTTTTGTATCAGATTGTAGAACAGCAATCCCTCTTAAACTTTTGCACAGAGATAACAACATTATAATCCTATGCATCTGGTCAACACTGGGAAATGAAGCGCACCGTCCTACTCGTACCCCCCCCCCCCCCCCTTCCCACTTTCATTGACAACGCATTGTACACATAACATGTAAGGGCTAACGACTGACAACAACGCACACTATATACGCTACATGCATTGCCAGCGCTGACTGTGAAGTGGCGCGAATTTTTTTTGGGGGAATCCCCAACAGCGCTCTTTTTCGTCCAACAAAAGGGGGCGCTGTTGTGAATAATGTTTTCAGTAACATCGAGCGCTGAGTGCATAGCGGAGAATCGCAATAGTTCAGTGATAATGAACAACGTCTCGCACCAAAACTACAAGTAGGAATACATTGGCATTGATATTACAAGAAACAATGCACACCCTCAGATAATTAATCTAATATTTGAAAAACACGTTACTCCGGTTCACATAATTATAGGTTTTTTTTACAAGTCATACATTAGCTGAAAGGTTTTAATGTACTGATTAGGATCTACACAAATGAAACCAGTTTAAACTTGGCTTCTTGTTCAAACTGGAGGTTGAAATTAAATTTTTCAAAGAAAAATAATTTCTCAACCACACATTTGATTTTTTTAATTTATTTATACGTCATTGGGTAAGTATGAACAACTTAAGAAACGACACACAACATTAACTATTTAACCTTAACTTCCGGTTAAATAGGAAGATACAATTAATTATTTGAAAAAAACATTACTCCAAAACCAGGAATTAGTTGTTTATTATCTGAACGTCGTCAGATAAGGCTTTGAAAAACATTACTAACGCTATAATTTGTGACCTGATGACATTGTCTTCCGGTTCAAACCGGAAGTTTAAATTGTATATTTAAAAAAAAATCTTTTTGACAATCTACACATCATCGGATAGATCGTTAAAATTTTGACAAACGCTTCACAGAACTCGTACAATATTGTAACTTACTTTCGAAAGTTTCGGTTCATAACGGAAGTTAAACATTTCATAATATCTTATCTTATTCACATCTTTAAAACTCTTGATCACTTCAGCATAATTTTTGTATCAGATTATAGAACAGCAATCCCTCTTAAACTTTTGCACTGAGATAACAACATTTTAACCTTTTACATCTTGTTAAAACAGAACAATGAAGGGCAAGACAGTTCACGCGCTGACTGCCGTGCACTGTCATGCCAGTCGTGTTGATTGTTTTATCTTGCAGGAAGCAAACATTGCAACAGCGCCCTCTTTCGTTTGAAATTTAGAAAACAGCGCTGATAAATTAATAACATTGTTTTCGGGCTTATCTACAGAATAACTCAAGATTGAAATTGAATTGAACATTGAAACTCATATGATTGTTGAACCTCAGTATCAAGATGACAAAAACTTAATGATGTCATGATAACCACATCGGGTAATAATAATAATAACCCTGAAAGTTTAATTTTTGTAACATAACTCATGAACCATTTATTTGATTTTTACAATCTACACATCATCGGATAGGTAATTAAAAGTTCGACAAACGTTACACAAACATTTACCCCATTTGACCTTGATAATTTAGTATCTGAAAAAATCATAAGCAGACATTGGTTGTTTATTTTCTGTACGTCGGCAGATAAGGCTTTCAAAAAATGAAGTTTAAACTTTATATTTAAAAAAATCATAACTTCCGAACCACACATTTGATTTTTAGAATTTATTTATCATTAGAAAGGTCTTCAAAATCTCAACAAGCGCTACACAAAATGTAACCCCCATTTGCCCTTGACTTCCGGTTCATACCGGAACATGATGTTTAATTTTTACAAAACTCATAACACCTGAACCAATCATTTGATTGATGAGTTAAATGTTGTCACCAATTCATTTAATCACTCAGCACGAACACCTTGTTTTTGTCACATGACAAAAACTGAATGTCTAGTTTTTGTTTTTTTTCTTCTCCTTCTTCCAGGCAACTCTTCTCTGTTACATAACTCAATATTGAAACTGAATTGAACCTTGAAACTGATCAGATAATTGAACCTCAATATGAAGACGGCACAGTTGTCAGTACGTCATGATGACGTCATCAGGTGTCGAATTACAAGGTTTTTAAAGTTGAAAAATGACCATTTGCTTTTTGCTGTATCTCAACGAATATGTAAGCTATGATGTTCAAAGTTTTGGCATCTGATAGAGCAAGACTGGGGCAACATTTGAAAAGTTAACGCCAAAATTGTACGACCTTAACTTCCGGGTCGTTACCCTGGGTCGAAGTTCACCATCGTTTTTTTCCTTCAAAAAACAACTTTCGAGCTTATCTACGGAATAACTCAAGATTGAGATTGAATTGAATGTTGAAACTCACCAGATAGTTGAACCTTAGTATCAAGACAATACATACCTAATTACGTCATGATGACGTCATCGGGCACTGAATTACATTAAATCAAAGTTTAATATTTGTAAAAATCATAACTCAAAAACCATAATTCGGATTTTGACAATCTACACATCATCGGATAGATCGTGAACAGTTTGACAAACGCTTCACAGAAACCATACAATAGTTTAACTTACTTTCGAAAGTTTCGGTTCATAACGGAAGTTGAAAATTTCATAATATCTTATCTTATTCACATCTTTAAAACTCTTGATCACTTCAGCATAATTTTTGTATCAGATTGTAGAACAGCAATCCGTCTTAAACTTTTGCACAGAGATAACAACATTATAATCCTATGCATCTGGTCAAAACTGGGAAATGAAGCGCACCGTCCTACTCGTACCCCCCCCCCCCCCCCCCCCCACTTTCATTGACAACGCATTGTACACATTACGTGTAAGCTGACTGACAACAACGCACACTATGTACGCTACATGCAGTGCAAGTGCCGACTGTGCGTGTGTCTTGTGGCGGGAATTTTTTTTTTGGGGGGGGGGAATTCCCAACAGCGCTCTCTTTCGTCCAACGAAAGAGGGCGCTGTTAAAGTTTTTAGTAACATCGAGCGCTGAGTGCAGAGCGGAGAATCGCAATAGTTGAGTGATAATGAACAACGTCTCGCACCAAGACTACAAGTAGGAATACATTTGCATTGATGTTATAAGATACATTGCACACCCTCAGATAATCAATCACATAATTATAATATTTTTACAAGTCATACATCAGCTGAAAGGTTTTAATGAACTGATGAGGATCTACACAAATGAAATCAGTTTAAACTTGGCTTTTTGTTCAAACCGGAGGTTGAAATTTATTTTTTCAAAGAAAAATAATTTCTCAACCACACATTTGATTTTTTATTTATGTTTACGTCATTGAGTAGGTATGTAACAACTTGAGAAACGACACACAACATTGACCATTACCTTGACTTCCGGTTAAACAGGAAGATACAATTAATTATTTGAAAAAATCATACTCCACAATCAGAAATTAGTTGTTTATTATCTGAACGTCGTCAGATAAGGCTTTGAAAAACATTACTAACGCTATAATTTGTGACCTGATGACATTGTCTTCCGGTTCAAACCGGAAGTTTAAATTTAATATTTGAAAAAAAAATTGAACTTCTGAAAAAACACATTGAATTTTTTCAATCTATATGTAGAGACACGGGAAGGAGGCCGGTCCTCTAATTAAAAAGGACGAGTATTCACCAAGAGACAATACAATAAAAGCAAGCAACAAATTCTATAGATGACGTGTTAAATATAATAATAATCTCCTGTACTGATTTTAATTATCCAATGCAATACAGCACATAGACTACAAAATAGCACATACAAATGCACACAGTAAAATGTACAGCTAAAGGGCAAAAGGTCAGCGCAACACGAGGCTGGCTACACACACAAGTTTACAATATTACAGAATGAAATCGCCCCATAAATGACTATACTTCTATGGTCAAAAGATAATTTAAGCTAAAAGTGATACTCACAGAGAGTTCTAGGACATTATCCCTCCCAGATTAATGTTACTTGGAGCATGGCCAGAGCCATGCTCCCCACAAAATACAAAGAAATACGGACCAAAAGTATATGTGCTCTCTCTTGCTAAAAAGCAAAATTGGAAAAGAGACTGGGTCAACAGGTGGCGACCCCAAAGTAAACTTTTTACAAAATAACCACTGAGGGCGCACTTGGGATCCCTACAGGTTCCCTACTTTATGACCACGCGACCCGAGTGGTCCAAAAACAACTTTTAATTTACAATAATTGAGGTAGATCACAGGGATCAATGTCAGGTAGTCACTACACACAGTGTGTTGTGATACAAGCTAACCTCAAAACAAATACAAGTGCGACCTTGAAAGGATTTATGAAAACGACAAATAGTTAATACAATCTCATAAATTGATAGGCCTACACAAGATCCATCCTATAACATTATTCAAGATGGATTCAGAATCCAGTACACACAGCAGAAAAATACACTGCATATAATATCCACTGAATGTTCACTAATACCAGGTTTTCTAAATACAAACTGACACACATGCATGGATAAAACATCCTCATCGAAAAACGTATTCCATGTCAGCTCCAAAAACAAGTAAAGGGTAACAGTACATAGGTGCATATCCCAATACCAAACCTGTCTAGTAAATTTCACATGTAAACACACAGTTTAAACAGCAAATTCTTGAACCCAATCTCAAAATAGCAAAGTTGCCACAATGTAATACATTGAGGTCAACCACGGGTTGAACAGACATAATACACTCACATGGCGGGAATAGCTTGTCTCTATTTATAGAGCAACCATGAACATACACTGCACAACAAAATGGCTATCTTAAAATCATGTCCAAAACTCTAAAATAGTTTACACATAACTTGGTGTAAAATCATTCAAAAAAGCAAAACCCTGTCATTAAATCCAAATGACATTAATCTTGGATCTCACTACAGACAAATCGTTTTCAATTTGTTTACTACAATACATATGAAATGAACAATTGGATCTGAACAGACAGGCAAAACAGTTTGGTTCCATTCAAAGCTCACAAAGATTACAATGGAGAATATAATATAACAATTGCTGTAACTTTAATTGCATTTGCTTGGAAAGCAAAAAGGCAAATATATTATCAATCACTAAAATGTATGCATCCACAAGGTAGAAAAGCATGGTAGATTATAAATAGTCTCACCCACACTGTGAGAACAACAACAGAGTTGGACAACACAGCCAACTTCAAAATGCACACTAAACCATATCAGGCTAAGTGACAAAATTATTTCAATTCTACCAACTATAATAACATCTACAATTGAGGGAGCAAAGACCCATCACTATGTACTAGGGTGTCAACAATGACATGAGAATAATGTTTAATATGACAAAAGCATTTCTTAAAAAGTGGTCCTATAAATGGCAGTAAACATGGTGAAAACGTCAGACAAAAGATCTCACAACAGAAGGGTATATAAAAATATCCCATTAATCGGCGAGCATAAAAAGTTGGATTACACCAAACTATAAAACTGCTGACAAAAATATTTCACTTAGCAACCACACTAAAATTAGGAACCTACATGTATAATCCCGTCGCGAAACGTTCTTAGGGAACAAAGTTAGAAATGCAATTAGACATCATAAAATTCCCATATCACAAAGATTGTGAAAGATAAATATAAATACATGACAACTATCTCCATGAACCAAACTTTGACAAATCAGGATATAAACCTGAATAAAAGCATCTGCACAATCATGAAATTATGTAGATCCAAAAGTCAATACACATACATGCACATACATTACCAAATCTTCAATGGCATGTTTATATCAATAGCTGTATAATACAATACAACAGATAAATCTCCTCCATAAATTATGAAAGAAGCAGGTTTCAAAGTATCCAAAAGGTAGAAAAATACAAAAAGGAAACTTGAAATTTATACAATGCAAAGGACTACATGTATATAATAATGGTGCGGAAAACATCCAGACTCTTTATGAAGAGAAACACCATGTTATATATTTAGGTTGATCAGAGGCAGCTTGAGCTGACACTACAAGTATGCAGGATTCCTCTGCTAAATAATACATTTAAAATTTAAGTAATGGCATTTGGCCACAGACCCAAGATAAAATATACAGTGGGTCTACCGATGGTCACCGCTACTGCCAAGACAGGTATACACAAATGAAAATAAATTACAATCCCTAAATACAAGGGAGACTTCCCTACTTTTTCCTTCGCTTTGCCATCTGGCAAACTAAATGAGTGGCTACTAAAAATACTGAGGCTCTCGGAAACTGCATGGTGGCTATCACAAAGAACACTCACAGAAGGATAAATAAAAACATCTCCTGCCACCTCTACATTATAAACAGCAGCAGTTCCAACTGAAATTTGATCAAAAACTAGTGGCTCAGCCTCTTCAAAAATTGTATCTACCACCTCAACTGAATGTGAAAAAGTAATAGGGTCAGGTGACTGCAACTTATTAATACTGATACTGTCTGCATTTAAATCTTCAAAACACTTGAAAATAGTAAACAATCTGGCATCTAATGCAGCCTTGATGCTATCGACCACATTAGTATTATTAGGACATGCATCTTCATCATTTTCACAAGCAAAAGCTGTGACGGCACTGACTAACGTTCTAGCTAACTCACTATTCGACTTCAAAATAGAATCTGGCAAAGACATGGTTGGAATAAAATTACTAGCAATGCACGTACAAAATATGACTAACTTGTTAAAATACAATGAGGCCTAAATCATTGACCTACGAAACAGTCTGCACACAGACAGACAATAAAAATACAAGTCCAAAATTTGTCTAACCACACTGTAGACAAAAAGTACAATTGCTATTCAAAAATTTCCAACTGACATACAGTCTTACAAAGACTTAGAAGTTACACAATAATATGCCAAGATAATTGAAATACACAGGAAGTCATAAAGTATTATACATTTACTGGTGTAAAATGTACTAGAAAAATGTGGTTAGCTGAAAACCTCAAGTTAAATACATTAATATGTGTGCAACAACAAAAATATATATTTGACTTAAGACACTTTATCCAAAGCACGGGCCTACCTGGCTCTAAAATTATCTGTTTCTAAAAAGAATCTTTACAAAAAGATCCACATGAGACACAACTGCCTTTAAAATGTAAAACAGATCTGCAATCAAAGCTTGGATGAAAATATCAAATATTACATACAATTCTATAAATAGAACTTTACAATATCAGTTGCACAACATACAATGTAAATAAAAATATAAATCCGTCGATGAAGTCCTCAGTCGATGCAGGGAAAGCAAAAAGGCTTTATGGTGACCATCCTATCCATAGATCACGACGATTTCGCGAAAACGATTACATCAGTTCTCACAGGAGAAAAATCTAAAGTCCGGAGTTATAATCCAGGGCAAATAACACGTCATAAAAATAGCGAATGGCGAAAACTCTATCCTGTCTACGACGCCATTTGTAGAGGTACGGCGTAGACAGAACAAATGCGAAAAAATGTAAACAAATGGCGAATTCTCAATCCTGTCTACGACGCCATTTGTAGAGACACGGGAAGGAGGCCGGTCCTCTAATTAAAAAGGACGAGTATTCACCAAGAGACAATACAATAAAAGCAAGCAACAAATTCTATAGATGACGTGTTAAATATAATAATAATCTCCTGTACTGATTTTAATTATCCAATGCAATACAGCACATAGACTACAAAATAGCACATACAAATGCACACAGTAAAATGTACAGCTAAAGGGCAAAAGGTCAGCGCAACACGAGGCTGGCTACACACACAAGTTTACAATATTACAGAATGAAATCGCCCCATAAATGACTATACTTCTATGGTCAAAAGATAATTTAAGCTAAAAGTGATACTCACAGAGAGTTCTAGGACATTATCCCTCCCAGATTAATGTTACTTGGAGCATGGCCAGAGCCATGCTCCCCACAAAATACAAAGAAATACGGACCAAAAGTATATGTGCTCTCTCTTGCTAAAAAGCTAAATTGGAAAAGAGACTGGGTCAACAGGTGGCGACCCCAAAGTAAACTTTTTACAAAATAACCACTGAGGGCGCACTTGGGATCCCTACATATACATCATCTAAAAGGTCTTCATAAACTAATCACGCGCTACACAAAATGTGCCCCTATTTGACCTTGACTTCCGGTCAAAACCGGAAATTGATGTTTATTTTTTGAAAAATTCTTAACTCCTGAACCAGGCATTGAATTGAAAACGTATAATGTCGTTACCTTTCATTTAATCACTCTCCTCGAACACCTTGTTTTTGTAACATAACAAAAACTGAATCTCTAGTTTTTTCTTCTCCTTCTTCTTCTTCCACTCAACTCTTCTCTGGATCATAACTCAAGATTGAAACTGAATTGAACCTTGAAACTCATCAGACAATTGAACCTCAATACGAAGACGGCACAGTTGTCATTACGTCATGATGACGTCATCAGGTGTCGAATTACAAGGTTTTTAAAGTTGAAAAATGACCATTTGCTTTTTGCTGTATCTCAACGAATATGAAAGCTATGATGTTCAAAGTTTTGGCATCTGATAGACCAAGACTGGGGCAACATTTGAAAAGTTAACGCCAAAATTGTACGACCTTAACTTCCGGGTCGTTACCCTGGGTCGAAGTTCACCTTCGTTTTTTTCCTTCAAAAAACAACTTTCGAGCTTATCTACGGAATAACTCAAGATTGAGATTGAATTGAATGTTGAAACTCACCAGATAGTTGAACCTTAGTATCAAGACAATACATACCTAATTACGTCATGATGACGTCATCGGGCACTGAATTACATTAAATCAAAGTTTAATATTTGTAAAAATCATAACTCAAAAACCATAATTCGGATTTTGACAATCTACACATCATCGGATAGATCGTTAAGAGTTTGACAAACGCTTCACAGAACACGTACAATATTTTAACTTACTTTCGAAAGTTTCGGTTCATAACGGAAGTTGAAAATTTCATAATATCTTATCTTATTCACATCTTTAAAACTCTTGATCACTTCAGCATAATTTTTGTATCAGATTGTAGAGCAGCAATCCCTCTTAAACTTTTGCACAGAGATAACAACATTATAGTCGTATGCATCTGGTCAAAACTGGGAAATGAAGCGCACCGTCCTACTCGTACCCCCCCCCCCCCCCCCCCCACCTCCCACTTTCATTGACAACGCATTGTACACATAACGTGTAAGCGCTAACGACTGACAACAACGCACACTATGTACGCTACATGCATTGCCAGTGCTGACTGTACGTGTTTGATATGGCGCGAATTTGTTTTGGGGGAATCCCAACAGCGCTCTTTTTCGTCCAACGAAAGAGGGCGCTGTTGTGAAAAAAGTTTTCAGAACATCGAGCGCTGAGGGGAGAATCGCAATAGTTGAGTGATAATGAACAACGTCTCGCACCAAAACTACAAGTAGGAATACATTGGCATTGATATTACAAGAAACAATGCACACCCTCAGATAATTAATCTAATATTTGAAAAACACGTTACTCCGGTTCACATAATTATAGGTTTTTTACAAGTCATACATTAGCTGAAAGGTTTTAATGTACTGATTAGGATCTACACAAATGAAACCAGTTTAAACTTGGCTTCTTATTGTTCAAACCGGAGGTTGAAATTAAATTTTTCAAAGAAAAATAATTTCTCAACCACACATTTGATTTTTTAAATTTATTTATACGTCATTGGGTAGGTATGTAACAAGTGAAGAAACGACACACAACATTTACTATTTAACCTTAACTTCCGGTTAAATAGGAAGATACAATTAATTATTTGAAAAAAAACATTACTCCAAAACCAGGAATTAGTTGTTTATTATCTGAACGTCGTCAGATAAGGCTTTGAAAAACATTACTAACGCTATAATTTGTGACCTTATGACATTGTCTTCCGGTTCAAACCGGAAGTTTAAATTTTATATTTAAAAAAAAATCATTTTGACATCGGATAGATCGTTGAAAGTATGACAAACGCTTCACAGAACACGTACAATATTTTAACTTACTTCTTTCGGTTCATAACGGAAGTTAAAAATTTCATAATATCTTATCTTATTCACATCTTTAAAACTCTTGATCACTTCAGCATAATTTTTGTATCAGATTATAGAACAGCAATCCCTCTTAAACTTTTGCACTGAGATAACAACATTTTAACCTTTTACATCTTGTTAAAACAGAACAATGAAGCGCACCTACCCACTCGTAACCCCCCCCCCCCCCCACACTTTCATTGACAACTCATTATGTACACATAACGTTGAAACTGATGCAAGCAAGTTCAAGCGCTGTGCCGTGCACTGTCGTCGTGTTTGATTGTTTTATCTTGCAGAAACCAAAAATTGCAACAGCGCCCTCTTTCGTTTGAAATTTAGAAAACGGGGCTGATAAAATAAATTAATAACATTGTTTTCGGGCTTATCTACAGAATAACTTAAGATTGAAATTGAATTGAACATTGAAACTCATAAGATTATTGAACCTCAGTATCAAGATGACACAAACTTAATGACGTCATGATAACCACATCGGGTATTAAATTACAATAACTGAAAGTTAAATTTTTGTAACATAACTCATGAACCATTTATTTGATTTTTTCAATCTACACATCATCGGATAGGTAATTAAAAGTTCGACAAACGTTACACAAAAATTGACCCCATTTGACCATGATAATTTAGTATCTGAACAAATCATAAGCAGACATTGGTTGTTTATTTTCTGTACGTCGGCAGATAAGGCGTTCAAAACCTGAAGTTCAAACTTTATCTTTCAAAATATCTGAACCACACAATGGATTTCTTCAATCTTTACATCATCTGAAAGGTCTTCATAAACTTATCATCATGTGACCCTATATGACCTCCACTTCCGGTCCACACCGGAAGTTGATAATTAATTTCTCCAAAATTCATAACTCCTGAACCAGGAATTGGATTGATAAGGTATAATGACGTTTCCTATTCATCCAATCACTCACCACGAACACCTTGTTTTTGTCACAAAACAAAAACTGAAAGTCTAGTTCTTCTCCTTCTTCTTCTTCTTCCACGGAACTCTTCTCTAGAGCATAACTCAAGATCGAAACTGAATTGAACCTTGAAACTCATCAGACAATTGAACCTTAATATAAAGACGGCACAGTAATCATGACGTCAAGATGACGTCATCAGGTGTCGAATTACAAAGGTTTTAAAAGTTGAAAAATGATCATTTGCTGTTCACTGTATCTCATTGAATTTGAAAGCTATGATGTTCATAGTTGAGCATCTGATAGATCAAGACTGGGGCAACAATTGAAAAGTTAACGCCAAAATGGTACAACCTTTTCTTCCGGTCGTACCGGAAGGTCAAAGTTTGCCTTTGTGTTTCTTTAAAAAACATTTTTCGGGGTTATCTGCAGCATAACTCAAGATTGAAATTGAATTAAGCATTGAAACTTATCGAGGAGGAGTGCGGGAGAAGTCTGAAGAAAATAATGAATTTTTCGATTAAAATGCAAAACTAACATTTGAATGCTGATTGTTTTTTTTTTTAACCTTCTAACCGAACAAATGGAAGCATTTAAAAACATAATAATATCCCAACCGTATTAAGAGGAATGGATTGAGTGAACTCATCGCATATGAAATAACTTTGGTCGACTCTTGATACCCTTTTATAGTTTAAAAAAAATAAAATAAAAATATTAAAATTAAAAAATAAGTAAATAAATATATAAACAAAAAAGTAAATCAATAAATAAATTAAATTGAATGTTTGCTTTGGGTCCATACAATTTTAACCCCTCCATCTATTAAATAGGCACTCCAACTTATCAGTAAAAATAGGCACAAGGGTCGAGGTCGAATCAACCACCTGCGAACGCAATTCAATGGACATAATTCATAGTCCTTGTTATAAATTGGAGTGTTGTTTACTGAATCAAGTTTTCGAAGACAGATATTATAAAACCTCTTTTGTATTTGTTTTCATTTGCTCGTTGTCTCTGCAACCCCTTTTCAAAATTGTCAGATATTAATACAACCTCGCTCTTATATCGTAGGTTCGTTTCCTTATGACTGATAATTAAAATTACGGGCCCTTCAGAAAATGGCACAACGAGAAAACAAACGGACAATGGACACTGTAATTGGGATATTTACACTAACATCCCTAATAGTAGGGATAGAAGAAACAAAACATAAATTAAAAACAGAAAATAAAGCTCATTATGGTTATGTACAGACACGTATTAAAAAAAGTTGCTTGGGGTTCTGCCTTTTATTAGAAATTTTCAGAATTCGAGTAAGCACTGGTCGAGTATACAGTGCTTCACACACGTCCATGTAATGATAAACAACCAATTATGTACAAAATGAAACGCTCAAAATAACGTCCGTTCTTAAAAACTCAGAGTTACAAACCAATGTTATGTATAAAAATTAAAAACAGATCCTAAGTGTGACAACAGAGACCACATGTGATCGTAAAGGCACTCGTTGGACCCTTAATCCGTTAGCCAAAGATTGGGGAACATCATTATCGATTCGACAACAACAAAGGGATCCATGACGAAATGACCAATTGTGTATGAAAAACACGTTGTGGCCATAATACATGTATCGACATTATCGTTTATACTTGTACTCACTCGGTACAATGTTCGTTTTTGTTTCCGAAAGGAAGCATCGTTTTGTTTTTTACTGTATATTATTGCACCCCTTGGATTAAATATCGACAGAAACTATAGCTTTCCGAATGATTGAGGAGCCTATACTTCGACGATGCCTTCAAACATGGAGGAACGGGAAACATGCCGGAACTTCATGCACTCTGTTGAGTTTTATGCACGCACGCTGGTGAATTTGGTGAGTTTTATTTCCACGGACAGCGTGCTTGACCATAGGTTTATCATACAAGACCATGGAATACACTTCATGGAACAAAACAAATCAGATTTCAAATATTATTCCCAGCGTGGTTACCAACGGGCCGTTGTGTGGCAGAAACTCGATGGAATTAATCGTGTAACTTGTTATTACTGAATTGTGCTTAGACTGTCACCCTTAGAGAGGTACTGTTTGATCGTCATAGTTTTGGTTTGGGGATCTAGACCATGGGCTTATACGTTAGAGTAATGCCTTTGCGACATGTGCGGGGAAAGACCCGCGTGACTTTTTAATAGGGATACTCCATTCACGTAGATAAAGAATGTCCAAAAAACATCTGTATATAAGGTAGCAACTTCCTTTGTTGAAAATGAAATCCTTTTGTCCTAAGAGACAAAAAATAAATAAGTTTTGACGATATCATATATCATTAAACAAAATGCTGAACATAAAATCCTTGATTAAAAATATTGCCGATTACGCCCCTCACGCATTTTTAACACCCATCCCTATAATAAATGGTTTAGTCAAGCAGCTTCTCAAAAATATGCAAATTAGGTATCACGTGACCCAAATCCAGCCTTCTGATTGGTCGAGAGGCTCTAAATTCACCGGTGGATTTACCTGCACAGACGAGGTGCACCCAAATCCAGCCTTCTGATTGGTCGAGAGGCTCTAAATTCACCGGTGGATTTACCTGCACAGACGAGGTGCACTACTAATCGTGCGACACAAATTATAATTTTATTGATGTCAAATGATCGTGATTTGCGTATAAAACCGAACCTCGAATCAACAAACCTCAACACTTTGGCGTCAAGTTCAAAGAGTTGTTCGTGTACTGGCTGATTCTCTACAGGTCAGATTACGCTGTGCTGCCACATCACCGTTGTCTGTCTTTGTCGAGTTTCTTGTTACTTATCCACCTACAAAAGTACAACAATGAAACTTCTGCTGTCAATACTCGTCATCATTGTTGCGACAGTAACGATGGTGAACTCCCGGGCCGCCATGCCTCCACATGGAGATCAAGCCACCTTCGTCAGGTCGAACGGGATGCTAAAACGCAGTGCCCGAGATGACTCCCGGGCGGAGAAGCCTCCACTGGGAGATCAAGCCACCTTCGTCAGGTCGAACGGGATGCTAAAACGCAGTGCCCGAGATGACTCCCGGCCGCCGCCCGGGCGGAGAGGCCTCCACGGGGGAGATCAAGCCACCTTCGTCGGGTCGAACGGGATGCTAAAACGCAGTGCCCGAGATGACTCCCGGCCGCCCGGGCGGAGAGGCCTCCACGGGGGAGATCAAGCCACCTTCGTCGGGTCGAACGGGATGCTAAAACGCAGTGCCCGAGATGCAGAATTCAGCCTGAAGTCACTGGAGACCGCTGCTCAAGACAACGATGCTGGATGCAGATTTGAATCGTGCCAGAAACTTGAAGAACTGAAAAAGGTACATAGATGAGGGTTAGGGTAAAGTTGTTGTCATTACTTGGTTAGTTTAGAGTTGTGTTTAAGCCCTACAATTATATGTGGGGACCTGAGAACAAAAGAAGTTCACATCAACGGCGCACCCAAGGGGGGGGGGGGGGGGGGGGGCTCAAAGGTTTATCTGTAGGATATGGGTTTGCCGCCCACTTATTAATGGAATTTGCCGCCCAGTGATGCAAAGTAGGAGGGATTTTTTTTTTTTTTTTTTACTTTATATGGATCAGAAGTGCTTAAAAGGTATGATTTTTTTTCTAATTTTATGCATAAAGAGGCTTGATTCTTCACCCCTAAAACGCCAAAAGCTCACACGTCCACACAGTGTTTTACAGTAGGTTTTCCTTAAGTGTACAGAACAAAGGAATGTCCATAGAGTGACTGCAACACAGAGCTGTGTGTGTATGTGAACACGTCTACCCATTCAAACCGAGGACTTCAACAAAAGGGATCTGGGAAAATGACATATCGTGGACAGTACTCGGTTGTTTCGTGTACAAAACAAATGTGTACATCGCAAAAAAAACTAAGTCCAAACCATGGGATATCCTCGGTTTACACCATTTACAAACGTGCCGTGTGTGTGGGTGTGTGTGTGTGTGTGTGAGATGGCTTTATAGTTAAAGAAAAACAGTTACGAAGAATAAGAAAGCAAGATCGTATTTAGTAAGTATTTAAAAGGCCCTTTATAGGGAAATGGGGCATCGAAAAAATATCATATTGCTTTGTATTCGAGGTTCCACCATACCCCCAGCAGAAGTTTGTCTAGTGTTTTAAAGAGGTACATATTCGGCGTTTTAGTGACCTTTTTCTTTATTTGGATTGGTCATACACAGGCACTTCTCGCCATTATTGAAAATCTGACGTGTCCAGATGAGCCAGAAGTTGCAACAGAATCTAATTTGGGTTCGAACGATAGTGATCTTGACCTCATCGACCTGTAGAGCCGACTCACGATGTGCACTTAAAGTGATGACGTCTCTGGGATGACGTTATGTTCAAAACATGCAGCGGTTGGTCTACTTTGAGTGAACTATGTCGCAGACACACCTGCGCTTTTTTAAATAGTTTTTTGTGAGATTTAGAAGAAAATAAAACATTCTGACATGTTGTTCATTCGTTATAAGTAGCGTCATGATACATTTTGCCTGAAATAGTATCTGCTTTAGAAACACTGAGTAAATCTGATCTTCATAACTATTTACCCAAGGGGGAAGCTTTGCCCGTGGCTCAGGGGACAGACAACTTTGAAAATTTTCCCCACAGACTTGGCCTTGTCCGAATCAACTGACTACGGCTATAGCCATTCGGGAAAGCAACGTTGAACATAATATGACCTTTCAGCGGTCCAGTCACAGCCACTGCCGAAGTCGTCAGTTCGGATACGACCTTTCGCTGTGTCTCTAAAACAAAATGTACAAACGTGTTTTGGTAGAACGGGCAATGTTACCTTTTGATGTGCGTTATCATTAATATGTACTTTTATGCCGCAAATACATCATTCAAGTTATATTATAATTCTAGGTTTTCCCAGTCATTTTCGGCAAATGAGCGGCCGTGTTAAAGACACGTTGAATTTCAAAATCCGTGGTGACCTCGGTTCCACTTCAGGTTATTTAGCTGTTCCGACCTTTCAGTCGGAACAGCTTTTGAAATCGTCAAGATTTTTATTTTTTATTATTAGCTGTTCCGAACTTTCAGTCGGAACAGCTTTTGAAATCGTCCAGATTTTTATTTTTTTTATTATTATTATTATTAGCTGTTCCGAACTTTCAGTCGGAACAGCTTTTGAAATCGTCCAGATTTTTATTTTTAGCTGTTCCGAACTTTCAGTCGGAACAGCTTTTGAAATCGTCCAGATTTTTATTTTTTAGCTGTTCCGAACTTTCAGTCGGAACAGCTTTTGAAATCGTCCAGATTTTTATTTTTTTTATTATTATTATTATTAGCTGTTCCGAACTTTCAGTCGGAACAGCTTTTGAAATCGTCCAGATTTTAATTTTTTTTATTATTATTAGCTGTTCCGAACTTTCAGTCGGAACAGCTTTTGAAATCGTCCAGATTTTTATTAGCTGTTCCGAACTTTCAGTCGGAACAGCTTTTGAAATCGTCCAGATTTTTATTTTTTTTATTATTATTATTATTAGCTGTTCCGACCTTTCAGTCGGAACAGCTTTTGAAATCGTCCAGATTTTTATTTTTTTTATTAGCTGTTCCGAACTTTCAGTCGGAACAGCTTTTGAAATCGTCCAGATTTTTATTTTTTTTATTATTAGCTGTTCCGAACTTTCAGTCGGAACAGCTTTTGAAATCGTCCAGATTTTTATTTTTTTTATTATTAGCTGTTCCGACCTTTCAGTCGGAACAGCTATTGTTTTCGTCGAGATTTTTATTTTTTTTATTATTAGCTGTTCCGACCTTTCAGTCGGAACAGCTATTGTTTTCGTCAAGATTTTTATTCTTTTTAGCTGTTCCGACCTTTCAGTCGGAACAGCTATTGTTTTCGTCGAGATTTTTATTTTTTTTATTATTAGCTGTTCCGACCTTTCAGTCGGAACAGCTATTGTTTTCGTCAAGATTTTTATTCTTTTTAGCTGTTCCGAACTTTCAGTCGGAACAGCTTTTGAAATCGTCCAGATTTTTATTTTTTTAGCTGTTCCGAACTTTCAGTCGGAACAGCTTTTGAAATCGTCCAGATTTTTATTTTTTTAGCTGTTCCGAACTTTCAGTCGGAACAGCTTTTGAAATCGTCCAGATTTTTATTTTTTAGCTGTTCCGACCTTTCAGTCGGAACAGCTTTTGAAATCGTCCAGATTTTTATTTTTTTTATTATTATTATTATTAGCTGTTCCGACTTATCCAGTCGGAACAGCTTTTGTTTTCGTCCAGATTTTTATTTTTTTTAGCTGTTCCGACTTATCCAGTCGGAACAGCTTTTGTTTTCGTCCAGATTTTTATTTTTTTTAGCTGTTCCGACCTTTCAGTCGGAACAGCTTTTGAAATCGTCCAGATTTTTATTTTTTTTATTAGCTGTTCCGACCTTTCAGTCGGAACAGCTATTGTTTTCGTCGAGATTTTTATTTTTTTTATTATTATTATTTTTCTTTCTTTCCCTAAAATCGTATTGACTTAACCTGTGTCTCTTTCGAAGACCATATGTTATTCTTAGAATTATCAAAAGCAGACAAATCCTATATCATATTAAAGCTTATGCCCTGACTTGAATTTTAGATGTAATTAGATTAACATTCTTAATTAATTATTCACGTGACAGCTGTATGAATATATAATTAGCCAATCTTGTTAACACCATATCTCCCAGAAGTTTACATCCGATCTTCAAACTTTTTTCAGATATGGGATCGTCTCGTGATGTAGATGTGAAATCTGTTCTAACATTTTTCGTCACGTCATCATGACGTCATTTGTAGGCGTATTTTCCTTTTTGTGTACTTTCTCCAAAGTATTTACAGGATCTTGTTTCCATCCGGAAGGTATCTTCATATCAACTTACCTTATCTCAAGAACTACACAACCAATTTTCAAACTTTTTTCAGTTATAGACTCCTAATGGGCATTGGATATTAGCCTTGGGTAACCGTGACCCCATGTTGACCTTTACTTCCGGGTCAACCGGAAGTGGGACCCTATCTCAAGAACTACATAACCGATTTTCACACTTTTTTCAGTTATAGACTTCTTGGGCATGGGATATTAGCCTTGGGTAACCGTGACCCCATGTTGACCTTTACTTCCGGGTCAACCGGAAGTAAGACCATATCTCAAGAACTACACAACCAATTTTCAAACTTTTTTCAGTTATAGACTCCTAATGGGCATTGGATATTAGCCTTGGGTAACCGTGACCCCATGTTGACCTTTACCTATGGGTCAACCGGAAGTAAGTTCTTATCTCAAGAACTACACAACCAATTTTCTAACTTTTTTCAGTTATAGACTTCTTGGGCATGGGATATTAGCCTTGGGTAACCGTGACCCCATGTTGACCTTTACTTCCGGGTCAACCGGAAGTAAGACCATATCTCAAAAACTACACAACCGATTTTCAAACTTTTTTCAGTTATAGACTCCTTGGGCAAGGGAGATTAGCCTTGGGTAACCGTGACCCCATGTTGACCTTTACTTCCGGGTCAACCGGAAGTGAGACCAAATCTCAAGAACTACACAACCGTTTTTCAAACTTTTTTCAGTTATAGATTCCTTATGCACGGGAGATTAGCCTTGAGTAACCGTGACCCCATGTTGACCTTTACTTCCGGGTCAACCGGAAGTAACACCATATCTCAAAAACTACACAACCAATTTTCAAACTTTTTTTCAGTTATAGACTTCTTGGGCATGGGAGATTAGCCTTGGGTAACCGTGACCTCATGTTGACCTTTACTTCCGGGTCAACCGGAAGTGGGACCATTTCTCAAGCACTACACACCCGATTTTCAAATCTTTTCAGTTATAGACTCCTTGGGCATGGGAGATTAGTCTTGAGTAACCGTGACCCCATGTTGACCTTTACCTATGGGTCAACCGGAAGTAAGACCATATCTCAAGAACTACACAACCGATTTTCAAACTTTTTTCAGTTATAGACTTCTTGGGCATGGGAGATTAGCCTTGGGTAACCGTGACCTCATGTTGACCTTTACTTCCGTGTCAACCGGAAGTGGGACCATATCTCAAGAACTACACAACCGATTTTCAAACTTTGTTCAGTTATAGACTACTTGGGCATTGGAGATTAGCCTTGGGTAAACATTACACCATGTTGACCTGTACTTCCGGGTCAAACGGAAGTGTGACCATTTCTCAAGCACTACACACCCGATTTTCAAACTTTTTTCAGTTATAGACTCCTTGGGCAAGGGAGATTAGCCTTGGGTAACCGTGACCCCATGTTGACCTTTATTTCCGGGTCAACCGGAAGTGAGACCAAATCTCAAGAACTACACAACCGTTTTTCAAAATTTTTCAGTTATAGATTCCTTATGCACGGGAGTTTAGCCTTGGGTAACCGTGACCCCATGTTGACCTTTACTTCCGGGTCAACCGGAAGTGGGACCATTTCTCAAGCACTACACACCTGATTTTCAAACTTTTTTCAGTTCTAGACTCCTAATGGGCATTGGGGATTAGCCTTGGGTAACCGTGACCCCATAGCTCGAAAAACCCATATCTCCCGAACCACACGTCATAAATTCGTAATGATTTGTAGCTTACTTTGACCTTTACTTTCGGTTTCAAACAAGATCCGATCTTGTTTGAATTGTTTACACTGCGATGAATACGCATGATCACATGCATTCATTTCAAACACGATTACAGGATATACACAAAGTAATTAGTTCCATTCTCGAGCTACAAAAACAACTTTTATGGTCAACAGAACGGAACAGCTCTGTGATTGTTCACAATCACTACATATCTAGTTATTATTATTTTTCTTTCTTTCCCTAAAATCGTATTGACTTAACCTGTGTCTCTTTCGAAGACCATATGTTATTCTTAGAATTATCAAAAGCAGACAAATCCTATATCATATTAAAGCTTATGCCCTGACTTGAATTTTAGATGTAATTAGATTAACATTCTTAATTAATTATTCACGTCACAGCTGTGTGAATATTTAATTAGCCAATCTTGTTAACACCATATCTCTAAAAGTACACATCCGATCTTCAAACTTTTTTCAGATATGGGATCGTCTCGTATTGTAGATGTGAAATCTGTTCTAACATTTTTCGTCACGTCATCATGACGTCATTTGTAGGCGTATTTTTCTTTTTGTGTACAAAAAAACGTTTTAGTAACGTTTTGGTGGTTCAAACACAAACCATGGCTACGAAGCAAATTGTGCCGTGATTGCGCAATCACGGCTAGGCGTCAAAGACTGCCGTGATATTGGAATCGAGAGAGGATATACGTACGTTCTAATAGGGTTTTCGTTAAAAGGCATTGGATTGGGATAAGTTACATACCATCGTGTACCTTATCAAATTTATTAGTATGAAAAACACATTTTTGTTACTGTGACGTCATCAGGTGTCAAATTACGGTAATTCAAAGCTTTAATGAGTTAATCTTTGCAGCACCATATCTCAAGAAGTACACAGCCGATTTTCACACTTTTTTCAGTTATTGACTCCTTGGGCATTGGAAATTAGCCTTGGGTAACCGTGACTCCAAGTTGACCTTTACTTCCGGGTCAACCGGAAGTGAGACTATATTTCAAGAACTACCCAACCGATTTTCAAACTTTTTTCAGTTATAGACTCCTAATGGCATTGGATATTAGCCTTGGGTAACCGTGACCCCATGTTGACCTTTACTTCCGGGTAAACCGGAAGTGGGACCCTATCTCAAGAACTACATAACCGATTTTCACACTTTTTTCAGTTATAGACTTCTTGGGCATGGGAGATTAGCCTTGGGTAACCGTGACCTCATGTTGACCTTTACTTCCGGGTCAACCGGAAGTGGGACCATTTCTCAAGCACTACACACCCGATTTTCAAATCTTTTCAGTTATAGACTCCTTGGGCATTGGAGATTAGCCTTGGGTAACCGTGACCCCATGTTGACCTTCACTTCCGGGTCAACCGGAAGTGAGACCAAATCTCAAGAACTACACAACCGTTTTTCAAACTTTTTTCAGTTATAGATTCCTTATGCACGGGAGCTTAGCCTTGGGTAACCGTGACCCCATGTTGACCTTTACTTCCGGGTCAACCGGAAGTGGGACCATTTCTCAAGCACTACACACCTGATTTTCAAACTGTTTTCAGTTCTAGACTCCTAATGGGCATTGGGGATTAGCCTTGGGTAACCGTGACCCCATAGCTCGAAAAACCCATATCTCCCGAACCACACGTCATAAATTCGTAATGATTTGTAGCTTACTTTGACCTTTACTTTCGGTTTCAAACAAGATCCGATCTTGTTTGATTTGTTTACACTGCGATGAATACGCATGATCACATGCATTCATTTCAAACACGATTACAGGATATACACAAAGTAATTAGTTCCATTCTCGAGCTACAAAAACAACTTTTATGGTCAACAGAACGGAACAGCTCTGTGATTGTTCACAATCACTACATATCTAGTTCTTATTATACTTTCTTTCCATAAAATCGTATTGACTTAACCTGTGTCTCTTTCAAACGCCATATGTCCCTTTTAAAATTATCAAAAGTAGACAAATCATATACCCTTGTAAAGCTTAGGACCTGACTTGAATTTTAGATGTAATTAGATTAAAATTCTTAATTAATTATTCACGTGACAGCTGTATGAATATATAATTAGCCAATCTTGTTAACACCATATCTCCCAGAAGTTTACATCCGATCTTCAAACTTTTTTCAGATATGGGATCGTCTCGTGATGTAGATGTGAAATCTGTTTTAACATTTTTCGTCACGTCATCATGACGTCATTTGTAGGCGTATTTTTCTTTTTGTGTACAAAAAATCGTTTTAAATACGTTTAGGTGGTTCAAACACAAACCATGGCTACGAAGCAAATTGTGCCGTGATTGCGCAATCACGGCTAGGCGTCAAAGACTGCCGTGATATTGGAATCGAGAGAGGATATACGTACGTTCTAATAGGGTTTTCGTTAAAAGGCATTGGATTGGGATAAGTTACATACCATCGTGTACCTTATCAAATTTATTAGTATGAAAAACACATTTTTGTTACTGTGACGTCATCAGGTGTCAAATTACGGTAATTCAAAGCTTTAATGAGTTAATCTTTGCAGCACCATATCTCAAGAAGTACACAGCCGATTTTCACACTTTTTTCAGTTATTGACTCCTTGGGCATTGGAAATTAGCCTTGGGTAACCGTGACTCCAAGTTGACCTTTACTTCCGGGTCAACCGGAAGTGAGACTATATTTCAAGAACTACCCAACCGATTTTCACACTTTTTTCAGTTATAGACTCCTAATGGCATTGGATATTAGCCTTGGGTAACCGTGACCCCATGTTGACCTTTACTTCCGGGTCAACCGGAAGTGAGACTATATTTCAAGAACTACCCAACCGATTTTCACACTTTTTTCAGTTATAGACTCCTAATGGCATTGGATATTAGCCTTGGGTAACCGTGACCCCATGTTGACCTTTACTTCCGGGTCAACCGGAAGTGGGACCCTATCTCAAGAACTACATAACCGATTTTTACACTTTTTTCAGTTATAGACTCCTAATGGCATTGGATATTAGCCTTGGGTAACCGTGACCTCATGTTGACCTTTACTTCCGGGTCAACCGGAAGTGGGACCATTTCTCAAGCACTACACACCCGATTTTCAAATCTTTTCAGTTATAGACTCCTTGGGCATGGGAGATTAGTCTTGAGTAACCGTGACCCCATGTTGACCTTTACCTATGGGTCAACCGGAAGTAAGACCATATCTCAAGAACTACACAACCGATTTTCAAACTTTTTTCAGTTATAGACTTCTTGGGCATGGGAGATTAGCCTTGGGTAACCGTGACCTCATGTTGACCTTTACTTCCGTGTCAACCGGAAGTGGGACCATATCTCAAGAACTACACAACCGATTTTCAAACTTTGTTCAGTTATAGACTACTTGGGCATTGGAGATTAGCCTTGGGTAAACATTACACCATGTTGACCTGTACTTCCGGGTCAACCGGAAGTGTGACCATTTCTCAAGCACTACACACCCGATTTTCAAACTTTTTTCAATTATAGACTCCTTGGGCAAGGGAGATTAGCCTTGGGTAACCGTGACCCCATGTTGACCTTTACTTCCGGGTCAACCGGAAGTGAGACCAAATCTCAAGAACTACACAACCGTTTTTCAAAAATTTTCAGTTATAGATTCCTTATGCACGGGAGATTAGCCTTAGGTAACCGTGACCCCATGTTGACCTTTACTTCCGGGTCAACCGGAAGTGGGCCCATTTCTCAAGCACTACACACCTGATTTTCTAACTTTTTTCAGTTCTAGACTCCTAATGGGCATTGGGGATTAGCCTTGGGTAACCGTGACCCCATAGCTCGAAAAACCCATATCTCCCGAACCACACGTCATAAATTCGTAATGATTTGTAGCTTACTTTGACCTTTACTTTCGGTTTCAAACAAGATCCGATCTTGTTTGAATTGTTTACACTGCGATGAATACGCATGATCACATGCATTCATTTCAAACACGATTACAGGATATACACAAAGTAATTAGTTCCATTCTCGAGCTACAAAAACAACTTTTATGGTCAACAGAACGGAACAGCTCTGTGATTGTTCACAATCACTACATATCTAGTTTATTATTATTATTCTTCCTTTCCCTAAAATCGTATTGACTTAACCTGTGTTTCTTTCGAAGACCATATGTTATTCTTAGAATTATCAAAAGCAGACAAATCCTATATCATATTAAAGCTTATGCCCTGACTTGAATTTTAGATGTAATTAGATTAAAAATCTTAATTAATTATTCACGTCACAGCTGTATGAATATTTAATTAGCCAATCTGATTTACACCATATCTCAAGAAGTAAACATCCGATCTTCAAACTTTTTTCAGTTATGGCATCGTCTTGTATTGTAGATGTCGATTCCGGTCTAACATTTTTCGACACGTCATCATGACGTCATTTGTAGGTGTTTTTTCTTTTCGTATTAAAAAAACGTTTTAGTCACGTTTTGGTGGTTCAAACACAAACCATGGCTACGAAGCAAATTGTGCCGTGATTGCGCAATCACGGCTAGGCGTCAAAGACTGCCGTGATATTGGAATCGAGAGAGGATATACGTACGTTCTAATAGGGTTTTCGTTAAAAGGCATTGGATTGGGATAAGTTACATACCATCGTGTACCTTATCAAATTTATTAGTATGAAAAACACATTTTTGTTACTGTGACGTCATCAGGTGTCAAATTACGGTAATTCAAAGCTTTAATGAGTTAATCTTTGCAGCACCATATCTCAAGAAGTACACAGCCGATTTTCACACTTTTTTCAGTTATTGACTCCTTGGGCATTGGAAATTAGCCTTGGGTAACCGTGACTCCAAGTTGACCTTTACTTCCGGGTCAACCGGAAGTAAGACCATATCTCAAGAACTACACAACCAATTTTCAAACTTTTTTCAGTTATAGACTCCTAATGGGCATTGGATATTAGCCTTGGGTAACCGTGACCCCATGTTGACCTTTACTTCCGGGTCAACCGGAAGTGGGACCCTATCTCAAGAACTACATAACCGATTTTCACACTTTTTTCAGTTATAGACTTCTTGGGCATGGGATATTAGCCTTGGGTAACCGTGACCCCATGTTGACCTTTACTTCCGGGTCAACCGGAAGTAAGACCATATCTCAAGAACTACACAACCAATTTTCAAACTTTTTTCAGTTATAGACTCCTAATGGGCATTGGATATTAGCCTTGGGTAACCGTGACCCCATGTTGACCTTTACCTATGGGTCAACCGGAAGTAAGTTCTTATCTCAAGAACTACACAACCAATTTTCTAACTTTTTTCAGTTATAGACTTCTTGGGCATGGGATATTAGCCTTGGGTAACCGTGACCCCATGTTGACCTTTACTTCCGGGTCAACCGGAAGTAAGACCATATCTCAAGAACTACACAACCAATTTTCAAACTTTTTTCAGTTATAGACTTTGAATGTCAAGAAAATTGCTGGAGATGAATTAGATTCATTTGAGTTTTCAGAATGGTCTGTGGGGATTAATTCGTTTAAATTACGACTTGTAATCATTTACAGGCCACCTTACTCAGTTAGCCATCCTTATACAGTTAATCGGTTTATCACTGATTTTGCCGATTATTTAGAATCCATTATTTTATCTTCTGAACCAGTTTTAATAACTGGAGATTTTAATATCCATGTTGACATTTCTGACGATCCAAACACTTTACGTTTTTTAACACTTCTTGAATCCATGGGTCTCCAGCAACATGTTAACAAACCTACGCATGAGATGGGTCACACACTAGATCTTGTTATTACCCGGAAATCGGACATGGTTCTTAACGGCCTCCCAACACCTCACCACCTTTTTTCTGATCATTTTTCTGTTATTTGCAATTTGCAACAAAGCAAGTCTTCTTTTCCTGCTAAACAGATTGTTTATAGGGATATTAAATCCATTGATATTAATTGCTTGAAAAGTGACTTAGTCTCTTCTAGGCTGTGCAGTGACACTCCTCAAGGTCTTGAGGAGCTTACGAAATGCTATAATACTACACTAGCTGGTACCTTTAACACACATGCCCCATTAAAGTCCAAGATGGTCACTGCTAGGCCCCGTCTACCTTGGTTTAATCAAGAAATCAACTCTGCCTTGAGGATGAGGAGACGTGCTGAAAAGAAGTGGCGACGAACAAGCATGGCCTCTGATCTTTCAGCATATAAGCTTATAAGAAATAAGGTAACCTTTCTTCTTAATAAAGCTCGTTGCAATTTCTACAAAGACTTTATCGAAAGTAATAGTTCCGACCAGAGGAAATTATTTAGAGCATCTAAAAAGCTGCTTGGGCATAGTGATGACGTCCTATATCCACCTTTTAAAGATAAAATGACTCTTGCTAATGATATGGGTAGCTTTTTTGTACAGAAAATATCTAATATTCATGCTAAACTTGATGACTTGGAAGTTTCAACCTCTGTTGACAGAACGTTATCTTTTACATCTGAAACAATGTCCAGTAAAATCCTGTTTGATAGTTTTATACCATTAACCGAGTCACAGGTAAAACAGCTTGTTGTCAATTCTTCTAAGGGATCATGCGCTCTGGATCCCATGCCTACTAACCTTGTGGGTGAGTGCCTGGATGTTTTGCTTCCAGTACTTACCAACATTATAAATTCATCATTAGTATCTGGTACATTTCCTACTGACTGGAAAGAAGCTTTAATATGCCCTTTACTTAAAAAACCCAATCTCGATATGAAATTAGAAAACTACCGACCAATCAGTAACTTACAATTTATTTCTAAATTAACTGAGAGGGCCGTTTGTGACCAACTTTATTGTCACATGTCAAAACATTCTATGTTTCCGGTTTTCCAATCATCTTATCGGAAGCATCACAGTACAGAGACGGCTCTTATAAAGGTTAAAAATGATTTATTGATGAGGATGAATTCCCAACATGTTATTCTGCTTATCCTTTTAGACCTGAGTGCAGCGTTCGATACTGTTGATCACGCCATTTTATTGAAACGTCTGCAGTCTAAATTTGGAGTCACTGGCAAGGCCCTTGATTGGTTTTCATCTTATTTGTTGGATAGAAGTCAACGTGTTTCTATTCAGGGTACCTTATCAGAAAAGTTTAACATCAACTGTGGTGTGCCTCAGGGATCCTGCTTAGGACCATTTTTATTCCTTGTCTATGCCTCTAAATTGTTTGACATCGTTGAGCGTCATCTGCCTGATGTTCATTGTTATGCGGATGACACTCAGCTGTATTTATCTTTTAGACCGGACGATAAATTTTGTCAAGCTGCTGTAACTATAATGGAAGACTGCATTGGGGACATCAGGCAATGGATGTTGCATGACCGGCTTCTAATTAATGATGCTAAGAGTGAATTTTTGATCATCGGATCAAAGCAGCAGTTGCAGAAAATTAATATTTCCAATATCATGATAGGTGATGCTAAAGTTTTTCCTACAACATGTGTTCGTAATTTAGGGTCATGGTTTGATTCTGAACTTACAATGAACACCCACATCAATAAAGCTTGCTCTGCAGCTTTTTTTCATCTTCACAACATCAAACGCATTAGTCAATTCCTAACACAAGACTCTCTTTTAAAACTAATTCATGCATTTGTGACTAGTCGTCTTGATTATTGTAATGGCCTTTTGTATGGTCTGCCAAAGTCACAGATAGCTAAACTACAAAGGGTTCAAAACGCTGCAGCCAGAATTGTTACTAACACACACCGGTTTGAACACATTACACCTATAATTCGTCAATTACATTGGTTGCCTGTTTCGTACAGGATTAATTTTAAAATCCTTTTGTTGACCTTTAAAGCTCTTCATGGTCTTTCTCCAAAGTATTTACAGGATCTTGTTTCCATCCGGAAGGTATCTTCATATCAACTTAGGTCAGGGAATAATGGTATTTTCTTGGATTATCCTTCTGGTAAAATGTTGACTACATTTGGTGATAGGGCTTTTTCTGTGGCAGCCCCTAAGCTTTGGAATGCGCTACCGTTTCATATACGTAGCGAACAGAAACTTACCTCTTTTAAATGTAATATAAAAACCTATCTTTTTAAAGCCGCTTTTTAGTGTGTCTTTCTTCTATGGTCACCTTGTCAGTTAGTTTAGATTTTTAGCATAAATAGGGTTAAAGGCGTCTGTCTCCTGAAAAGGTCAAAACATTACCGATGCCAGCAGGGATAGGCCTATGTAATAAGTACTATTAGTTCTCTGTTGGCGGGACAGACGTATCCCCATACTTTTGTTTGGGCGCTGGCCTGGTGACCAGTCTTTTTTCTTTGTCCTTTTCTTCCATTATGTGCTTTTTAACATGTGTTCTGCGCCTTTGATCATTTTGTATGTAAGGGGCGCAATATAAATTTTAAATATTATTATTATTATTATTACAAAAAATCGTTTTAGTAACGTTTTGGTGGTTCAAACACAAACCATGGCTACGAAGCAAATTGTGCCGTGATTGCGCAATCACGGCTAGGCGTCAAAGACTGCCGTGATATTGGAATCGAGAGAGGATATACGTACGTTCTAATAGGGTTTTCGTTAAAAGGCATTGGATTGGGATAAGTTACATACCATCGTGTACCTTATCAAATTTATTAGTATGAAAAACACATTTTTGTTACTGTGACGTCATCAGGTGTCAAATTACGGTAATTCAAAGCTTTAATGAGTTAATCTTTGCAGCACCATATCTCAAGAAGTACACAGCCGATTTTCACACTTTTTTCAGTTATTGACTCCTTGGGCATTGGAAATTAGCCTTGGGTAACCGTGACTCCAAGTTGACCTTTACTTCCGGGTCAACCGGAAGTGAGACCATATTTCAAGAACTACCCAACCGATTTTCAAACTTTTTTCAGTTATAGACTCCTAATGGCATTGGATATTAGCCTTGGGTAACCGTGACCCCATGTTGACCTTTACTTCCGGGTCAACCGGAAGTGAGACTATATTTCAAGAACTACCCAACCGATTTTCACACTTTTTTCAGTTATAGACTCCTAATGGCATTGGATATTAGCCTTGGGTAACCGTGACCCCATGTTGACCTTTACTTCCGGGTCAACCGGAAGTGGGACCCTATCTCAAGAACTACATAACCGATTTTTACACTTTTTTCAGTTATAGACTCCTAATGGCATTGGATATTAGCCTTGGGTAACCGTGACCTCATGTTGACCTTTACTTCCGGGTCAACCGGAAGTGGGACCATTTCTCAAGCACTACACACCCGATTTTCAAATCTTTTCAGTTATAGACTCCTTGGGCATGGGAGATTAGTCTTGAGTAACCGTGACCCCATGTTGACCTTTACCTATGGGTCAACCGGAAGTAAGACCATATCTCAAGAACTACACAACCGATTTTCAAACTTTTTTCAGTTATAGACTTCTTGGGCATGGGAGATTAGCCTTGGGTAACCGTGACCTCATGTTGACCTTTACTTCCGTGTCAACCGGAAGTGGGACCATATCTCAAGAACTACACAACCGATTTTCAAACTTTGTTCAGTTATAGACTACTTGGGCATTGGAGATTAGCCTTGGGTAAACATTACACCATGTTGACCTGTACTTCCGGGTCAACCGGAAGTGTGACCATTTCTCAAGCACTACACACCCGATTTTCAAACTTTTTTCAATTATAGACTCCTTGGGCAAGGGAGATTAGCCTTGGGTAACCGTGACCCCATGTTGACCTTTACTTCCGGGTCAACCGGAAGTGAGACCAAATCTCAAGAACTACACAACCGTTTTTCAAAATTTTTCAGTTATAGATTCCTTATGCACGGGAGATTAGCCTTAGGTAACCGTGACCCCATGTTGACCTTTACTTCCGGGTCAACCGGAAGTGGGCCCATTTCTCAAGCACTACACACCTGATTTTCTAACTTTTTTCAGTTCTAGACTCCTAATGGGCATTGGGGATTAGCCTTGGGTAACTGTGACCCCATAGCTCGAAAAACCCATATCTCCCGAACCACACGTCATAAATTCGTAATGATTTGTAGCTTACTTTGACCTTTACTTTCGGTTTCAAACAAGATCCGATCTTGTTTGAATTGTTTACACTGCGATGAATACGCATGATCACATGCATTCATTTCAAACACGATTACAGGATATACACAAAGTAATTAGTTCCATTCTCGAGCTACAAAAACAACTTTTATGGTCAACAGAACGGAACAGCTCTGTGATTGTTCACAATCACTACATATCTAGTTATTATTATTATTATTATTATTTTTCTTTCTTTCCCTCAAATCGTATTGACTTAACCTGTGTCTCTTTCGAAGACCATATGTTATTCTTAGAATTATCAAAAGCAGACAAATCCTATATCATATTAAAGCTTATGCCCTGACTTGAATTTTAGATGTAATTAGATTAAAAATCTTAATTAATTATTCACGTCACAGCTGTATGAATATTTAATTAGCCAATCTGATTTACACCATATCTCAAGAAGTAAACATCCGATCTTCAAACTTTTTTCAGTTATGGCATCGTCTTGTATTGTAGATGTCGATTCCAGTCTAACATTTTTCGTCACGTCATCATGACGTCATTTGTAGGTGTTTTTTCTTTTCGTATAACAAAAAACGTTTTAGTAACGTTTTAGTGGTTCAAACACAAACCATGGCTACGAAGCAAATTGTGCCGTGATTGCGCAATCACGGCTAGGCGTCAAAGACTGCCGTGATATTGGAATCGAGAGAGGATATACGTACGTTCTAATAGGGTTTTCGTTAAAAGGCATTGGATTGGGATAAGTTACATACCATCGTGTAGCTTATCAAATTTATTAGTATGAAAAACACATTTTTGTTACTGTGACGTCATCAGGTGTCAAATTACGGTAATTCAAAGCTTTAATTAGTTAATCTTTGCAGCACCATATCTCAAGAAGTACACAGCCGATCTTCAAACTTTTTTCAGTTATGGCATCGTCTTGTATTGTAGATGTCGATTCCGGTCTAACATTTTTCGTCACGTCATCATGACGTCATTTGTAGGTGTTTTTTCTTTTCGTATTAAAAAAAACGTTTTAGTAACGTTTTGGTGGTTCAAACACAAACCATGGCTACGAAGCTGTGCTATTTGATTAGGTTCAGTCACCAACAATTGTTCAGTTAGCCTGGAATATGGTTCGCTACTTGTGAATGCCTATTAAGAATAGGACTTATCACAGTTCGCCGAGAAGTAATCCTTAGATATTATTGACAAACAATTTTAATTAATTATTCACGTGACAGCGCATGAATATTTAATTAGCCAAACTTGTTTCTGTCACATCTCAAGAAGTATACACCCGTTCCTCAAACTTTTTTCAGTTATGGACTTGTCTTGTATTGCAGATGTAAATTCTAACGTAACATTTTCCCCACGTCATCATGACGTCACTTTTTTGCGCGTTTATTACAGTGTACAAACCGCATTGCGCTATAAGTGTAACAAAAACACTATTTTAAAACATTTTATTTCAAAATAAGTTAATTGTTAGTTTCCTGATCTACATAAAGTGTTTTGAAAAGTGAAATACTTTATATAAGTGATGTTCCAAGCCAAAAAAATTAATCAAAGGAGCGCTATAATTAGCCATAATTAGTCATTAATTGTTAATTTGTCCTGGCACTGTGGCTACAACGTTGTGCTTTTTGGATCAGGTCCAATCACCCTCAGATAAGTAACAATTTGGAATGTGTTTATTATGCACTCTGTAAGTCTGTCAATAATGGAACTTATCTCAGTTCGCCCATTAGTAAGCCTGGGTTGTTATTGACAAACAGTCTTAATTAATTATTCCCGAGACAGCCGTATGAATATTTAATTAGCCAAACTTGTTTCAGTCATATCTCAAGAAGTTTACATCCGATTCTCAAACTTTTTTCAGTTATTGACTCCTTGGGCATGGGAGATTAGCCTTGGGTAACCGTGACCCCATGTTGACCTTTAGTTCCGGGTCAACCGGAAGTGACACCATATCTCAAGAACTACACAACCAATTTTCAAACTTTTTTTCAGTTATAGACTTCTTGGGCATGGGGTATTAGCCTTGGGTAACCGTGACCCCATGTTGACCTTTACTTCTGGGTCAACCGGAAGTGGGACCCTATCTCAAGAACTACACACCCGATTTTCAAACTGTTTTCAGTTATAGACTCCTTGGGCATGGGAGATTAGCCTTGGGTAACCGTGACCCCATGTTGACCTTTAGTTCCGGGTCAACCGGAAGTGACACCATATCTCAAGAACTACACAACAAATTTTCAAACTTTTTTTCAGTTATAGACTTCTTGGGCATGGGATATTAGCCTTGGGTAACCGTGACCCCATGTTGACCTTTACTTCTGGGTCAACCGGAAGTGGGACCTTATCTCAAGAACTACACTACCGTTTTCAAACTGTTTTCAGTTATAGACTCCTTGGGCATTGAAGATTAGCCTTGGGTAACCGTGACCTCATGTTGACCTTTACTTCCGGGTTAACCGGAAGTGGGACCCTAACTCAAGAACTACACAACCGATTTTCAAACTTTTTTCAGTTAAAGACTCCTTGGACATTGGAGATTAGCCTTGGGTAACCGTGACCCCATGTTGACATTTACTTCCGGGTCAACCGGAAGTGGGACCTTATCACAAGAACTACACTACCGATTTTCAAACTTTTTTCACTTATAGACTCCTTGGGCATTGAAGATTAGCCTTGGGTTACCGTGACCCCATGTTGACCTTTACTTCCGCGTCAACCGGAAGTGGGACCTTATCTTAAGAACTACACACCTGATTTTAATTTTATTTTCAATTACAAACCACTTTGAGCAATAAATGATAGACAAGGGTTACCATGACCCACCTCATGATGACCTTTATTTCTGGGTTAAAAGCTCCTTTCGATTCATCAGTATCAGAATGAAGACCAAGTTTAGGTTTTTAGGCACCCTTAAGTTAAAATGGGGCCTGTCAAGGTCAAGAGACTTCAATCTTGAAATCAGACCAACTTTAAAGCTTTGAAGCACTTAATCGAAGCAAAACAAAACGGAACAGCTTTGTGTTTGTCAACAAACACTAAATCTCTAGTTATTATTATTTTTCTTTCTTTCCCTCAAATCGTATTGACTTAACCTGTGTCTCTTTCGAAGACCATATGTTATTCTTAGAATTATCAAAAGCAGACAAATCCTATATCATATTAAAGCTTATGCCCTGACTTGAATTTTAGATGTAATTAGATTAAAAATCTTAATTAATTATTCACGTCACAGCTGTATGAATATTTAATTAGCCAATCTGATTTACACCATATCTCAAGAAGTAAACATCCGATCTTCAAACTTTTTTCAGTTATGGCATCGTCTTGTATTGTAGATGTCGATTCCAGTCTAACATTTTTCGTCACGTCATCATGACGTCATTTGTAGGTTTTTTTTCTTTTCGTATAACAAAAAACGTTTTAGTAACGTTTTAGTGGTTCAAACACAAACCATGGCTACGAAGCAAATTGTGCCGTGATTGCGCAATCACGGCTAGGCGTCAAAGACTGCCGTGATATTGGAATCGAGAGAGGATATACGTACGTTCTAATAGGGTTTTCGTTAAAAGGCATTGGATTGGGATAAGTTACATACCATCGTGTACCTTATCAAATTTATTAGTATGAAAAACACATTTTTGTTACTGTGACGTCATCAGGTGTCAAATTACGGTAATTCAAAGCTTTAATTAGTTAATCTTTGCAGCACCATATCTCAAGAAGTACACAGCCGATCTTCAAACTTTTTTCAGTTATGGCATCGTCTTGTATTGTAGATGTCGATTCCGGTCTAACATTTTTCGTCACGTCATCATGACGTCATTTGTAGGTGTTTTTTCTTTTCGTATTAAAAAAAACGTTTTAGTAACGTTTTGGTGGTTCAAACACAAACCATGGCTACGAAGCTGTGCTATTTGATTAGGTTCAGTCACCAACAATTGTTCAGTTAGCCTGGAATATGGTTCGCTACTTGTGAATGCCTATTAAGAATAGGACTTATCACAGTTCGCCGAGAAGTAATCCTTAGATATTATTGACAAACAATTTTAATTAATTATTCACGTGACAGCGCATGAATATTTAATTAGCCAAACTTGTTTCTGTCACATCTCAAGAAGTATACACCCGTTCCTCAAACTTTTTTCAGTTATGGACATGTCTTGTATTGCAGATGTAAATTTAACTGAACATTTTCCCCACGTCATCATGACGTCACTTTTTTGCGCGTTTATTACAGTGTACAAACCGCATTGCGCTATAAGTGTAACAAAAACACTATTTTAAAACATTTTATTTCAAAATAAGTTAATTGTTAGTTTCCTGATCTACATAAAGTGTTTTGAAAAGTGAAATACTTTATATAAGTGATGTTCCAAGCCAAAAAAATTAATCAAAGGAGCGCTATAATTAGCCATAATTAGTCATTAATTGTTAATTTGTCCTGGCACTGTGGCTACAACGTTGTGCTTTTTGGATCAGGTCCAATCACCCTCAGATAAGTAACAATTTGGAATGTGTTTATTATGCACTCTGTAAGTCTGTCAATAATGGAACTTATCTCAGTTCGCCCATTAGTAAGCCTGGGTTGTTATTGACAAACAGTCTTAATTAATTATTCCCGAGACAGCCGTATGAATATTTAATTAGCCAAACTTGTTTCAGTCATATCTCAAGAAGTTTACATCCGATTCTCAAACTTTTTTCAGTTATTGACTCCTTGGGCATGGGAGATTAGCCTTGGGTAACCGTGACCCCATGTTGACCTTTAGTTCCGGGTCAACCGGAAGTGACACCATATCTCAAGAACTACACAACCAATTTTCAAACTTTTTTTCAGTTATAGACTTCTTGGGCATGGGGTATTATCCTTGGGTAACCGTGACCCCATGTTGACCTTTACTTCTGGGTCAACCGGAAGTGGGACCCTATCTCAAGAACTACACACCCGATTTTCAAACTTTTTTCAGTTATAGACTCCTTGGGCATGGGAGATTAGCCTTGGGTAACCGTGACCCCATGTTGACCTTTAGTTCCGGGTCAACCGGAAGTGACACCATATCTCAAGAACTACACAACCAATTTTCACACTTTTTTTCAGTTATAGACTTCTTGGGCATGGGATATTAGCCTTGGGTAACCGTGACCCCATGTTGACCTTTACTTCTGGGTCAACCGGAAGTGGGACCTTATCTCAAGAACTACACACCCGATTTTCAAACTTTTTTCAGTTATAGACTCCTTGGGCATGGGAGATTAGCCTTGGGTAACCGTGACCCCATGTTGACCTTTAGTTCCGGGTCAACCGGAAGTGACACCATATCTCAAGAACTACACAACCAATTTTCAAACTTTTTTTCAGTTATAGACTTCTTGGGCATGGGATATTAGCCTTGGGTAACCGTGACCCCATGTTGACCTTTACTTCCGGGTTAACCGGAAGTGGGACCCTATCTCAAGAACTACACTACCGATTTTCAAACTGTTTTCAGTTATAGACTCCTTGGGCATTGAAGATTAGCCTTGGGTAACCGTGACCTCATGTTGACCTTTACTTCCGGGTTAACCGGAAGTGGGACCCTAACTCAAGAACTACACAACCGATTTTCAAACTTTTTTCAGTTAAAGACTCCTTGGACATTGGAGATTAGCCTTGGGTAACCGTGACCCCATGTTGACATTTACTTCCGGGTCAACCGGAAGTGGGACCTTATCACAAGAACTACACTACCGATTTTCAAACTTTTTTCACTTATAGACTCCTTGGGCATTGAAGATTAGCCTTGGGTTACCGTGACCCCATGTTGACCTTTACTTCCGCGTCAACCGGAAGTGGGACCTTATCTTAAGAACTACACACCTGATTTTAATTTTATTTTCAATTACAAACCACTTTGAGCAATAAATGATAGACAAGGGTTACCATGACCCACCTCATGACGACCTTTATTTCTGGGTTAAAAGCTCCTTTCGATTCAGTATCAGAATGAAGACCAA
This sequence comes from Leptasterias polaris, assembly GCA_037783415.1. Taxonomy (NCBI): domain Eukaryota; kingdom Metazoa; phylum Echinodermata; class Asteroidea; order Forcipulatida; family Asteriidae; genus Leptasterias; species Leptasterias polaris. The sequence continues at coordinate 4,582,338 of JAZGTN010000028.1, forward strand.
GTTTAGGTTTTTAGGCACCCTTAAGTGAAAAGGGGGGCCTGTCAAAGGTCAAGAGACTTCAATCTTGAAATCAGACCAACTTTAAAGCTTTGAAGCACTTAATCGAAGCAAAAAAAAACGGAACAGCTTTGTGTTTGTCAACAAACACTTAATCTCTAGTTAGCTGTTCCGACCTTTCAGTCGGAACAGCTTTTGAAATCGTCCAGATTTTTATTTTTTTTATTATTAT